>PKMM01014859.1:329671-352333 GCA_002933915.1 Eutrema heterophyllum | reverse complement strand
ATATATAATCAAATTAATTAATTAAACTATTCTTTAATTGAACCAAATATAATTAATAATTAATTTTTTAATTTAACCCATATGTTTGACAACATTAATAGAAGTTTTCCACAAAAAAAAATAAAAATTATCCAAGATATGAATAGATTTATATGCATTTTTGTCTGTTTGCTCTGTTTCAGTTTTAAAAGCACTACCAAAAATACAGCTTCACATCTCAAAACAAATACGTATATATATACACAAATACGTACACACAACAAAGACCGTACACACTTTCACACGACAATTACACAAAAAGTAGCATTTCTCACTGAAGATAAGAAAAAACTTTTAACCTCTAAAGAATAACAGATTCAGTTTTATTTTATACTCGTCTCTCCATATCTCCTAAAAGTCAAGTCACCTTCTGTATTCACAAGTCTGCCACTTCCTTCTTTTTTTACCATAACATCATTATTAAGATTACTTCACAAATCCTGCACCACAGATCCAACTTCTAACGTCAATCTCTGCATAAACAAAGTTGAAAATTCTACAATAAGGGCAGGTTATGCTAATTATTTGATTTTTTAAAGTTTTGATATTTTCTCTTACCGGTGCAAAAGAGAGTCAAAGTCAGCCTTGGAGAGGCGAGTCAGGCTCAGAGCTATAAATCGATGTGTAGGTCGTAGAAACTGTATCTTCCTTTTGTATAGCCACAAAGTTTAAGGGAGTAGAAGTGAGTCTCCTAACCTCTTTGAAATATCCGTTTTGGCGATGATGACCCGAGTAAGATCTCGGGGTCAGAAGAAGGTCAGGAGTTTTTGTCCCGACCGAGCTTCTGCGAGGCGTAGGAGGTACTGAACCATTCCCATTGCTAATGCTGTAACCGTTGGGCTTTCTGAAGCTGCTGCTTCTTCTTGGACTCGGTTTTGATCCGTAAATGGATTCCCTTTGGGTTAGTAGGAGATCCTGCCTCTTCTTTTGATCCTGCACAAAGATATAGAACTTGTTTTAAAACGAGAGAGCGATTTTCAATATATCAGGAGTTGTAAGACAGCATTTTTTACAAACCCGGTATCTTTTCTTTTCCTCTTCCTGTTGTTTCCTTGTCAGTTTATAGTCTTCTAGTATGTTAACCAATCGAACCTATAGAAAGTAGTCACAAGAATCAGAGAAAAGACTTTTGGCTGTGTTAATGTCTCTCTGCTTTTATTTTTTATAGTGTTAACTTACACCATCATATAGAAATGACTTCTGCGTTTCGTCTTCCCAAGCTACCGTTTTCTTGATAAGATTGTCAACCATTGCTGCGGAAAACAACAAACAAAGGAATAAGATCGATTATCTAGTCGATATAATCTTCGAAAACTAGTAAAATGCGAAAGGTGAAAAATACCGG
The DNA here is from genome assembly GCA_002933915.1 of Eutrema heterophyllum. Lineage (NCBI taxonomy): Eukaryota > Viridiplantae > Streptophyta > Magnoliopsida > Brassicales > Brassicaceae > Eutrema > Eutrema heterophyllum. The sequence goes on along the minus strand of PKMM01014859.1, from coordinate 350,949 downwards.
GGATCTTATTGATTGTAACCCGGGCTCGTTCTGCACGCTTGAGGTTTACATGTCCACCTCTTCCAGCGCTATACCGGTTCTCATCCTGAAACCAACGAACAAATCTTTAGATTACATCCTTCAAAGAATCCATTTTTCTTTTGTGGGTTTCAAGCTTTAAGCTTCTCATACCAGGTTATATTCTTCCAACCAATTTTCCTCTTCACATGCGGAGAGCCAACGGTCAATCCTGTCCATGATATCTTTACGGCTCTGTGCTTCGTCTTTAATTTTGTTTATATGCGCTTCGATATTTGCAAGAAGCTCTGAAGGGTCCACTAATCCTGAAGAAACACAGGGAACCTTGGCTTAAACAAATGGATTTGGCAAGTAAACCAACTATTCAAGACCACAAGTTCAATCACATTTACCAGAATCTATCAATGCATTTGATTTCTCGGCTGAAGTGCTTGTATCAGGTTGAATGTGAGTTAGTCTACAAAGATCCTCTAACTCGGACCTTCGTTTCATCACAAGCTCCTTCATTTTGCTAGCTTTTAGCTTACTGAGACAGTCCACTTCATCAGACACCTATTGTAAAGGCAAAAACAAAAACTCAGACCTGGGATGAGATCAAAGACATGAATGTGGAATAATATAAGCGATTCTACAAAACCTGTTCAATTGTCTCAGTGGAAAGGATGCCCGGCTCAGTGATATTAGATTCAGATGATCTTACAACATAAGTAACTCTTCCATATTTAGTTCTCTCTTCCTGCGGTGTGTCCATTAGATTCCATAGCTCGAAAAGTGAAGCCACTACATCCTTCAGCTGCAAATCGGAAGCAATTATGGAAACACAAAAAATGACAAATCAGTGAATGAATATAAATAGAAGAAAAAATATTGTGCAAATATGTATATAAGTAGAAGCTACCTTTTGAAATCGAGCTCTTCTTTCAGTTTTTAGCTTTTGAATCATTTGCTCTAGTCCCTCCAATGTGCTATCACTAATGTTTGTAGATTGCTCGTGGTCTGTCCTATGCAAGCTCGGATGAACCTCACAAACCGTTTGACTAAAGTCAACTCCCAGAACACCGCACAGTGTGTGCACCTCGTTCACATAACCCAAGACTTTGTTGAGGCGATCAGACTGCATGAAAAGAGAACATAAGCAGGTTTGTAAGAAACTTGACGGAGATGTGTTGTTCGTTGCTGTTACAGATACGTGATAAGAACTTCACCTTTTCCTTTTGTAGCGTGCGGAGATGTGTTTGATACTCGTTAAGTTTCCTCAGAGTCAAGTCTTGTTCTTCAAGAGTCAAGGAACTGATCATGGTCTTGCTGAGATGGTCACTGTATCCTGAGATTTCCCCACTGATCTTCTCAATTTGCGCCTTTATATCGGAAAACTGCTTCATTCTCTCCTCTTTTTGAATTCTCAAGTCTTCGACTATAGGGGTCACAGCCGCTAGCTTTTCTTTCAATGATTTTGAGCCTTTATCCACTTTTATCTGAGCATCAAAATGCAAGAAAACACACAATTTTTTTTGGAAAGATCAATTAAAATGAGCAATAGTTGGAAGCTTAACACACAATCTAAATCATCTAGCATGAAGATGGCTCGTACCGGTGAGTTGATGTTTAACACTCCAAGAGCAGCCATTAGAGAAGCAACTTCAGCTTCTATAGCTGCAACAGACTGATGTAGCCGTGCCTTAGAATTTGCAGCCTCGTCTACTTTTCTTTGATAGATTTGAAGACATTCTCTCTCCAATTCCATCAGCATCCTGTCTTTCTCAGCCTCGCTCTCACCAATTTCAACCCATATTTGCTGTTTCATACACCAAAAAAAGAGCCATTTAACTCATAAAATTAGCCTCAATACAACACAAGAAGCAGAGAATTTCGACTACACGAGCTCGTGAATGAAAATTGTTACCAAACAACATCAACAGTTACATGTAGGCCAAAAAAAAAAAAAATTAAAGAAATTTCCATAAATTTCCATATAACCAGGATGGTGACTAAAATAAAGAAACCCAGAAGCATGTTTAGTCAAAATTCACAGGAACCCTTTGACCTAGAGACGAAAAGATAATGACAACAAAAGACTAAATCAGTAAATTGTCTCTCTTAAAACTCATTATGACCAAAAGAAATCATCCTTTAACTTTTGGAAATAAAACAAAACAGTGATTTGTTTTCCATAAACCGTCATCATCAAGAAAACCTAAATTCCCTAGAAAATAGCAAATTAAAAGAAAAAAGAGGAAGAAGAACAAACCTGAAGCTCTCGGAGAAGATTATTACAAGTAGTATTCGTACGGAAAAAGAGGGAATTGGAACTTCCAATTTCCAGCATTTTTCACCAGATTTTCCTCACTCTTAATTACTCTCAAACTCCACAATTAGACTCTTGAAGCAAAGCAAACAGCTTTTTGGTTCCACAAAAATGGTGCTTAATTGAAGAACAGGAAAACAGAAAACAATTACTTGCATAAACAAGAATCAGATCTGAAGCTTCAAGATGAGATAAACATTATTAACTATACAAAGCACACTCATTACTTTGCAGAAGGGGAAAGAAAAAGAAAAAAACAATACACAGAGCAAAGTAGAGAACAAAGATAATAACTTGCTGATTTAGGCTAAAAAAGGGAATGAACAGAGAGAAAGAAACAGGTAGCAACAGAGATGAGTTTAAAAAAAAAAAAAAAAAAAAACACAATAATGAGCTTCTTTTTAATCAAATTTTACTGTATAATATATTATTCGACATCATTCATTTAGAACGTTATATTTATTATATATTATTCTCTTTCACGGAAAAATACGTTAAATTGGCGAAAAGACCGACGACGGTAGGGTACGGTGCGGGTGAGTGTGCCAGACGATAAGCGCGTGACATTATAATAGCGCGTGGAGGATACGTTCCAATTAAAACTGAAGGTGAGAGTCACGCGTGTTATGAGAAAGTGTGTTAGTACGGTTTGTCGTGTAGTGGTGATAGAAGAAGAGTCACTGACATAAGTAGCTGTGTTTTGACGGTGAAGTGTGTAAACTTTACGATACAATTTTGTTTTCTGTTAAAAAATACACTATTCTTTTACTGAATTTTTTTTATTATCTACTGTATTATTCTTTCGAATATATATATGTTTATAAGAAAATTCGGATAGCTAATTCCTTTTTAGCAAAGTAGCCTAAGTAGGTAGACAATATGTGATGTCAAAGGAAGCTCAACGAAATTAAAAAATTGCATGCATAAAAGCAATGTCTAAAAATGTGTAAGACTCTATAATCTATTGGAGAGGAGGGTCTAACACCTATCAAAGATTTGTTGTCAGTATTATTTGTTTTTGTTAATTATTGTTAAAGTTTAATATATGATGTTAAAATACTTTTTTCTAATTTTCTGTAAAATGAAAATATAAATATATTAATTAGAGGTACAAACCCATTAATCAAATGTCTAACTCAAAAATTGTTGATTTTTGTTCTGTTCATTATATGTTTCCTCGATTTAGCCAAAACCGCAATCTTCGAGTGATTTTGACCGTCTATCCGGATGTCTAGAAACCTAAACGACTAATTTTGAGGACAATGCATAAAAATATGTGCACATGTATTTATGTCTTCCATATATCAAATGTATTAGTAAAGTTGTATTCAAAATCAAATATTACATACTTTAGATAATTTTTGTTAATTGTTGAACTAATTATATGTGCGTCATAAATAATGTCCTGATAAAAAATGTTATTATCTAGGCTGTTTGCATAAACCTTGTAACAACCAAACAATTATCATGAGAAGAAAAAGATACTACTATAAATGAGGAGGACCAGGTCTTTTATTGTCAGTTGTATGAACGGGAAAATGCTTATTTAATTTTCCAAGTATTTACAATCGGCAGATTTATTCCCTAACTATTGAATACGCAATTTAAATCTTAAAGTTAACGTTGATTTTATAAATTTAGGCATGAGAAAACTCAACATTAACTAAAAAACGAAGACGTTAACGTTAATTTTTTATGAGTCCAATTTTGCGAAATCGGCATAAACTTGAAGAATTAAATGATTTTAATTTAAAAAATATACACATAATTGTTAAAATTTAGTTCTAATCTATTTTAAAAACAATTGATAAAAAGGTAAAAGAGTTTTTTTTACATGATCCAAAAAAGGATAAATAGAGTTTTAGAAAGTAATTAAACAAACATATATATTTTTAATTTTTTGTAGCTATGAGATGGTTAATTATGTGACACAAATCAATTTTTTTATTGGAAAATAATACTTTAAAGAAAAACATGAATTTTAAATTTTGTGGTCTAAAAACTATTAATCTAAAATAAAAAATGTGGCCCATATATGACCCGTCTTCCCTACGGATCGGACTTGACTATATACATCTATAAACGTATGGTGGCAAGATCCAATAAATTTAGACATTCACGCATGAACAATGGAGAATCAACTAAGATTACTTTATTAATAACGTAAAATACAAAAAAAACTTTTTGTAACTATAAAAAGTTATCTGTTAAGTTCTTATATATTTGTTCTGATTTTTATCAAATTAAATAGTTTTAAATGTTACAAAACAATTTTAAAAATTATTATGAATAAACCGTAATAATTTATGTGTATATTATTAAAATGAAGACTAATTTTTATTAAAAAGCATACTATATTTTATGAACATTTAATTTCTTAGTTTTGCAATTTTGCAGATTAATTCTTTAACTTTTAAGCTTGCAAATTAATTCCTCAAATTTATGTTGACTTTGCGAAATTGAACTCATAAAAAGTCAACATTAACGTCTTCGTCTTTTAGTTAACATTGATTTTTCTCATAACTAAATTTATAAAGTCAACATTAACTTAAAAATTTAAATTACGCACTTAATAGTTGGGAAATAAATGTCTTCGTGAATTAAATGACCATTTTTTCACCCATGTATGAACTCTGATTAATTAAAGATGATAATGATATTATACAAGAAAGATGACAAGAAAGATGCTAATTTGGTCTAATCAAAAGGGTGGTCACTCATTGCCACCCTTCTCCTCCACTAGTTTCATCAAGAAAGTAGAAGTCTCTTTTTAAAATTTGATTCAGCAACTTTTGTTAGTATCCCATTCGCATCCCAGCATTATTATTGCTTTCCATACCAACTAATCAAGCTGATATCATTATAAATAATTATATATTTGATTTGTTTTACCAAATTTATTTATATATTAGACAAGTATGATCAAATTTAATAATTTATAAATTTATTATTTAGTGTCACTAGACCATTCATATTCAACGGTAATTTTTTTTCAACCATTAGTTTTTTTTTTTTTATGGTTAGAATGTAATCTACTTACATATGAAAAAAGAGAACATATTAAAATAAATATCAAAATTGAAATTTCAGATAACACATAACATAGTTCTAACCAATAAAGTTTTTGAGAACTGCTATAAAAAAAACTGTCAACACATATTTTTTACTTGGTGTCGATAATATTTTGTTTTTGTTTGATAGAGTATACGAACACAAATATCCAGTTTATGAAAGAAAAAAAAACACAAAGTCACTCGCTGCGATTTTCTCTCCCTCTTTCCTCAGCTTCTTCTTCAGATCTGAGTTTTTCGGTGGTTCTCTCCGGCGAATCCGGCGTCGCGAGAGAACCACCAGCCTTTTGAGAACCCACGGTGCTTCATCCGCGGTAAGAGGGCTTCTCCGGTGAACGATTGGAGTTGTGCGACTCTTTGTCGGCGGCGAAGCTTGGCGCTTATGTGGGTGTGACAGCGATTTTTTTCGTCCCGGATCTTTAAGGACTTGATTCGGCGAGGGATGTCTCTCGGAGTTCTTATGGCGGCGGTTTTGCTATGACCGATCTGGGGGAGTTTTGTTGTGGTGGTTCGTAAGCTGTGGGAGGGTGCGGCGGTGTGTAGGCATGAGGCTGGTGTCTCTCCGGATGTCGCAGTCCGTGGTAGCGGATCTGCTCGGGGACAGTGGTCTTTGCAAAGCGGCGGAGTTTTCCCGGAGTCGTGTCGTGCCTTTCGCCCTCCCCCTCGTCTTCCGTGCTTCTCGCGGAAGAGGTAACTCGCTCGATCTTCTTTGGTTGGAGTTGTGTGAGATGTAGGTGGTGGTCCTGTGCCGCCTTCAGATCTAGCAGTGGTCATGTGCCGTCTTGATCTGTATCGGTGGAAGCTTGTCGGTTGTGTCTTAGTTGGTGGAGCTTGAAGGGCGAGAGGCATGTCACGACTGCGTGGAAATGACTGGTGGTTGATTTCACGGGTGGCGGAGTTGACTGGTTGCGGTGGTGGAGGTGACTGGTGGCGGCTTGTCCGTGCGGAGGATTCATGTTATGTGCGTTGCCGGAGGTCTTCTGATCCGGCGGAGCTTGAGTAGTGGCGACTGTTGGTGGTGAGTTTAGCACTCCCCGGTTTAGCCTGGTTTGAATCGAGACCGGCCCAATTGATTCCGGTTGACAACGGTTCAAACCCGGAAGGAAAGGCCACGAAACAGTCGCCGACCTTCGAACTCGAAAGAATGGTCCACGAGAGACTGTTAACCGATGAGTTCGGTAAGAATCCGAGGAATGCCGAACTTGAACCTAGATCGGTGAATCACGTCCCGATCGACGACAGTTCAAGATCGGTGAAGGCCGAACTCAAATCGAGATCGGCCTAGTTGATCACGATCGACGATGGTTCAAGATCAGTAAAGAAAAAGACATCAAGCGATTGCCGACCTGCGATATGCCGAGCTCGTTGGTATCAACCTGTCGTAATCAGAACCCACTTCCGNTTCGCATTAATTTAAATAAATTTCATGAAGCGTTCTCTTATATCATTAAGTATAGTTAATAATAAGTAATGGGAGTAGTTAACATATACGTCTCCCAATAATAAATTTTGGGTGACTTGATTAAATAAATTTATTATAGAATAACCTTAAGACCTATTCGCATTAATTTAAATAACTTTCATGAAGCGTTCTCTTATATCATTAAGTATATTTAATAATAATGGGAGTAGTTAACATATACGTCTCCAAATAATAAATTTTGGGTGACATAAACACATAAACTAAGGCCATGTTCGTTTGTTAATCTGAATGCAAATTCCGTTTGAATGGTCTATTTAAATAATTTATTTGGATGATGCAACTGAATGTTGTTCGTTTCCATTTTTATTGTTCATTTGGATGATCTGGATAAATCTGGATGAACATTTGTTTGTTTGATCATTTTACATCTTCATCTAGATGCTTTTAATAGAAAAATGACTAAAATACTCGTGCTTTAATCTAATCATATTTTTAGTTTTAATTTTAACCATATTAATTTTAATTCATGATCTAAACAATATTTACAACCAAATAATTTTTAAATTATTATTTTTGACATTTGTAAATTTTCATTTTCATGAAAAACAAAATTTATAAGAAATTTCATCATATAAATTTATAATTTATAGATTATTTGTTTTCATGAAATATTTAAATTTAATAAATTAATTTTTAAAATTTTTTAAAATACACTAATAAAAAAGGATTTACCTTTTTAGGAGTGAAAACACGAAATAACTTTTTTGATCGGAAAATAAGAGAAAATGATTTTTTGTTTTACTAACGGAAAATGAGATTTCACGTTTTTGGCGAGAAACAAAATTTTTGTTTAGAGGAAAAACGGAATATACATTTTTGGCGGGAAAACAAAATTTTACGTTTTTGGCGGGAAAACGGAATTTCATGTTTTTGGCGGAAAAACGAAATTTTACGTTTTGGGCGGGAAAACGAAATATATGGTTTGGCAGAAAAACGAGATTTTATGTTTTTGGCGGATAAACGAGATTTTACGTTTTTGTGGGAAAACATGATTTTATGTTTTTGGCGGGAAAACAAAATATATGTTTTTGCAGAAAAACATGATTTTACGTTTTTGGCGGAAAAACATGATTTTATGTTTTTTGCGAGAAAACATGATTTTATGTTTTTGGCGGAAAAACATGATTTTATGTTTATGACGAGAAAACAAAATTTTATGTTTTTGGCGGGAAAACATGATTTTATGTTTTGGGCGGGAAAACGAAATTTTACGTTTTTTGCAGGAAAACGAGATTTTATATTTTTAGCGGAAAACGGGATTTTATATTTTTGGTGGTAAAACAGAATATATGTTTTGGCAGAAAAATGAGATTTTATGTTTTTGGCAGAAAAAAGATTATTTATTATTTATTATTTATTATAGAATTTTTTTTATGTAATTACTTAATTTAAACATGATTATTTTTGTCATTTCAAATTTTTTGACGAACCTAATCATCTAGATAATTCTTTCAAATTCATTCAAATTTTTTCAATTTTTTTGGATGAGTTTTCGAAACTCATCTGGATAAATCGATTAATGTAGCTAAACGAACATCATTTTATAACTCTTAGACCATCTAGATAATGAGCAAACGAACAGGCCTAGCAATCTTTACGAAAACATTTGTTTCTTTCTTTTTTGTATCGCCCAATTTAATCCCGCATGTGTGGGAGACTGAATATTAAAAGTCAACGTCGTGCTGGTGATACGATTATGAAGAAACATTATCACTTTTAAAAATTCCCATAAAAAGAAATGTACTTAATAAGTTAATCACATTATTCGTTATATAATAATTATATCTTGAAATAGAAGCAAAAGGAATTATTTATCAAAACAAAATTAATGAGATTTAATTCTGTAACAAGAGGTATTAAATAACTATAATAATGTGCTTAGCCCCTTAGGATGCCACTGGGATTAAGTGTCTAATCATTCCATCTAATCATGTATTTATCTAGTGGTTGGATTTGATAATCAATGTGGCACACCCAATTCACAACTCAACAGTCCTAAATTATAGGTTGTTTGAAAATCAAATAAATACTAACTTCAAACAGTATCCAGATTGGAAAGGTCAAATAGTTATTTTATTCAGAAGATTTGTTATAGCACAGCTCACTTTTGCGTGATAGTAATATTACTGTGAAGTTAGTATTCCTCTAGAGAAAGCTTACAAACAAAAATCTATAAATGCCAAGTGAAATCAGTTACTTCTCTCTTTATTTTCACATTTTTTTGTCTTTTCTTTTGTCAACATCAGTTACTTCTCTCAATTCAAAAAAAAACATTAGTTATTTGTCTTTTATGTTGGGGAGTTTTAACAGTTAAATAGTGATACTAACTATTCGAGGATATTTAGAGTAGACAAAACCTAATGTGGTACAGTAAGGACAAATATTCAGAGTTAAAGTACCAATATCATTAAGGAGATAGGAGTATAATAAAGTAGCACATTTAGGTAGGTGAAACTTAATTATTTATAGATGGTTTGAAGTGGATCCAGTAAATCACATGCCTGGTATGTCGCATCGCAACCGTCATTGCCTTGTGAAGCATAGCATAGATCCACATGTATTATGTATATCGATCGATCTATCTATCCGTATATTTATTAATTTCATAAAACGTAACAAAATACACGGTTCATAGAAACTTCTCTAACATATATCCCTAGTTTCCCTTTCTTTTATCTATGAACCCAATCATCTCTAGTTCTATTGGACTATTACTATATATAAAAATTGTTTTTGATAAGTATTTTTAAATTGTATTATGTTATTCCATTTTTTCTTTTTTTCATTCTACAGTTTTTCAATGAAAGTTTTATTCCGGTTAATAATTTTTGCTCTATTCTTACTATTCCACAATCAAAATTTTGGACCAAAACGTGGGTGGAATTTATATATAACGATCTGTATAAGAAAATTAAATTTTAAAAGTAGGAAAAATGCCGATCAGCGTATGTCTGTGTTATATATATAGAGACCCTACATGTCCTTATATCTTCATATATACACACTTTATTTTAATTTGTGCATAACAAAAGAAGTAGATAAGAAGAACGTAGAGATGGGTGTACCTGTAGGATTTAAACAGTTAGGAAGGGTGAGAGTAAAGGACATGAGCAAGTATGTATCCAACAAGCTCCACCACTTCCTTTTCTTCCTTATTTGTCACCATTTTAACTGCCAAAAACAATTTCATAATCATATAAAATTGTTTCTAAAGAGACTCCTTGGAAACTACTCATAACTCAACAAACGTATTTGGTACATATTTGGTTATTTTATGTATAACCCTCCCCAAAAAAAAAAACAAAGAATCAGACTTTAAGCAAGAAACATAACATAAAAATATGGATGTTGGTGGTGGGGTGGTTCCCGTTTGTGAGGAGAAGGTCACCATGTTGGTCTAGGTCAGGGATCGACTCTCCCAAGCGCGACTTTCATCACATTTCCCCATTTGGCCAGGAGCCACACCCTACGTAAATCGGAGTATATCAAATCTCTAAGGCACCAGGAAAGAGGTGTAAAAACCTTTTTTGCATTCAAAAAAAAAATATGGATGTTTTGCAAAATTTGGCACTTTATTTAAGTTTTATTAATTTTTTAGCATTTTCCCAAAATGTTATTAGAAAGTAGCACTTTATGTATTGTAGATAACAATTTAGTCTATGTACCGTACGGTGTGTACGCTTGTAGACGGTACACGGAAAGACAGAGAGAATATTTTTGTCATTTGTCCGCTAAAAAACAAAAAAAAAACATTAAAAAAACCTAAAGTGCTAAAAACTAATAAAATTAAAATAAAGTGCATGTTTTTACATATATATCTAAAAATAATATATGATCGGGACGAAAATGAAAGACAACTCTTTTAGAAGGGTATTATGGAAATGAAATCTTTTTAAAATTTGTTCTGAGCATAGATAATTTTGTTATCAATATTCCAAAACCTAAAACCCTAACACTGTCACTAACTTATAAACTCAATGGAAGGTTTTTATTTATTGCAAATGTTCAAAAGTATTGAATTTCACAACACCTTGATAAAAATAGATTTTTTTTTGTAATTAACTTATAATGAAAATGGTAGGTCGAAGTAGGGTTCTATAATATTAATGAATAACAAAAATCAAATATCCCCTACTCATAAGAGTTTGGATCATCATTGCCTGCAAGTATTAAATTTTTATTGCCTTATCTATTATAGTCATCAATAGATATAATATAACAGCCATGTAACACAAAAGCAGTATAAAACATTAAAACTATGTCTACTGCCTACCCTCTCCTAACCTTAGAAACCTCACTCTACTTCTTTCTAGTTTCAGCAATGGTCCCTAAAAATAAGATAGGCCTAACATTTATAACTTTATAGTAAAGACTCAGACCACATGGATCTACATGTACATGTGTATATTAAAAACGAGTAGGTGAAAGATTTAGACATAAACTATCTCTTCTAGAATTTGGTATTGTTTGAAAGAAATCCTGTTTGTTACCAACTTACCATGAAATGTGAAAACTGGAAAAGGGTATATAGAGGAAAAAAAAATCTCAGACAATGTAGTGTAGACTCCTTTAAATGAAGAAGAATAAATTTTGGAGAGGGACCGTTTGACATAAATAAAAAATAGACTTTTCCTCTCTCTTTCGTTTGTGTGTGTGAGTGTATTACAGCTATAATTCCATGAAAATGAGGTTTGGTATTTCAATGGGAAAAAGGAAATGCTGACGATTGACTAGTGACTTCTACTATTACTGTCTCTATATCTATACGGTCCGGTACAATATTTGAGTGGCCCGGACCGGAGATATGTTAGGTTTAGCAAACTGTGAAGGACCACAAAGATTTGATTGGTTCGTAAACCGTATATGGCCGGTGGTCAGACCTCAATAAGTCAACCTTGATGGCTCATATAATAATAATTATAACCCCTATTAAGTTGAGGAACATACAATGTCCAGGTCTAAGGGGAAAGATGAAGAAGACTTTTGAAGTGGGAACAACAATGTATTCTTCTTTTGCATGATGTTGAAATGTAGAGTGGTCAAAAAGGAGAACATTGGGCCTTATTGTATATGCGATAACCTGTTTCTAACTAGTTCAATATCCTATGACTTGATTAATATAAATCTATCATTGATAATTCTAATTATAAAATGGTTTTGATGGAAGGAGCTGAAAGATGAATGCTTACCCCATGGGAGAATAGGAAACTCCCACTGCTGTTTAGGCACGGTTATTATGTAAGAAGAGACCTGTGGTCAAGATAAGAACACAATTTAGTTTCAGTTTGATGTTTATTCATGGAAATAATTGTACCAATTAAGGAATCACAGAGGGTAATGGAGAGAAATTAAGTAACCAAAATGGAAGCAGCCAAAGATGTTGAAGAATGATAAAGAACGGATGTCTCCTCCTTCTCGTAAAGAAGATCCATCATATCCATACATGCTTCAAAGTTCAACGATTCTCCAACCTTTGCAACTTCTCTAGTAGAAGACGATATGGTTTGGGAATTAGATACTAAGAACACGACTAGCACAATATCAGTCAACTTTTGAAATTTGAATTAGGAGCTTGAAGAAGTCAGATACTAAAACAACTTACTTGAACTGAATAAAAAGGTCTTCAAGCAGTGTATAAGCCATATTTAAAGTGCCAATCTCAAATCTCAAAACCTGCTTCTCATAATGAATGAGGAAGACAGACAATAATTCTGATTGGATTTCTATAGCGTAAACAACATCCCCAAATGTACAATGGTTACCTTCAGAAAAACTAGTTCCTGCAAAAGAGCATCTTAACTCAATGAGACAATCAAGCATCAAACACATTTCAATCACAATTTTAAGATTTTCAAGACTAGCTTACTGCTTCCAGGAAATCCCGAACCGTGAAGAGTTGCTCTGTAATCATCTTATCACCCAAGGATTTCAGGCTTTGAACCGATAAGCCACGGGAACAGTGCATCTGCAGAAACAACAACTCAGTTCTCTAGGTACATAGAAGAGAAGAGCAGCACACAAAAACACACTAGCAGAAGTAAGAAGTAGACACACTTTGCATGAGATCCATATGGAGATTAATACAAATAGCTGCAGATTGCTTTCTGTCAATGGTTTCAGTAGCCAATGTTCTGCTTTCTTTTTCTGTAAAAACCTACAAACCAAAAAGGATCGAGAAGCTTTGGAGAGACATCCAAGGAAGAATCACAAACGAGACATGATGACTATTGGTAGAATAAAGTTTTCACCATATTCTATCTTGAATCCATATAATCACATAAACTGCAAAACTGTGTGATCATCCAAAATTAAGTTAAGCCTACTACTACTGGTTGATGCTACCCTCTAAAACAAAAACAAAAAGGAAATCTCGTAACTACAGTGAAATGATCCTCAGATTTACATCGTTAATCCATCAATCCACGCAACTAGTCCCATCATAATCAATTAGACCGAGATTTGTTTACCGATTTCTTCAAAAACAATCGAAGTCACTAAAAACTCAAATCAGGAAACATCCGAGGAGGATAGTCGCAATACCTGACAACTGACGGACGAAATCGATCGAAAAAAAGCGATAGAGCTGAGTATTTAACAACCGGAGGAAGTCTGAGTTGCTTTCATCGCGAAAACCAGATCCAAAAATATCAAAATCAGGAGAGACAAATTAAAGTGAACAAACAAACAAAAAAAAACCTAATAGATACCGATCGAGAAGACGATCAACTCACAGTAGTAGATTGAATCAGGAATTCGACAAGCCTCCGTCGCAGATGAGCGATCTCTGTAGACATCTCTTTCTGATTTTAGAGCTTCCGGTGAAAATTTTGAACGTTTCAATGGCGCCGAAACTCGAGAGCCCGAAAATTTTCCTTTTTTTATATATCATACCCTCGATAAGATTCTGGGCTGGGTTTTAGCCCATTACGTTAAATAGGCCCAACCTACAGTTCATATTCATTATCCTAAGTTTTTTTTTTTTTTTTTGGGTTGCAACTTGCAAGTTAAGATTTATGGATTAGCGAGAACAAAAAATATGGATCCATTTATTTATTTATTGGTAATGAGATATTTGGCTTTTTGTACCCATTGATATACTAAACAAATTCACTCAATATTCATATACTATTTGATATTATCATATTTCCAACAACTATAATTTTGGAAGACACACGACAACAACTCATATGCATTTACTAAAACCACTTGCCATTATAATTAACCGAACCATATCTCTTTGATTTGTGAAAAAAAGAAGATAAAATAAAATATGATTGTTAGTCTCATATTATTATACAAATGCCCAATTGTTCATGCTCCAGGCCTCCACTCCACACATAATGCCAACTGCCAAAGTAACCAACCATATGGCTTGTTCATTAGCCTTAGTTGCTCCATTTATCAGATATATTACTTTTTATAAAATAAGATAACTTTTTTTATAACCCGAAAAGATACGTTTTTCTTGTAATCTGTCTTCCTAAAATCTTTTGTAAAGTTTTACTTCCGATTTAGGTATTTTCATAGCGACAAAAGTATGTTAGGTCTTTGCAGGACAAGAGTAGAACCGAATTAATATCTATCGGCTCTAAATGGTAACATAAAGTATAATTGATAATTATCTTAAAAAAATATTCGGAATAATATGAATAATTATGAATGGAATAAAAATAAATGAGATAATGAATGGAATGAGATCAAATGATCAATTGTTAATGGAATATTGATTCCACTTGTTTCTATATATTAGTATCCGCATATATGCAGATTTATAATTTAATATTTTATAACCCGTGAAAAAAAACTAAAAAAAAAATATTAAATCAAAAATTAATAATATACAAATTTAGAAATGAAGTTTCCGATAAAATAAATATATACCATGAAGAAAAAAATTGGTGGAGCAGATGCAAATAGCTTTGAAAACAATTATTGGACTTTTGGGTTTTTAGTATGTAATTTACATATTACCATTGTTTAATTTCCTTAAGGTGATAAATTTATTTTAGGATTAATAATCCATTGTTTAATTTCTTTAATCTAAATGGAAAAACTAAAGAATTTTTTTCCTTTTTTTATTAACTTTGTCTTTTAGGATTATGAATCGGTTATTAATTTTTACAAAATTTTAAGTTTTCTTTTTTTATTAATCGATTATTGATTGTTTATAATTTTTTCCATTATTAATCTTTCATTTTTTATTTTTTATTAACTTTGGCTTTTAGTATAAATTTACATTTTCTATTTTTTTATTTTTGTTTAGTAACTTTACATTTTAGGATTATGAATCAATTATAAATTTAGTAAATTATTTTTGAAAATATTTTTTATACATGTTAGAATCTTATCGATTGAATTGACACATGTCACGAGATGAGTTAACAACTTTAAAACATTCATCTTTATATAATAAGATAAATGAAAATGTTTTTTTTTCATTTTTATTCATTGTAACAACTTGATTTTAAAAGGGGTTTAGTGGAATGTTGTATTAGAAGAAATTTATTTCGTTAATAAAATTTCGAGTTGCAGCCAAACTAGAATTAATGGAATAAAAATGAATGATATAGGGAATAAATTCTTTTTATTTGTTTTTCTTCAAAATTGTAGAGAGAGGTATTCCTCTTTAGATTATTATTTTTATTTTTTTTGTAGAATGGGTGATCATTCTATTTTATTCAATGTAAGTAGTTTAATTTCAGGAAAATATTTATAAATACTTCATCCCATAACATTTTACTCCTCAAATATAACAGTGGATGATCCCTAAGTAACAAAAAAACAGATTCACCAGTAAAATACATCATTAAAATCAATTTCTTATATTGATTTCATTTTTGAGATATTAGTATCATTGGCAATTTTATAATGGTTTTACGTCTTAGTCACTTATGTATGTTATTGCATGGGAACTCTTAGTCAGCCTACATATAACTTAATTTGGTTATATTTATAAATAATATAGAAAATGATTTCGAACCAAATGGATGGTCCAGTGATTTTCTGTGGTTTAGAATTCGTTTTAGAGGTGAAGATGAAAAATCAAGTTTTACTATTTGTGAATTCATTGGTAGTTTTTTCTTTAACCACGGTTGATATTTTAAATACAAAAAAAAAACTTTTAGGTTATACAAATTCAAGATTAATCTGTATCTTGTTTCAGAATTGCTAGATTATTAAGAAAATATATAACCGCGGACCATATAGTTGTTAAACTGCATAAACATATTTATTTATTATATTATATTGAAAGCACTCGATATACTTTGTAATTTAAATTACCATACAAGTACAACTGTATGTCCCTTTTCGCCAAAATTGCATATTTAATCAATATATTTCACAAATCATCTATAATATTTCTCTTATTACAAGATGCTAAAAAAAGTGTCTCTGTATGTATAAGCTTCTTTTTTTTTTGCATATAATCTATTTGGGTGTATTAAATATGAACAACGACTAGATTTCGACCAGATTAATAATAAAATTACGTAGATATCCACGAGTAGTCTTTCGAATCTATTTCATTATACCCGTCAATTCTGTCTTCAAACCTGTCCGAGAAAAATAAATTACGAATCTTTTTACCACGCTGTAAAACTGTAACTTCTGTGGTGAAAATCGCTTTGACAGGTCTATGATCAGATATCTTCGCTTCTCCTCTTGTATATTGATTTTGCTTCAGTCCATTTCCGTACCATATTATTCGATCACACCTATTATATTTATATATATGTATGTGATTAAAAAAAATCTTCTATAAGAAAAAAATCTATGATAACTAACATATAGATTATATACGTTACTTACCATGCAGGAGCTCGTTTCTTTTCGTCTTTGTATGTAATGCATCCATAATATAAATCCGAATTCGGAATATATTTATATGTCGGAGCAAATTTGACAATTCCTTCTTGCCAACCTTTGAAAATTTGGCCGTTCAAGATCTCCATCCTTAGCTTAATTTAATGTAAAAAATATTTATAAATTAACGCGTTTACAACTTTCAATATGTGGACAAAAAATGAAATTTGTTAAAGTACATATATATATAAGCAATTACCTGATCATTTTCAAGTAAGACGTTCCATTCTTTTCTTTCCACCAATAATCTTGTCTTATCCTCGGGTAACGAAATTCGATAATTCAAATCTCCCAGAAAAATCACTCGACTGTATAATTTGACCCAACAAAGACAAAACAAAACCCACTTAATTAATTATATCATACAAATAACAAATACCACAAGTTGATAATTTTTTAACAAGTACTTACCAAACTTGCCCTTTCTTCACAATATCAAGTCTTATTTAAATTTAACCGGTCAACTTGTTTAGATTATATTAATTATAGTATGACCCTAAGCATTTAATTAATTAATTACTAACAAGTTGGAAAATTATATTTTACAAAAAATTATATAAGCTTACTCGTGATCAAGAATCTTTTTGGGTAAATCTGGAGATGCGCCTCGAGGAAAATTCGATCTTGCTAAGATCTCGTTGACGTCGGAGTTTCTGTGCCGTCCATCTCGATCACGGCCACCGGAAGCTAGATGGCTGCAAACGAAACAGAAGCTTGTTTCGTGCAGTTGAAATCTAACCGATACCGATCCCTAATGATCAAGAAAATGTAAAAACTCTGATTAAATTAAACATCTAACTGTTCCAAATATATGGTGTAAGTATGATATTCAGACAAACAAAACATTTTTAAAAAAATGGAAATTTTGTTTATGTTGCCGTTTCACTATTATATATAAAACATGATATTACTTTTATACCCAAAAAAAAAAAAACTAAACATGTATTACATATATTTTCCCCTCATAAACAACTCACACACGCTAATTACTTTTAGACTTAACAAAGTCAAGTAATAACACAGTGACGATACTAGACTATAAGCCCTAGACTATATAACTATAAGCTAAATTTATTTTTTAAGAAAATACTATATGTTCATTTTTAACCACAAATTAAAATAATCATATATGAATACAAATACAAACGTAATCATTTGCTATTAACAGTCAACACATAAATCAGTGTGTATATATATACAGTGAGATTTTATTTTATTAAAAATATAGTAAATTGTAAGTATTAGTTACCTTGTTTCCTAAGCAACCCATGACGCCGCATCCAACGCATGAAACGCTAGGATGTCGGATGTACGGCCAGAGATCACCTCGGACCCAAACGGTGATCAAGATTCCGACCATCTGTTTACTTATGATACATCTGAAATCTTGTGAAATACCGTTAATGCCCTTTGATTCTGACGAGTCTTTATCTTGGTGAGGTTCTGCTACTCTCTTGTTCAAAGTCTCTCTTATCAAAGAGTTCCATTTTGCAGAGACCTTGTTGTTATCTGATCCCAAAACATTCGAAGCTCGAAGAGGCACAACCTCTTGAAACCTAGATTTCGGTTCAAATTAATTAATGTTTACATATTAATATAGATAAAGACATATATATATATATATATAGATTGTAGCAGTATAAATTTAGTTTTATTGTAGTGTTTATCAATCACCCTAGCACGTATATGTCGCACGGTGTATTATGAGTTTCCAATAGATCTTCCATGTCAAGCCCATCGTCCGGTACGATACCACCGACGTTCCATGTGCTTACAAAAACCCTATAAACATTTTAAAAAAATTGCAATGTTAAAAAATGGTCAAACGTTATTTATGAATTCATGGAACACAAAGGGACCAAATTAAGATTACTCTAGAACATCAGACTTGAGTCAAATTCAAGATTTAGCTTTACTGGTTTAGTGTATTCGGATATAGGTTTAAATTCCGTGCAACGCAAGAAAAGTGTATGGTTTTTTTGGGTATGAAAAAAAAAAGTGTATAGTTATACGAATTAATTGGTATTGGGAGATTCACGGTTCTTAAATAAAACAAATACAGATAACTGTTTTCATGCACCGTTTACATATATAGATATACATATGTATGCAAATATATGCTATATGCTATGATCGTAAGACTTTTATAAAAGAAAAAAAGTGAACAAGGGTACATTTATAAAGTTATATATAGATATGTATTACTTGTAGTTGAGATGAGTGGTTTTGTGTTGGTTGAAAAAAATTGATTTAGAATCGAAAGAAGGTCGTTCATCAGCTAATCCAGAAGCTTCTAGAAGCTTCTGATCGGTGTCCGGTGGGAAGTCGGCGACGAAGTTGTTGCTCCCGACGCTTTTCCTTAGGATCTTGTTGGCCACAAGTCTTGGCCACATAACCTTAATACCATAGAGTGATTTGTATATACTAATGATCAAGAGCGAATTAAAAAAAAAAAAAAAAGAGAGAATAACAATAACTTTTTTTTTGGTAAAAGAATAACAATAACTTATTCAAACGTATATATTTTATCTGGTTGATCCGATGTATAGATAGAAATTACGAAATACTCACTTCTCTATAGCTTCCAAGCATTGCTAGAGAGAAAGATAGACAGATAAAGAGACCGAGAGAGAGAGAGGTAGAGATTTAGCAATGGAATTGTAGAGGAAGTATAATAGCCTAATAGGTAAGGGAGGGAGATAAGGAGAAAGAAAGAGCCATGCAAAGCCGGAGAGAAAGAGGTGAAAATCTGACGTGGGCGATGATTATTATATTATTTACTTTTTATTATCATATATAATAGTGCAATTGACTAAAATAGTCCGTTCACTTTAAAACTTGCGTTCCAAATTTGACATAATTAGTTGAAAATGACAATAATAGTACAAATTTTGACAATAATAACACACATTTTATATTAAAATGACATAAAATTATTTTCTAATGAAAAAAACTAAATCCTAAATTAGAAATAGTTAACCCAAACATAATGTTTAATTTTGTTTTTAAATTATTTTGGATAAACTAATATTTTTACATAATTATTTGTGCTATTTTTAAAAATTTAAATTTATGATACTAGTTTTAGAACAAAAAAATAAAATTTTGTGATATTTTAGGGTATTTCTCTATATAATAATGTTGTTAGTAATTATTCAGTCGATATTATTAAGATTTTTAAAAAATCCAAAGAATGAAGGTAGATGATTGTCAGTAATTATTACTGGTTGTTGGACTAGTTAGACGTCAAACCACCTTGATTACATTGTATACGTCCTTGAATCCCAAACAAATTAATTTGAAACGAATCAATTTTTTGTCCTGAATCGTATTAACTTAAATTAAACACTGAAAACGATGATATTTTACTTATTTTGATTTTTGAATAACGAGGAGGGTCGTCCAACTTGTTACTTTTTTTTTATCATCGCATATTCGCCTACAAAGATTTAAATGAAGATATGTGAATACTTAATTGAAATGACAAAAGACAAAAATGGGCTGGCAACGTAGTGTGCACAAAAGAAAATAGTAATATTTCCTTCTTATTATAGAATTCGACTATTTTGGTCTTTGAATCTTATCGTTTATGTCATAAACTTTCTTATAGCAGTGAAATTAAATATCGTCACTTTTTGGTTGGTCTAATTAATCACGGTGGAGGGCTACATATTTTTATTCTTAGACTCACTTTAGTTTGTTTGATGATATACATTAATCTCGACATTAGCTTGAACTTATAATTCTGAGCAGCTAATTAATCCACCAACAATTGCTAGTGATGACATTACATGGGTAATCTGTTGTAACTTGTAAGTCATACCATCAGTTTTAATTTGTTGGTCTTTTATTGGGTCCCTCAAATTATATATTATGAATTAGAAATCATATTATATCGAAGCATATGACACTGCAACAGTATCTAACCCAACCTATACAGAACAACAACAATAAATTATGCAATGTATGTGTACTAACCGGCCAGAGGGATTAGTAACTTGTATAATAATTTATTTCCAACAATATTTTAAATCTGATATATTTTGTGATAGTGAAAATTGATACTACTTACATTGGTTTGATGGTTTCACAAGAAATTCGCCATTCTAAACTTACATTTTTCCTAAATAAACATTATTTTCTTTTTCCAATTTTCATCTAAAGTTTTATTAATAAAATTAGCAATGTCGAAGCCCGCTTAATTTATTTTTAATTTAAGCAAAAATACGAAAATAATATATTTAAATAGATATAATTTAATATTTCGATAAAATTGGAAAATTAGAAAATATGAAAATTAGTGAACTAGGTTAGAATTCAAATGGAGCTTATTATCAATATATCAAAGGGGATTTTCAAAAATACTATTCTCTAGATTTTTCTTCACCAAAAATACCATAGGTATTATTTTTTTCTAAAATACCATAAAATTTGTTTAATATCCCTTACTAAAACATATTCGTATTAATTATAAAATTTTAAGAATTTGGAGTAGTTTTTACAAAATAAACATACATATATATATATATATATATAT
>PKMM01014859.1:160221-329666 GCA_002933915.1 Eutrema heterophyllum | reverse complement strand
ATATATATATATATATATATATATATGGCAGTGTAGAAAGTTTATCTATATTAAACAGGGTATACAATTAAGTTTTTATATAGATTTAATTTGTCTAACAAAATATCGAATCAAGACTCATAAAACTAAGAATCGTTAGTGTTTGTAATTAACTCGAATCTTTTTATTAATGGGGATCAAAATTTCTATCTAAAATTTACTGTCGGTCACTGGCTCACTGAAGTATTTGTTTAACGGTTGTAAGTTTTAGAATTATCCTAAATTTGACCAAGAAAATATTGTTACTCACTGAAGTATTTGTTTAACGGTTGTAGCTCGTTGGTATTTGAGCATGGGTCAGTGCTCCTATTTATAATTTACCAGTGAACGAGCACACACCCAAACCCAAAAGAAAAAAGAAAAAAAAACAATTATCTTTATAAAAAAAAAAAATTACTCCAATAAATGTATCATTGTATCTTATTATGGAGTGCTGTTCAAAAAAAAAAAGAAGGTATCTTATTATGGAGCAAGTTGCATGAAAAGCAAAGATGTGGGTATGGAACTTGCACTTTATAGTGCTGCCCAGAAATAACCCATATATATCCAATTGGATCCAACCTTTTCCGACTCCACGAAAACTAATATATATATATGCGTGTGTACACACGATACCCATAGGTTGTCCAGAAAAACTGACGAATTTAATATTGTAATCATCGTTATATATATTGATCGGTGTTAGTAATTTAATAGTAGTCCAAGTTTCACTAAATGCATTTTAATCAACATCAGTTTCATATATATATAGCAACTACATAATTCAAAAAGACAAAAATTAGGTTTTTTTTTTTTTTTGCTGATGACGTACCGAAGTAATATTTTACAGATGGATCATAATCAATGATCTATTAATATTTTATCAAAAATATGATAACCATGCAAGATGATCAAGTTATATTGAGTTAGAAAAATAACAAATTTGATAATTTGTTAACATGTAACGTTTACATGCAAAAGGAAACAACGTGTAGTTTTACTTATTCAGTTAAATAATTTTTTTATAAATTTAATAATGTTTTGGTTGTATATGCAGGTATATGTTTATAAATAAGTATGTAATGTATTATTCAAGTTAATAAAGTAAACCGTAAAAACAATATTTACATTTACATACTTTTTTAAGAAGATTGAGAATAATGAGAAAATAAGTTTTTATGAGGTAGTTACCGAAAAAAAAAAAAAAAAGTTTTTATGAGGTGCGAGCAAATTTTGGTCGAATGGAGTAGGACCCCAAAAAAGTATTTTTAGCTAGGCAAGAATGAATCAAAATACAACACGTGGACGTTACGATGGCGTAAGCTACAAGATATAACTAAGGCATTAGGTGGCATGCACCATACTAAGTACTAACAACGATAGGCAAATTGGTCTCTAGACAACACTTTGCTTCATCTCGATTCCAGACTAAATGTGCAATTAATGTTTGATATGAGGGATCACATATAGGTTTGCAGAGTAATCATTACTCATCGAATGAGCACTAATGACGTTTTGGCGCGCTGTAGGACGTATAAGTGACGATCGCCGATGGGGCGTGTTGAAACGAGCATTACAGTGATGCATTAAAATTGCAACCATACGAACTACTAACATACAACGCTCTACTCTAACGCGAGCAAACTTTAAAGATAAAATTTCTAATTACGACCTCATCCTTTTGATTTGGGAAGGGAATCTAATAACTAACACTACAAGAATAAATGCGATTTCCGACGGATATTTTCCGTCGGTTCCAGTTCGTCAGAAATTAATATCTGTCGGACTATTCCGACGGAACTTGGTCGTCGGAAAAGGATCGGAATATTTCGACGGATTACCGACGGCGATGTTTCCGACGGATGTTAGGTCGGAACTAAACATCGGAACACCGTCGGAAACCGTCAGATATATTTCCGACGAGTCATATTTCCGACGGATATTTCGACGGCTTTTTGATTGGAAGTAAACGTCGGAAAATAGTCGGAAAGCCGTCGGAAATATTTCCGACGGGATTCCGACGACATTATTCTCGACGGATTTCCGACGGCCTTAAGTTCCGACGGATATTCAATTTGACTTTTTTTTGGGGTGATTTTATTCAATTAATTCTCATTTATAAATTATAATAAATAAATAATTAAATGAAATTATTTTTTTAAAAAGAAATTAATTAATAAAAATTCATTATCATAAAAAAATAATTCATTAAACAAAATATTTTTAATGTTCAAAAATAAAAATAAAAAATTTCAAACGGTCGGAGAGTTGTCGGGATCGCCGGGATTGTTGGGTGGAAAGAGATGCGGAAATGCGCCCTGCATGATCTTCTGCAAAAAGGTGAGCTGGGTCTGGGTTGAGGTGAGCTGGGTCTGGGTTGAGGTGTGTGCGGACTTTAGCTCCTCGACCTCCGCGTCACGTTCTTACACCGTTTGGGTGAGCCTCTCGATCTCGTCTCTGTACCCCGAAGGAAACCGATGAATGGAAGAAGACGATTCCTGGATCGGAAGTTCGCCTAACCCAGCGAATCGCCCTTTGACTTTCCAAGTTTCCTATAAAAATAAAACATCAAAATAATGTTAGTAATGAAATTTTGAAAAAAAATAATAATTGAAAACAATTAGAAACTTACATTGAGGACAATGTCGTTGATCTCTTCCCGGGGTAGCTCGTTCGAGGACGACGACCCAGCGAGAGTGAGCTGCGAGAGTCCAACTTCTCGTTCCCGATCCACCTTCTTCTTCTTGCACGTCTCAACGAGGTCACGCATGCCGGGATCCTGGATCACACCAGTTTTTTTGTTGGTGTGCCTCTGCTCGATCACTCTAAGGTAGTCGGGAGCTACGCCGTCTCTCTTCGCCTGTAAAATGTTGTTAAGTAAATAATAATAAAAACAAAAATAATAATTAAAAATTGAAATTAGACTTACCATTTCCATTGCATCCCGTTCGACGGTCTTTGCGCCGCCGTTGTGAATGTACATCCCCTTCCCTCCTCGTTCGCTCTTCCGGTTTTTCGTGTTTGTTTCGGATAGCTTCTTCGTCTTCGGCTTGCTCCAATAATCGCAAAAGCCTTTCCAAACGTCGTCGTCGAGGTCCTTTGGCTTGTCCTTGCCGTGCTTCCACTTCTGCTTCCACTCGTACATGTGGTTCGAGTACGAAAGCGCGGCATACATGTCGAATTGGGCAAGTACTTCTTTCGTAAGGGAATGGTGACACGTGAAGTCTTGCTACATTTAAAAAAAAGCATAATGTTAGTATTCGAAATTAAAATTGACAAAATAAACTAAAAAAAGAATACAAATCAAAAATTTACTTACCGCGAAACTCCGGTGCCACAAGTCTTTCTCGTCTTTCGGCATGTCCGAGTACTTCTCGTACGGTTTGTCCAACATGTTGTGGATCATCCGTAAGATCGCCTTTGTGATCTCAGGCGACAACTTAAACCTGAAAACAATTAAAAAAAGAATTAAGTTCGTTTAATTAGATTCAAAATCTTAAAAAATTGAAATAACAATCAAAATTTCACATACCAAGTCCCGTCTTCAAACTTCGGGTCCAGACGGATGCAATGGCTCCGGTTAGGCTGTTGGACTAGGTCCTCGATGCTAATCCGGCTCCAAGCTGCAGATTGATGGGACTCCGGGACTTGAGTTCCCGAGCTCGATCCGTAGCCCGAGAACCCCGAGAACCTCGAGAACGGCGGCCTTGGGAGCCCCCGCCCAACTGTAGTGCGTCCTCGTTATTCCTGCGGGAAAAACAATAAAATCGTTAGTACTTACGAAAATTAAAAAAATATCCGCAAATTCAAGAAAAATAAAAAATTCCCAAAAATTTAGAATATCTCGAAAATTTCAAATGTCCCGAAAAATACAAATTTGCCGAAAATTTCAAAATTCCCGAAAATTAAAAAAAATTCTTAAATTTTTCAAAAATTCCCCAAAAATTCAAAAAAATCATAAAATTTTCAAAGATTCCCCAAAATTAAAAAAAATTTCAAAAATTCCGAAAATTTTCAAAAAATTCAAAACATTTTACAAAATTTTTAAAAATATTAAAATTTTTTTTTTTAAAAAACGTTTTTTATATAGTTATACAATTTTTTTTTATAAAAACGTTTTTTATATAATTCTAATAATATTTATACAAAAAAGTTTTTACAAACTTATAAATTACTAAATCTAAAATTATAAATTACAAAAACGTTTTTAATTAGTAATAACTCAATTATAATTTTCTAAAACCCAAAAAATATATAAAAACGTTTTTAAACATTTTTAAAAAAATCAAAACTAACAACCTAATATTTAAATAAAAACGTTTTATATAATCCTAATATTACAAAAATGTTTTATATAATCCTAAAATGATATATACTAATTTTCGAAATTATACAAAACTTCTAACAACCCTAACAAATTCTAAACACCATTCCCTAATCTCATAAACTCTAATATTTCATTCCGAAAATCTAACAAATTGTAAATACTAATCTAACAATTCTAATTACTAATCTAACAATGAAAATGAGTGATTTTTAGAAAAATAGAGGGACTTACATGTTGGGATCCATGGGGATTGAAGGATTAAGGCTTGAGAAGAGGATTGAAAGGAGAAATTGAAGATTTAGGGGCTGGGTTTTCGCAAGAACATGAGAGAGAGAGGAGAGAAAATCGTAGAAAGAGAGAGAGAGAGAGAAGAGAAAAATGAAGAGAAAAAACCGTTTCTCGGATATATTCGGATTTCCGACGGCCAGATCCGTCGGAAATCCGTCGGTTTTTTAATTTTTTTCATTTAGGTGGTTCAGCTTCCCGCGGTCTCGAAAAAACCAAAGTCCGTCGGAAATTTCCGACGGATTTCCGACGGATTTAGGGTATATTTGGGGTTTAGGGTATGGTTATATGATTTATGGACCCCTAATGTACATGTTTCATTCAAAAAAATGAGAAATTCACCATTGTTAAAGACTTTGCATGAGTGTATAACTTATACAACATCAAAACCTATACATTTAACATAAATCAACTATATAACACTTCCATCAAATTTTCTAAATTCTATATAACACATTTATTTTGAAATATGACAAGTTCAAACTATTATATATACATCATACAAGTGTTTGTAACCATTTTCTAAAAAAAAAACATATACCCTATACCCTAAACCACATTTTTGAGGGGTAAAACATGATGTAATCGAGGTAAACGTGCTTAATAAAAAACCCAAAAATGCTAAGTATGAATCCGTCGGAAATTTCCGACGAATGTGTACTTCCTTCGGCTAAAACTGGTTTCGGTCTGTCTGGACTGTCTGAACCTTCGGCTAAAACTGTATCGGTCATAAATCCGTCGAAACTTTCCGACGGATTTATACTTAGCATTTTTTTAAAATTTTTGAAATGGATTATTACACTTAAGTATGTCAAATGTTTAAGTACAAGTACATTACCATAACTAATACATTCCACATAACAAATATCTAGTACAACTACAAGTACATATTTTACAATGCAAAGTTTATAAAACTACTCTGAATCCGATGATGAGTAATCTGATTCTCCTAAATCGGAAGTTTCCCCAAATTCGTCTAATTCTTGCTCTGAATCCTCAAATACCCGATCGTCTGCATGTATGGTGAAATCTCAACAAGGCTGACCTCTAGGGAATTCTCGATTGAACCCAAACCTACGGAGCTTTGTTGGAGGGGTTCATGATCGGACATCCCATGAACCCTACCTCTCGGGTTTATCGATGTGACTGTAACCCACGGGTCTTGCTTGTTTGTCAACCGATGATAGGGAATATAGCATACCTAGACCATGTAATAAAGTCATATAAAAATTTAACCACGGGAATGCAAAAATATTAAATTAAAAATTACAAGTAAAAGAAAAAAACAAACATGGTCTGCTTGTGAAGCAAGTACGAATGACTCGTATTTCTGGAGTCGCCTTCTGCTATGTAATGATGTAACACCAAATTGGTCGTGTCGCACACCGCTTCCTACTAATGGGTCGTTCCAGTCGCATAAAAATGCAACGCATCTCAAACCGAGCATTCCCGGGTACTGAACATCAAAAATCTCACGTACGACACCATAGTATAAAAGATCACCGGACTGAGTAGATACACCGTAATCTGAAGTTGTCGCACTCCTATCATCCCGAAGAATCTTAAAAGCATACCCCCGTGTGCTATACATCACATGTGACTGTACGTTTGCTAGTGGAAAACACACAATTTCTTCTAACCACGTGGAAAATCTTTGTCCGTTAGCCTTCTCTGTCGTGATTTGCACGAATAAAATCTAAAATGAGTAAAATAAATCATTCATTATATATGATAGTTAAAAACAAGGCAATTGAAACACTTACATAATCTTTTAACCAAGTTCCGAACTCTTCCTGTTTGAGCTCCATTAGCTCATCCTCTATTTTGTTCGGAAATGCAAAACGTTGATATGCCATATACATCCTGTGAGATTGAAGCGATCATCACGTTAACATATATATAATCAAGGACCCAATAAGTAATTAATAATTTCGTTCAATATAATACCTCTCATATTCTTCAATTCTGTCGCAGTTTGTGAGAATATACATATGCAAATGATTCCGCTCATGTGCTGAAAGTCTCTGCTTCTTGCCTTTTCCACTAAGTCGTCCAATCTCTAAGAATATATGAGGAACATCGACCGGATAGAAAGGTAGTACGCCTCCGTCATCATGTCGAGCTGGTCTACGACTCTTCGTTTTGACTTGTGATGGAAAGTAGAACTCGGCAAAATGTGAGGTTTCTTCATTGATGCTCTGTGCGACAATAGAACCCTCCACTTTGCTCAAATTTTTCACCTTCTTCTTTAGATGAAACATATAGCGTTCGAAAGGATACATCCAACGGTACTGAACCGGACCCCCAAGCTCTGCTTCTCGAGGGAGATGAATTGTTAGATGTTCCATAACATCAAAGAAGGAAGGCGGAAATATCTTCTCCAAATTGCAAAGGATAACGGGTATATTATTCGCAAGGTTGCGGATACCGTCTGATGTAAGAGAGCGCGAACATATATCTCGAAAAAAGGCACCAATCCCTGCATAATTAATAAGCATAACAAATGAAAATCTAAATACTAAAGTATTGTGTAAAGTATTAAAAAAAAAAAAATTTAATGATTGTACCTGCAATTGCTTCGTGGACATTACGTGGTAGAAGACATGCAAAGGCAAATGGAAGGAGGCGCTGCATCACAACATGACAATCATGACTCTTCATCCCAGTAAACTTTCCCTCTCCGTGATCAACGCAGTTCCGAAGGTTAGATGCGTATCCGTCCGGGAATCTAACACTATCGGAAATCCAGTTAAAAAACTCGGCCTTTGAAGGTTCATCCAACCGAAAAGCTGGGACCGGAGCCTTCCCATTCCCTGTCACATGTAGTGCTCTACGAGAACAAATGTCTGGCAAGTCCAATCTAGACTTCATATTGTCTTTCGTCTTCCCTTGGACATTGAGAACGGTGTTCATAATGTTGTCAAAAAAATTCTTCTCAATGTGCATGACATCCAGATTATGCCTTAAAAGATGGTCCTTCCAATAAGGTAAATCCCAGAAAATACTCCTCTTGTGCCAATTATGTACGTTGCCACAACCATCAACAGGATGATGCCCGTTACCACCACAATAAACGGTCCTATCTGCACCAAAATCTCTGAACTGATCCAACAAATACTGTCCATCTAACTCAGGAGGTGGACCATCAATTACTTTCCGGTTCTTCCTAAACAATGTGGTGCTCCGACGATAAGGATGATCGCTAGGTAGGAATCGCCTATGACAATCAAACCAAGACGTTTTGCGGCCGTGCTTCAATTGAAACGCATCTGTGTTATCTTGACAGTACGGGCACGATAACCTTCCGTGCGTTGTCCATCCTGATAACATGCCATATGCTGGAAAATCGCTAATGGTCCACATAAGTACCGACCGCATGATGAAATTCTGCTGACAAGAAACATCAAACGCCTCAACACCTTGGTCCCATAACATTCGCAGCTCATAAATCAATGGCTGCAAAAACACATCAAGTGATCTCTTCGGATGCTCTGGTCCAGGAACGAGAATGCTAAGGAACAAGAACTCCCGTCTCATGCACAAAGATGGCGGCAAATTGTAAGGTGTTACAATTACTGGCCACAAAGAATATTGTCTGCCGTGCTTCCCAAAAGGGTTGAAACCATCGGTACATAATCCAAGGTATACGTTCCTCGCCTCAAACGCAAAACTGGGATAAATTGACTGGAAATGTTTCCATGCTCCTGCGTCTGACGGATGAGCGATTTCTCCATCCGTTGTATGCTCTGCATGCCATCTCATTGCTCCCGATGTGCGCTCTGACTGATATAACCTCTTCAATCTCTCTGTTAACGGCAAATACCACATCCGTTTATATGGCACTGACACTCTTCCACCTGTTTCCTTATACCGAGGTTTGCGACAAAAACGACATGTCGAACGGCATGCGTCCTCTCTCCAGTATATCATACAGTTGTCGATGCATATCATCTGATACGGCAATCCTAGCCCATCAACAAGTTTATGTATGTCATAGTATGATGCCGATGCAAGATTATCTTCTGGCAAAATGTCTTTCACAAAATCAGCGATTGCATCCACGCACTCCTCACTCAAATTGAAATCCGTCTTTATACCCATCATCCTAGTTGCAGCTGATAAAGGGGAATGCCAACCTCTACACTCATCATATAAAGGATTTTTAGCAGCGTCTAACATATCAAAGAATTTCCGAGCTTCTGCGTTAGGTTCTTCCCCTCTATCTCCATACTCAGCAATCGATGGCATACTTTCACGGAATGCATCGTTCACCATCTGAACATGACCTACAGTACTTTCTACTTCCATTGCAGGTTTTTCTAAGCTAGCGCTATCCTCAATATATTGTTCACTAGTACTAGCATAATTATCAACCATTGTATCATTTTCTCCATGATAATAACAAATCTTGTAACCCGGCACAAACCCATGACAATAAAGGTGTGACCATACTTCATCTATCATGATTAATCTACGATTCCGACAATTCGTACAAGGGCAGTAGATTTTACCGGTTTTTTTTTGCTTTCTTCTGCTTAGCCGCAAATGCCATGAATTCCTGCAGACCTTCTCTGAATTCTTCCGTAACTAGGCCCGTGTACGGAATTTGATGAGGCTTGTGCATCCATGATCGAAAATAATTATAAGTATCTGAAGAAGACATTTTTGTAAGGAATTGTAGATGAGAGGTTTTTGTGATTGTAAATGAGAGGGTGGATACGTTTTTATAAGGAAATTGTGCGCATTTTACGACGGATTTCCGACGGATTTAACAGCTATATTCAAACGGCTATGTAACGTATATATTATTTCAAACGGCTACAATCCGTCGGAAAACCGTCGACGACCGTCGGAAATCCGTCGGAATGTGTCCGACGGATGGTCGTCGTCGGAAATCCGTCGGCAACGTCAAACGGCTACATCATCTGTCGAAAATCCATCGAAAATCCGTCGGTTCTTTTCCGACGGATCATTGGCGTCGGAAATCTGTCGAAAATTTCCGACGAATCATTGGCGTCGGAAATCTGTCGGAAATTTCCGACGAATTTCCGACGGATCCTTTTTTCCGACGGATTTCCGACGGATGTTACTTTCGTTCAATTCCCATCGTAAATCCGTCGAAAATTTCTGACGAAATTATGGCCGTCGGAAAAGACCATGTTTTCTTGTAGTGTAAGCAATTGGCTTATCTATACTGAGTACATAGCTTACAAAGGATGCGATTACATAAAAAAAAAAAAAATTGTTAACCGGAAAAAATTCCAAACTGAAGTCCAAATTAATCTCATGAAATGAAACCCATAAAAATTTGCGTTTTGATCTTACCATTGAAAATAAGTACGAGTGGTCAAAAATCACAATGAGAAAATTCGAACTTTGCCAAAAACATTCAGAATAAACTCTTTAACCACGTACCCACCATCACTTGATTAATCAAATTATATAATAATTGATTATGAAATCATCACTACGATTTCCTAAAAGACTATCGATCGTTTGTTGTCTTGTGCATGTTCGTTTGCTCTCTAGTATTCGGATCATCACGAGGAAAAACGATTTTAATCCCAACAAGATTTTTTCGTATTATCATGATCAGAGGGATATGTGATAATTCTGATATGCTCAAATGCCCGTATTTTTAAGGAAATGCCCACAAAAAAAATGTTTTGAATGAGATTAACAACATCACGTGGTGAATGTTCGACACCAAATTAGGATACCAACGCTCGGAACTGGAGATTGTAGATGAGTTTCATATAGTATTGTTAGATAGAAGATAATAGACAGAGAAGAAACTAGTCAATTAGTTTTGCCTTTGATTGGAAAAAAAACATTCACAGATAAGACTTGAGCAGATTAATTATCGTAAAAGTAAAATAAATTTAGCAAACTTAATTGACTTGTATGTTTTTTAGTGTCTATGTTTCTTGTAGTATTTTTTTTTTATATGTTTCTTGTAGTATAAGAAAATAAATAGTGCTTATTATTATTGAGAGTGCATATATATGTCGTCCTTTTATATACTATAAGTCTATAACATTATAAAGACACGCTTCATTTTTTTAATGTTTTGGTTACAAGCGGACAAATTGTCCATTATTTCGTGGGTTGAGATCAATAAATAAACTCTAATGTATTTATTGTGATTAGATTATAAACCTATAATGGTAGCTAAGATTTTTGTTTTGGGAAGGTTAATTAACTAGCTTCTACAGAATTTTATTATCGAAGCAAATACAGTATATAGTTTTTTTTTTTTTGACTCCTTACGGACTCGAAAGTAATCTCCAGCTTTTTGGGTTCAGACTAATCTCCCAAAAGGTGTGAGACCGCCCAGTTACACCCTACATGGCCAAGCAATTGTTCTGGCAATTTCGCATCCGCGGGGAATCGATCCCTAATCTAGACCAGCATTGCGACTCTCACCAAAAAAAAAAGGGAACTACCCAACTACCACCTCTTGATTTATATAGGTTTAAAATTCATTCTTTTATTTATTTATTTCCCGGTGAAAAAGACAAAGATTATGGTATCTTGAGTCTTGACAATCGAGATTCCAAGAAAGTGGGATTTCAATTAAGACATCGCAAGGCCGGGTTTGGTAAAAAAAAACATTGTGCGGCATGTCTATTAATATTATTAACCAATTATTAAATAATTAATCGTAAGATAATCTTAGGAATTGTTGGGCTTCTAAGGTCAAAGATTCCTCTTTTGGTAATTTCTTTTAAAACATGGACTGAGAGTATTATACTACAGATATATCAGATGAGAAATATCTCAGTCGTACGGGAATTCCTGTTATATAAGAATAATAAATATATTTGTTTTTATTTTGTCAACATAATTTTTTTTTTTTTAACAAGATTTTTCAATATAAAATCAAAAAAAAAAAATACAAGCCCTAGCCAAGACCTTAGTGTTTAGGGACTATCCTAGTTATAAATTAAAACAACATATCAATAGAATCAAACTTTAATCTAGACCCAAAAGAATGAGCCCACAGAGTAAAACGGCGATGGAAACTAGAGTCTCGCAACACCCAATGGAAGACCAAACAACAAAGACACTACAGCGCCGAAATCAATCAGAGAGACTGATACGCCGGAATCAAAGAGACATAGGAACTACGCCTGAATCAAGGAGGCGAACTTGCCAGCCATAGCTGCATCATTTGAGAAGCTTGTGAATGGTTGGAATCTCGAAGACTCAAGATGCGATTGCGGATAATCACATCGATGGAGAGTAGAAGGGAGGATGATGATCGAAACTGCTGACGGTGAAGCCGAGAGTTTCTCTCAATCCAGATCGAGTAGATCACACACTGCCAGACTATACGGGCTAGTTTCTTTTTTTGCTGTTGATCCCTGGATGAGCTGCATGTCCGAGAGAGAGGCAGACCAAGAACGAGAAAGAGATAACTGCAGCGGTGACCAATTATGTTCCAGATGGACCAGCTAAAGCAGCAATCAAACAGTAAGTGCTCCCTTGTTTCTGGGAATAGATTACAGAGTAAGCAAATTGGATCCACTGACAATCCCCATCTAGCAATTCTCTCTTTTGTAGGGCAGCGATTAAGCACAAACAACCAAGTGAGGAAACTGTGCTTTGGGATTCCACCAGCATTCCAAACTGCTGACTTCCAAGGTTCATTTGCCTCATGATTCTTTAACAGTTTATAAATTTCCCTTGTTCGATACTTAGGCCATAGTATATCATCCACCACCCATTCATAGTAATCATCACTATCAACCAACAAGAGAGTAGAGAGATAAGATTGAATTTGAACCTTGTTCTCAGACCAAGCAGCCCTAATGACCCAATGATCTTGCGACCAAAGTTGATTGAGAGTAGAGTTCATAGCAATACCCATCCTTGTAGTGATTCATGGAGTTAGGAAGTCTTGCAGCTTCCCAAAAGGGGACCAATTGTCAGTCCAAAACCTTACTTGTTTTTCATTTCCAACACGCAATTTAATACAGTTGTAGGCAATGGTCCGAATCTTCAAAAGCTTATTTGCTAACCATGAATGCTTGTTTTTTGGTTTCATGATCCAGAAGTTGCTCAGCGAACCATTCAACACTTCCTCTTTAAACCAGTCCACCCAAATAGAACCAGAGTTACAGAACATGAGCCAAACCAACTTAAGAATGCAAGCTCTGTTCCAAGTAAAAAGGTCTCTACAACCCAGCCCCCTTCTTCTTTAGTTAGTGTAAGAGTTTCCCATGATACTCTAGCTGAATGATGACCCTCAGTTGTGCATTTCCAGAGATATGCACTACATAAGGAGTTTATCTTTGTGATGCAGGACTTTGGGAGGACAAAAGTGGCAGTCCAGAAATTTGTGATTCCTGCAATGACAATATTCAAGAGGAGCAGACGGCCAGCAAAGGAAAGAGATTTTGCACTCCAAGAATTGATTTTGCTGTTGACATGATCAATTAATAGAGCACTGTTAGGAATGGACAGTTTCTTGGTACATAGGGGAACCCCAAGGTATCTAATTGGTAAGGAACCAGCAGTTAGACTAGTAGTGTGCTGGAGCAGTGTGCTGCGAAGCGTGTCATTCGTAATGGAAAGAAAGGGAAGATTAGAATGTCTAATCTCTTGATTAGCAGGTGCCTTCGAAGTATAAGCTATCTCGTTTCTATGTTTTTAACTTTTTTTTTAGGTTTGGGCAGAAGTCCTATTTTTCAAATAAAACTTTGATTTTATTCTTTTTTATTTTTTTGATGGTTATTTTTTTTTTTCATCTTTACTCTCCTCACTTAAGATGCCAGGGTGGAGAGTGGTTTTTTTGGTTTTGTTACTTTTTGATTTTCATTATTGGGTTGCTGCTTCTTTCTTGCACACGACTAGCCTTGCTATTGGGGTTAGCAGAATTCTACTCCTTCTTGGGGATAGCAGTACTCCTTCTTGATGGACCCGGAGAAATTGTGGGTTCTCGGATGATGCCTGCCGGGTCTGATTCTACTAATAGCGGGAGCTGGAGGGATTATCTAAACCTTTCTCCGGAGAGGGATTCAGTAGGTGGCGGTTCGAATGAACCTGCAGCGGAAATTCTCCGTGCGCAGCTTCCTCCGCAACCCTTCCAAGGTTCGAATGAACCTGCCGCCCTCCCTACGCTGCCTTCCCCCAAGGATATGGAGGCCTTCAGGCAAGCTTTGGAACATGAGAAGCAGTTGTCCTTAGTTATTCCTGAGGTCTTTCGAAGTATAGGGACGACACGCTTTCCTTTCTTTCCATTACGAACGACACGCTTCGTAGCACACTGCTCCAGCACTACTGATTTGTTGAATTTCAACTTGTGACAGGCCCGAGGAGAAGAAAGAATTTTTTTGGAGACTAACTGCATGACTTGAATGCTGTTCAAACTCTTGGAGAATGCTCAGAATGTTTTGCACATAACTCAAGGATCCATCCGTGAATATTAGAAGATCATCAGCAAAGCAAAGGCGAGTAAGCTTGGTTTCCTCACATTTGTAGTGGTAGTTGAACTTACCCTCTTCAGCAGCTTTATTTAGAAGAAGGAAAAGACCGTTCATGGCTATTACAAAGAGATAAGGGGAAAGAGGATCCCCTTGTCTTAGGCCACGTTTTCCTCTGAAATATCCTTGAACTGTCCCATTATATCCAATAGTGAAGTTTGGTGTGCAAATGCAGGCTCTCAGCCAGTTAAGGTATATCTGAGGAACTTGAAGACTAGCCAGGCAAGTGAAGAGGAAATCCCAGTTCATAGTATCAAAAGCCTTTGCTATATCAACCTTGATTGCAATTCGAGTAGGTCCTTTTTCTCTATGATAACCGTTAACAATTTCAGTAGCCAAAATGGTATTTTCCACTAATAGTCTTCCTTGGACAAAAGCTGTTTGATTGGGAAGAATTAGCTCAAGCAAAAGAGGCTTCAGTTTTGACACTAACAGTTTTGAAATGGACTTTTAGATGGTGGAACAGCAAGATATTGGTCGATAGTCACTAATTGCAGAGGCACCACGATGCTTTGGCACAAGAGAGAGGATAGTAGAGTTGGCTGAGGAAGGCATGAAACCAGTACAGAAGAACACTTGGACAGCAGCAACAAACTCTTCCCCAATAAGACTCCAAGATGCTTTGAAAAAACCTGAGGTAAGGCCATCAGGCCCATGCGCCTTATTAGGGTTAAGTTTAAGGATTGATGTCGAGATTTCTTCAGGAGTTGGAGCAGCTGAGAGTAGGATACGTTGAGCATCAGAACACCTGAAGGTAGTGAGACTATGGAACCAGCCAGGAGTAGAGTGGGAAGTAGGCAGAGAACATTAGGGGCCAATATCCTTTGAAAGTGAGCCACATCATGAGAACTCATAGCAATTGGATCAGTTAAAAGGTCACCTGAAGACAGCAGGAAGGATCTGATTGTATTGAGAGCAGTTCTGACCAGCATAACTCTATGGAAGTATGAGGTATTGAGATTGCATTCTCTTAACCAGTTGATTCTGGATTTTTGCCTGAAGTAAGCTTCTTCAATTGATTTGAGGAAGATCCATTTCCCATAGAGATGTCAAACGGGCCACTTGCACGCAGGCCTAGTCCGTTAAGGCCCTAATGGACACGGGCTTGGACATAATATTTCCTGTCCATTAAAAAGCGGGCCTCGCGGGTTGACCCATTGCGGTTCACAGGTTAAACGGGCTGATCCGTTGCGGACCCGCGGGTTTGCGGGTAGACCCGCAAATTAAAATGCTTTTAAAAAATTTAGATCGTGGTTGGGAGAAACAATTGTCACCATTGGATTGATTTTAGAAGAGACAATCATGACCATTGGATTGATTTGGAAGAAACAATCATGACCATTGGTAAAAAAATTATTAATAAAATAACATAATTTGAACTTGAATCACACGAAGAGAAACTCAAGAGTCAAGAGACTCATATAATTGTAAAACTAAAACGGTGTGCCGTCATTTTCGATTGCTTCTCAGAGCGAAATTCAACAAAGCAATCATCTTTGTAATGGTAAGTTATTGATTTTCAATTTTTAGTCATGTTTGATCTGAAGTTTCTAAGACTGTTATATGGTTTTTCAATTCTAAAGTTATTTAAAGCATAAATACTATTTTATAGATTTCGTTTCATTGATGCTGCCATGGCTTATATAAGTTTCTGCAGTAACTAGACTCTCTTGGACTTGGCAACATCTCTATTTATGTTATTCCTTATAGCTTGTATGTTTTTTTTCTTCTCTCAGAATGTCGAAGAGAGGAATTAAATAGGAAATCTGTTATGGTTTAAAAGAATAATCTGATCCTTTTATATTCAATCAAATATAATGCTGGATAATTATTTGTGTTGTTATTGACAGGAATCGCAGGGTTGTGTAGATATGGAATCTTAAAAAATTATTGATGCTCTTAATGCTGAAAACGACCGAGTTTCGTTTGATGGAACGGAGTCTTCCAAACGTCCTAAAAATAAAAGACCAGTCTTTGAGGTTGAAGATGATGATGATGATGGTGATGAAGATCATAAAGAAAAGTCATCGGAACCGAAAAAGAGAAAAAAGTATTCAGAAGTGTGGGAACATTTTGACGTCATTACTAAAGTTGGAAGCTCAAGAAAACCTGAAGAAAGAGCACAATGTAAGCATTGCAAGAAGGATTATGTGTATGATGCACACAAAAACGGTACAAACACTTATAGACGTCATCTTCTTAAATGCAAGCTTATGCCTAGAAATGGTGATGTTGGTCAAATGATGGTCAATTCAGAAGCAAAATTGCAATCTAAGAAGATTGATCACGCAATTTTCGTGAAATGGTTGCTAAGTGTATTATTCAGCATGATCTCCCATTTGCTTATGTTGAATATGAGAGAGTTAGATCGGTATGGAAGTATTTGAATGCAGATGTGAAGTTTATCAGCAGGAACATAGCCGCGAAAGATGTTTAC
Source organism: Eutrema heterophyllum (assembly GCA_002933915.1). Lineage (NCBI taxonomy): Eukaryota > Viridiplantae > Streptophyta > Magnoliopsida > Brassicales > Brassicaceae > Eutrema > Eutrema heterophyllum. Next base: position 313,111 of record PKMM01014859.1, on the reverse strand, counting down.
ATGTTTTATGAGAATGAGACAGAGAAATTAAAAAGTGAATTACGCCATCTTCCGGGAATGATTTCTTTCACTTCTGATTTATGGTCTGCTATCACTCATGAGGGCTCCATGTGTTTGACAGCGCATTATGTTGACAAAAACTGGAAATTAAAGAACAAGATTTTAGCATTTTGTGCTCTACCGCCTCCACATTCAGGTATGCATTTAGCAATGAAGATTCTTGAGACATGGGAGGAATGGAAAATTGAAAAGAAAGTGTTCTCTCTGACTTTAGACAATGCAACCAGCAATGATTCCGTGCAAGACATTGTGAAATCTCAGCTTGTGTTGCGAAATGATTTGTTGTGTGGAGTAGAGTTTTTTCATGTGAGATGCTCGGCACATATTCTTAACCTCATTTTTCAAGACGGACTGAAGGTGATTGGTGATTCTTTGCATAAGATCAGGGAGGGTATTAAATATGTTCAAGGTTCTGAATCTCGAGAGATCTTGTTTGAAAAGTGTGTGGAAACTGTTGGTATAAAATTCAAAGCTGGTTTGGTGTTGGATGTGCCTACTATATGGAATTCGACATATAAGATGCTTGATAGGGCTATTAAGTACCGATTTGCTTTTACTAATCTTAAAGTCATTGATGGCAAGAACTACAAGTTTCACCCTACTGAAGATGAATGGAAACGAGTAAAGGAGATGTGTGATTTTTTGGAGCCATTTGATGAGATCACTCGTCTTATGTCAGGTTCCACATATCCAACTTCAAACTTGTACTTTATGCAAGTTTGGAAGATCAGAACTTGGTTGACAGAGAATGAGAATAGTAGCGATAAGATGATCAAAAATATGATTATTCCTATGAAGGAGAAGTTTGACAAGTATTGGGAAGAAGTTAGTGATATTTTTGCAATGGCAACGGTGTTTGATCCAAGGTTGAAGCTATCACTGGCACAATATTGTTTCACGAAAGTTGATGTGAGGTCTTGTGATGAAAAGTTAAAGTATTTGCGAGGTAAACTCCGTACTCTTTTTGAAGCATATGAAAGGAAGTCAAAATCGACATCACCTTCTTTAGAGACACGGGAATCTCTTCAAAAGCAAGATGATGACGAAGGTCAAAGAGGAAATTTCATGAATTATAATGTAAGTAGTTCATTCCTTGCTTTTAATTCTACGTTTTATGTAACTATTTGGAAAAGAATTTTTAAGTCACTATTCTTACGATTTTTGAGAAAGTCAAAATATTTAGGCTGCACATGATTGGCTATAATAAGTAATGGAAATCCATTTGTGCGTTTACTGATTTTTGTTTACATGATTGGCTTTAAAAAAACACGTTAGATGCTTTTTTGTTTCTTGTTTCTAATGTTAGTGGTTTTTTTTGTAAGATTTCTTCGCTTTTCGCAAAGCAAATGTTGTTGTTAGTGGAAAGTCTAAGTTGGACATGTATCTAGATGAAGAGACATTGGACATGAGCAGTTTTGCGAGTTTGGATATCTTGCAATATTGGAAAGATAATTCTCAACGCTATGGAGAACTGGCTAGCATGGCTTGTGATATTCTTAGCATTCCTATCACAACGGTAGCTTCTGAATCATCTTTTAGTATTGGAGCTCGAGTATTAAACAAATATAGAAGCCGTCTTCTTCCGAAAAACGTTCAGGCATTAATTTGCAGTCGCAATTGGTTAAAGGGTTTTGAAGCATATGAAAATGGTAAACAAGATAGTTTTTTTCATAGTTACTATGATAACACAATTATAAATTCTATATTCACTATGTTATTTTATGTGTTTTATGTAGAGGATGATGAAGAATTTGATGATGAAGATGAGACATTGCCATCTTTCGAGTCGATTGTTGATGATGAAGATTGATATATAGATGTTGTTTGAGTTTGAGTTCACGAGTTTACTTATCAGATTTATGGGAGTTCTTGTGTGTGACTAAGTTTAAATGCTACTGTTTCGTTTCTTTTGGATGTTTTGTTTCGTTTTTTTAAACAAATCTTTATAAGTTATTACTATGGTTTTTTATATTATTTATTCTCTTCTCTTAACAAGTTCTTATATGAACTTAACTTTCAGACAATACTAAATAGTCTCTTTAAATGTCACTCACCATTACACGTTCTACATTTACAAAGAGACTTTTAAACTTTCGATAAATAGAATAAATAGGGGTTAAATATAAAAAGGAATTTTTTGCCCGCGGGCCGGCCCGTTTACCCGTTGGGCTTAGCGGGGCGGGTATGGACATTGTTTTATAACCCGCGGTCCTAGCGGGTTGGTCCATTATGACCCGCAAAAAAAAATTGTCCGCGGCGGGTTTGGCATGTTGGACGCGGTGACACCAATAATTTCTCATGTAAATTTCTCTCTTGTTGGAACAGGGCTGGGGATGGAGTTTGCAGAGCAAGCACTTGCACATCTTTTAACAAATTGTTAGTTTCAACATAAAAATATTAAGATAAACGATAGACAATTATACGAATAGTATTGCATTTTTTCACCGCAAATATTTGTTTTTCTTTTGCAAATTACATTTTTATTAGTTATAAAAATTTACGTAATCACAATTTATGTCGATCGTTTCATTATTTAATAATAAAAAAAATCTAAAAATGTCATTTTGTGAATTTCTAGCTATTTTTTTTTCTTTTTAATGACTATATCATTTTATTCGCTATCTTTTTATTTATTTATTTATGGGATTTGTCATTTCACATTGTTTCCAATCGTAAGGATAGATACAAGTTGAATATCGATAGAAAAATTAGTTGATAGTGTCAAAAACTCATGATTAAGGAGCTTTAACCAAAGAAAAAACTCATAATGAAGGAGAAAACAAACTATATCACATTCTCAATGGGTAGCTATACGTACTTTATTTTAGTGAAACGTTGATCAATTTATTTATAGATAAATTTATAGATAAAAATAGAAAGAAATGATATCATTGGCTGGTCGGTGACAGTACACACTCATTTTTAATTCACGATTATAATTATACATATGCCGACCAATATTGAATTTTGATTTTTTTTTTTTCATAACATAGCCCAGAGGATATTTAGAGTGAAGGTGCAAATACTTTAGAAATAAATATAAGAAATATCTTCTTCTTCTTTTGTCCATTGAAAAATATCTAGATACCAATATTGCATTACTTTTGTACGAGAGATATTTATTAATATCTTCATTATTATAAGAAAATACGTTACTATATAGAGATAAAAAGTTAAATACATTTGCATTAAAAATGCTATTAGTGGTTAAGCTAACGACGCTACACATTCATTAACATTTGGGGACCATAGCTAGGGACCATAAATCCTTCTTAATTAGGTAGGATTACTTTTTAAAACTAAATTTGTAACCTGTCCTAGAAAAATTTTAAATTAAGAAAGGTATTTCTCTAACAAAAAAGAAAGGAGAAGGTATTTTTAGCTCTCGAGAAATCACTTAACTGGAAATTACTTTAATTCAGAGAAAAATATCTCTTCTTTTTTTGTCAACCTAGAGAAAATTAACTCATAATATAAAACTAGTTTATTGCTGATCACAGCGGTAGGCTAAAATAACAAAACAAGTTTGGCAAGATCATGGACCGATATTGGGGCTTTCGTAGCAGTTACATTGTTAAGACTTTGAATGGGCCTGTATCTTTTTTTGGGGGCCGATATTTTAGTTTCAGTTTAATAAACCAAGGCAAGCATCATGAAAAAGGTATCTAGTGTCCATTATAAAGCGTCGGAAAGATAATTAGTGTTAATTTAAATTATTTATTGACAAATGATGTTAATTATGTAAACTTTACGTCAATTGTAATAAATGATGGTATTAGTCACATGTATAACATCGATTAAATAATACCGACATCATTTATAGTATTTGCATCACTTACAAAAATTTGATACGAATATTGTTTAATTGACATCAATAAATAAGTGATGTATTTAATATTTCTTTTTAACATTAATTTAAAGTAATATTCAAATTTTGTCTCAATAGAAAATAATACAAAAGTAAAACTGGATTAAAAAAAGAAAGCTTTAATTGCGGGAAAGTAATGTACTGACAGTAAATATATTGTTCAAAGGAAATGGACATCGCATTTTAATAGTTTTAAGCTAATGTCAATTTTGGTTAAGAAAATGAACTTGCTAAGATAAACCTACACCAGATAGTGCGATTTATTATCATTTATGCAGATTAATGGAGACAAATTTATATGAGATCTTCAACATGGTATATGTAGAACCGTTTGGCGTAGATGCTCATAAGACGGTAAAATTATCGGTTGTAAAATCGTCGATGTAACAATTCTCATCATTTGTCGTAGAATAATATATCAATGTTTTTTAAAAAAAAAAGATAAACCTACGATATGGACATATCCTCTTGTGATTGTTCCGAAGCCTAGAATCTCATATATATTTCGGATAGATCGAACCAGGGGCGGATCAACATTTTTTTTTTTTGTATGGGGCACAAATAAAAAATTTAATACACTAAAAAATATTAAGTGATGAGTTCGATACTTACTCTTTTTATTGATGTTTGGTGGAGGAAATATATATACATCACTGATAAATAACATTTTTATCTTATAAAACTAATAAAATCCAAGGGGATTTCCAAATATTTAGGAACTCTCATTACAAAATCCCGAATTAAATTCCCCAAAATGGACAAATATCCATCGAAAGTGTATTAATTTCTTCTAAGGAGTAACGGAGTAACCGCCTATCAACTCGACGTTGAAAAGTTTTATATCTCTATATTATTATTTAATGAGTCATTAAGGAAAATAAATTTTATGTCGTGAGTTATTACTGCCGTTACAAATAACAAAATATATTTGAAATAAAAAATATTTTTTAAAATTATTGAAGAAAATATGAAAAATATATTTTTCTCATTTAATAGGATATTTACTATATACGTAATAATTACGATAAAAAATACTAATTATATCTTTTTAAATATTACTAATCCATATATATTAAAAAAACAATTTACTTGAAATTTTGCAATATTTTCTACTATAATTTATTATATTTTATTTGAGTATGTATCAAAATAAAATTTGAAAAATATTATACTATTTTTATAAAGAGTTAGACACAAAAAAATTATTTTTTTAAGAGTTCGTGGACTAACCACAAAATTCAGAGTCATTAAGCGGTGCATATTAGAGTTGGTGTTTTCAAGATTGTAGTTCTTTGTGGATTATTTCGAATAATATTTTAGTCTATTGCAGAACGGGTTACGCCACCTAATGGATTAAAACTATAATTTTTAAATGCCATAAAAACGAGTTTGCAAATCAAAATATTAGTTTTTAGTTTTAAAGATAGATGATATATTCAATTTGCTATCGTATATGATTGGAGGAACCAAGTTCGAGGCCGAGCATTGTCACTCCTTACATTCAGTTTTTTTTTTTTAAGACGGGAAAAAAAAAAAAGGAAGAAAATCGAGATTCTCAAAAGGAAATCTGTATCTCAATCTAAAAATCGGAATCCCAAATGATAAAAGGATCGATTAAAGAGTCTATAAACAAGAGATTTGTTTAGGAAATCGATTTAAGGGAATTTTTATCTTCCTCCTTCGATCTAATCTCCACAGACGCTTTTCTTCCACCGGCACGGCGATACCGTATTTCGGTTGGTACCTCGCAATCTCTCTGTTCATATCTCGAGTTTCTTAATCTTTACTAGCGCAATTCTCCGTTGTTTGCTTTTCCTCCTGGAATAATCGTCTGCGAGTTGAAAAATTGTGGAAATTGGCCGGAAAAGAATCAGGCGATGTTGTTTGTTAGAGAAGTTCCGATCACAAAGCCAACAGCTACAGCTTTCATCATATGCTTTCCACTTTTCACGACGTTTTTGTCGTTTTCTTATTATGCTTCATGAATTAATCGCAATTAACTAGGAGATTGATTCTTTTATGAAGTGGAATTAGATTCATTATCTTATCTTCTTCTATGAGTTAACTTCTTCTGAGTAACTTGTTTCTGTGAAAAGTTTCTTGGAGTCACATATCCGAAAGTGATTGTAGAAATTAGCTTTATAGATCAATAGGTGAACTAGTTAGGAACCTGAAAGAGTTTATTTAAAAAAAGGAGGAAAGATTATGTCTTAGTTTTTTAAGACTGAGGTTTTGTTTTGAAATTATATTATAATTTTTAATAAAAGTCCCCATTTTTTTTAATTTTGTCTTAAACCCTTAAACTACGCACAACCCTATATATAATCATTAGTTATGAATAGTATAAAATTTATTAGCCAAAAGTAACTCAAATTCATATTCGACTAGGATTCAACACGCGCTAATTATAAAGCGCAGAAAATTTAAAAAAAAATTGTTTTCAAATTTTAAAAAAAAAAAATTTATCTTAATTTTATAATATGCCTAACTATTGATTATATATAGAACTTTCAACTCGGACTAATTTGTCTACTTAACTCGTTTTACAATGAACTAAAATATTATTCGAGCTAATTCGCAAAAACTTATAATTTTGAAAACTTTAACTCTAATATGCACCGTTTAATTACTATAGTTTTGTGGTCAGTCCACAAACTCTTAAAAAATCAATTTTCTCGTGTTTAACTCTTTATAAAAATAGTAAAATTTTTTAAAACTTTCGTTTTGATATATATTTAAATAAAATATAATAATTATAGTGAAAAATATTACAAGATCTCGAATATATATTTTTTGAATGTATAGATTGATTATTATTTAATAATATCATAATAATTAAAAAACTAAATAGTAAAAGACAATTAATATTCTACATTAATATTCAATAATGAGAAATAAATATTTTCCATATTCTCATCAATAATTTAAAAAAACAATTAATCATTTTCTATTTTAATTATCTTTTTTTATTTATAATGACATAATATGTAATAACTTACAAAACGGAAAAAATCACCATTGTCTAAAGTCCTTTTTTTTCTTGTCACCATTGTCTAAAGTCCATTTAATCTTGTAATAGACAATTAGACACGGCTAACTATTGATGTCATTATTACGTCCCTCCACTAAAATAAATTATTTCCATGCTAGTATGTGTACTCCAAAAAGACAAAAAGTATTATTGGAGTAATTTTTAGTTTCACTTTCTAGAATTAACACACCTTTAAAATAAAAAAAATAATACTACATACAATTTTAGGAAGGGGTTTTTAGTTTTTATAAACCTTTCTTAGAACTCCGTCTTAATCTTGTCTGTGACATTTTTTAGAACATTTTAGGATTTAGCTTAAAGAAATATTCTATATTATTTTAAATATTTTAAAAGAGCCATGGACATTTATTTTAAAAAGTTGAAACAGTAGAGCAAAATTATTAAGATTTGTATTCTTATGATGATAATAAAAATGATGAGCGACAGATAAATCAACTCACAATTAATACATTTTAAAAAAAATCTTGTCCACATAAGGCCTAGCTATATAAATACACAAAGCCACAACAAAAATCCACCATCACCCATTACCTTTTTTTCAAAGTCTCTCTCAATGGATAGCCTGAGAGATAAGCCCATAGGATTCATATTTTCTGTTTTCTGTTTAATTATTGTGTTTTCCGCCTGTAATTCCACGGCGGAGCTACCACGGTTGGTCCAACCACTAAAATCCGATGGTACACTCAGTTTTCTCGTCGTCGGCGACTGGGGAAGAAGAGGTTCTTATAATCAGTCCCAAGTAGCTCTTCAGGTACATATACACGTATCTATATGTGTGTATATTTATGTATGTCTGACTACGTTTTTATGCAAGCAAATTCAAAATTTACTCATTGTTTGTAATTAAGCTAATTTCAAGTACTTATTTATGGTGTGGTTAGAATGGATATGAAAAGAATGAAGTGAGGAGACGAAAACGATGAAATCAATCATATATATATATATATATATATATATTATGTTGTTACAAATATATATATTAGTTTATTCTAATAGAAAATTAGAAGCGTGTAATATTATGTTTTCTTGACGTCAAATGCATCGTTGAGTAAATTACCAATCATGCTATGAAGTAACCAATAATCATAACAATAACTTCTTTTTGTTGCTGTCTGAATTCGTTACGTAACTTACGTGGAACTTATAATCTTACGTAACTTTTTTTTGTTGCTGTCTGAATTCGTTACGTAACTTACGTGGAACTTATAATCTTAAGGCATTAATTGTTACAATTCCACGTCTTCATTTTAGTCTTCGTTGCTTCTATGATCGTACAAGTAAATGTTTCTGATTAATGATGAAGACTCGTATATTATTGACACTGATTGGAGTTTTTTTTTTAATTTTTAATTTTTTGGTGTAAAAATGGACAAGTTTGTCGTGGCTAACAAGCTCCATATATTTGTGTATTGTTTTTGTCATTTTAATTTGTTTTGCTACAAAATTGTTTTGAATAAGAGTTATTATCCTTTTTTCCCCATTATATCACAACAAATTGTTTTTTTTTTTGACCAAATTTGTACTGTAATTTTTTTTTTTGTATTTTTTTTTTTTCGGTACAATAGTAGTAAACCGGAAATATAACCCTACCATGAAAACCTGGTTGGGCCTGGTTAGGGGATCTAAACCAACTAAAATTGAAATCGATAACCGGACTGATCCAGAGGCAAAAACCGGAGAAAAAACCGGAGACAACGCAAACCCTAGATCCACGCGGATCAAAAAACCTCCGCCGTTGAAGTAACGCCGCCACTGCTCAAACTCCGCCGGAACATAAAACCTCCGGCAACCAGCGATGATCAACCTCCGCCACTAATATCACAAATTTTTTTTGCAGTTCTGGTTTATTTTACTAATGTATTGACTATATATATATTTTGTTTTGTTGGCATCCAGATGGGAAAAGCAGGAAAGGATTTGAATATCGATTTCATCATTTCGACCGGAGATAACTTTTATGACGACGGAATAACCAGTCCATATGATTCTCAATTTCAAGATTCTTATACCAATATTTACACAGCATCTAGCTTACAAAAACCATGGTATAATGGTAAGTAAACTATAATATAAACAAATCCTATCTGTTTTTACTAAATTAATTTAATTTAAAGTGCTATTTATATTTTAAGTTTTTTCTAAACACGTTTTTATATATATATTTATTTTATACGTTGTTTTCTGTTTATCTGGCAGTATTAGGAAATCATGACTATAGAGGTAACGTCGATGCGCAACTCAGCCACATGCTAAGGGATTTGGACTGTCGATGGATTTGTTTAAGATCTTACGTTGTTAACGCCGGTAGTTAAATTAACAAAGAAAAAAGAAAGTAATTATCATTTTCATTTTTAAATATATAATAATTTCTTCAATAAACCTCTTTTTTGTAGATATCGTCGATATTTTCTTCGTGGACACAACACCCTTCGTAGATAAATATTTTGTTGAACCAAATGACCATGTTTATGATTGGAGAGGCGTATTACCAAGAAACAAGTATCTTAACAATCTCTTAACGGTACTAATTTGTTTACTCTTATCTTTTTTTTCCCCAACATTTGTACACTCTATGATCTATATCATAAGCTAGGTTTTAATATTATTTTTAATTTTCTCAAAAAAAGAAATAAAAATATTATTTTCAATAGATGTTTATACGTCACCAACCTATTTAAAAATCAATATTTCGATATAAAATTTGATGAATATCAGAGAGAAAAGTTGATGTAGTTACTAACTTACTATATAGAAAATTTTCTTCGATTATTTTACAAAATAGTATTAAAATTTTACGTAATTGGGGATATACATGTATAATAATAGGATGTCGACGTGGCATTGCAAGAATCAGTGGCAAAATGGAAAATAGTAGTAGGCCATCATACACTCAGAAGTGCAGGTCACCATGGCATTACCAAAGAGCTTGAGAAACAACTTTTACCTATCCTCGAGGTAAATTTTTATTATTAAAATATGTAATAACAAAATATGAAAAAAAATTAATTGGTTTTCTTGAATATTAGGCTAATGAAGTGGATCTCTATATAAACGGGCATGATCATTGCTTGGAGCACATAAGCAGCATCAACAGGTGATTAATATAATTGAAACTCATTGCGTACAATTAAATTAATCGATTAATTATGGATTTGTAACGTAACGGAAAAAAACGGCAACGCGTGTATTGTTGTCTTAAGTGGAATACAGTTTATGACAAGTGGCGGTGGGTCCAAGGCGTGGAAAGGAGAGGTGAATAAGTGGGACCCTCAAGAGATGAGGTTTTACTACGATGGACAAGGATTCATGTCGGTTTATATATCGGAAGCCGAACTACGCGTCGTTTTTTACGATGGTTATGGTTGCGTTTTGCATCGATGGAACACTTATAAAAAGGGGATTTATTCGGATATCTAGTCGACGAATCTGATAAAAACAATAAGTTGAGGAAAAAATATTTATACTAGTAATTCCAATGTTTTATTATATTAATGGTGATATTTTATGTGACATAATGTTGTGCAATTATTTTCCAGTTCATAAGGTTTTAGAAAGGGAAATTTACATGTAGACATATGCGTACGTAGTCCCTTAATTTATTTTATATATTTTTATATATATTAGGTGATGTCCGCGTTATGCGCGGGTTTGTTTTGTTTTTTATTTTTGTTCTTTAATTGTTTTGTTAGAGACTTTGTTTCACTTTTTTCTATATTTGTTCATTTCTGAGTTTGCTTAACCAAAAATTTGTTGTTATGTGTGAAAACATTTGAAAGTGGATAATAGATGTTAGGGAAAAATGTTATATAACTATATATGTATTAAGCTATTACAAAGTGTTCAAAAATGTTCAAATTTTATTATTAAAATTTCAAATAACAAACTATTGTAAACGGTGTCAAATTTCATTTTATCAAACTTCGTTTAATTTTTTTTTCTGGTAAAATTAGGTGCTGTTTGAATTATTTTTAGACTGTTTCATAGCAATCCTATGGTTTCTTTGTTATTTATCCTTGGCGAGTTGTATGGTTGTCTCCCCATATGGGATGGGAGAATAAATACGCGCTTGAAATGTGTTTGGCCTCTAAATCTCTCCGAAAACACTCACACTTTTAAGTACGAGTAGTTATAGTACTCTTAGTATTGCTTGCTGAAAATACTTGCTTTTAAAATTCTCGGATGAATGAGTTTTTTATAGAACATTTAGCACGATCATATTTATAGCTCCTTGTTCCTTTCGTTTGCTTCCACTTTGAAGGTGAACACTTGAAGAAAGAAGAACCTTTAAATAATATTATATATGATGAAACAAAAAAAAACTTCATTATGACAAATACTGAAATACCAAACAAGTTAATTTCATTTCCTTAATCTAATCTTGTCTCCATACTTCTAAATTATATTTGATGGTCAACACCCTTACAAAGCTTACTGGTTTGAATCGTATCCATCCATTGAAAATCAAACTCAATTTTATTTCTAGCTATGATTAAAAAAATGCAAATGGAAAAGAGATTAATTATCAAAGAGAATAATAAACATTTTGATATTTTAATCCCATCACGGACTACTACTTAATCAAGCTAAATCAGGCATTAAAAATATGGCGACTCACAATCTTACTTATCCCACACTTGAGATACTTCTGCATTCATGACCTTTGATTAAAAATGAAAAAACGGGTTGTTGTCCTTACCTTTAAGTGCGGAATAATATCGAGCGGCTGGTTTCATGAGATTGGCATGCCTATCGGCAATGAATTTTACCAGCTCGGTTCTACCATTTCCGGATACAAATTTAGTATATGCAATGAAAAAGATGCAATATTTACTTGCACATGTATGGATGAAGTCGTATATATCCAAAAAATCGCCAAAGAAATAGAATAAATCTCCTCCTCTAAGAACTTTGCAGTAGATTCCAGCACTTGCGAATTCACTCAGACAACATCATGGACAGGGCAAAACAACGTTTTCTCATTATCTCATTTCAAGTCATCTTAATCTCACTTCAGAAAAATGCCATATGTGCATACCAAATCACAACTCAAAATGCCCCAAACTTGAAAAAATATATAATTTGCAGTAACAAAACTACTATGTTCCTAGATATGTATGATACTCATTGATTTTATATTCCACTAAAAGTAACCAAAAACAACAAAATTGAAGAGTTAGAGGACCAATTTAGATAATTCGTAGTTACTTTCGTCCATACTTTTAGCTCTTGCTTGCTTGTGCTCCCTGCATTGACAATGAAACCCTCTGAATATCACAAACAGTAATCAAAACCTAATCATAGATTTAAATCAACAAAGACCAAAATTCAAGTATGCTGCGAGCGAGACTTTAACAGCAACCTAAACCTCGATATAATTTGAAATCTCCAAATCAAGCACCGTGACAGAAAGAAAAAAACCAAATTCGAGATACGATTCATTCTCGAAAAAATTGAAACCTTAAGATCAGTTTCTACAAGATTATCCCTAGCAATCAACCAAACTCGTGGATCCAGTGTTCATCTAATACCGGAAATTGCTGTGGAAAAAAAGAGAAACAAAAGACCGAAGATAAGTCACCGAGGAGAATCTAGTGAGTAAATGTCGAGATGAATCTGGTAATTAAACGAATCTGAAACAGATGAATAGTCAGACGAGAATCGTGTCTCTTCCGCATCTTCTCCATTGCTGATGTGACAAGCAGCGGGGAGGGTTAACCATCTTTTATATAGTATACTAGATGAATATCCGCGTATACATAAAGTTTTTTTGTAATGCATTTTTTTTTAATTTCACAAATTAGTGATCTTCTTAATACCGTGCAAAAATTTATTGATTATCCCAATTATACATAATTAAAAATAGAGAAATTTCTGTGTTATCTTTTTAAATATTAAGTTGTTCTAAAAATCTACAGTTTAACCCGCGCATACGGATGTATTTTAGACTATATTATGTTGTTCTCACCTCTCTCTCAATTCCTATGAAAACTTCCTAGCTCTCTCTTAACCACAATCATATAGATGATTTTGTTTCACATCGTTAGAAATCATCGTTGTAACATTAGGATATTCGTTAATCTCTAAACCCATTTTAAAAACTCTTTTACTATTGTGGATTTGTATTTTCTCAGAAACCTAATTAAACGATAACAGTTGCCAATGAAATCACCAAAACACAATCCTAATCCAATCCCTCTAAACACCGTACACACACACACACACTCAAATAAACTCTTTAAGTGACAACAATTCACTACTCACTCCTTCTTCCTCTGTTCCACTTAGTTTCCTACATGGTTGGTGCCAAAATTTCAACAATCTTTCTTTTTTCCGAACATGATAAAATACATTTAGCTCCGTTTAGCAGGTCATAAGCATTTAGATGGAAAATGTATTAAAATGATGTAGTGTATTTTTTATTATTAGTGTAACCATCAAGTAGCTAAACAAACGGTCATACTTAAACTTTACATTATGAAAAAACAAATGAACGTTCGTAAATTATAATCATAAGAGCTCTTAAGCTATGCGATAAGACTCTGCTTATTGATCAGCTATTATATACTAAACATAATCGCAATTAGACTAATAGAATAATTTTTGGTTTGGTGTCATAAAGCATCCATATACTCTACCACTCGCCAAATGAACATGATCTACCAGATCAAACAAGCAATACAAAAACAAACCAATACAAAATCAGGTGATCATATGGAAAAAAGTCATGAGAAGCCTTATATAGACTTCCATTGGCGGTGTACGTGCAAAGGGCTATTGGCTACTGTATAGTGGCTGCTTAGCCTTCGCATGGATCAAATTATGATGTCCACTGAAATAAAGAGGTCGGGAACTTTTATAGGTCATCTCTGATTCTCTATTGAGTTAGTAATTGACATCGTATTTTATAGTCACTCCGATATGCTCTGATCTGCTTTGCTACCTCTTTTCCTTACCCAACTCTTCTCCTTTGCGATGGTGATGGTCCATTCCTTCTCCGCGACGTCTCGGCCTCCGATTCTGATTTCTGGACACTTGTTTTCCTTCCTTTTTTTATGTGCTGTCAGCTGCTTCCTCTCTTTCTCTTTGTCATTAATCTCCTCCTCTCTCTCGCTCTCTCCCTTCTCTCCTTTCTTTCCCCTCACGGTTTCTCCTCTCTTCTTCTTCCTTTCACGACTCCTTTTTTTCTTTCTTATTTTCTCCTCTTTTTCTTTCTTATTTTCTCCTCTTCTCTCTCTTGTCCTCTTACGGCTGCTCCCCTTCTTTTCTCATATTTTTTTTTAAGGAGAGATAAATTAGTTGGTTTTAAGGGAAATGAATCACACATTTTTAGAAGAATTATTTTGACAAGTGTATGTTTATCACTATATTCAATGATTTAAGTGATAAATCGTTTGCTTGTTTACGAAGCTCATTTGTTTGTTTACGAAGATCTTTCTCGATGTCGTATTCTCTTCATCTTCTCCCCCTTAATTCCTTAAAATTTTGAAAATAATTTTTTTTAAACTGATGTGTTAAAAGGATGTGTGATGCTGTGTGAAGCCCTTGTGAGACTCACTGAGTCTTTATATAATAGATTAATTCAATTCTGAGACAATTAAACTAAATCCATAGTTTGTCCTTCAGAATCGGCATCTCTCCCACTATAGGAGTCTCCTATAAATATCGAACAAATAATTATTTTGGGCAAATAACACTGTATGCTTGATTCGTTTAAATAGAGGTTCAATGGATATATAAGCCTGACTCTTTGAACTGTATGCTTGATTCGTTTAAATAGAGGTCCCTTACCTCTGAAAAGACATCCTCCATGAACTTAAAATGTGCAATTCCCTGCAAGAATTGTTGGTATGTTAACATGAAAACACAAAAACCTAAACAATCTCTCAATGTATAATGGCCTAGCAATTCTGTCAACCCTATGAATCATATGAGATAGTGTTTCATCAGTTTACCGTTGACCTCAAATTTGAACTCCTATCAGACATTTCAGAAAATGTTCCAACTTGTGAGACTGTAGATGAGTCGGTAAGCTTGGGTGATCTGCTCAATTTTTTTTGGGAGTTCTTTGGAGGATTCATTAGATCCCCACATGCTAGACCTCTGTAATAAGGGTGATGACATTTACAATTACAAATGATGAACATGATGAAAATAAAGAAAAGCTAAGTTCTGGCCATCTGTTTGAATTACAACCTTTATGTGGAAAAAAGGAGATGGGAATCAGTATCTCATTAAATAAAACAGCATGATCTGAAAACCGATTGGAATTGCATGGAGTGATTTAAGTAGAAGCCAGAAGGACAAAGAGAATCAAACTTTGAGCAACTATCGAATCGACCACCTCTTACTTGATACCTTTTGCCTTTGGTTCCAGTGCTCGTCCATATACTCACCGAACGTCATCGCCTTAACATCAAATTACTCGATGTCATGACTTCTGTTATCTTTGAAGTTCACATCTACCCATTCTTTTTCGTATTAATCTCTTAATCCCGAATAAATAACTCATATAGCAGAGAAAATAAGTAAGTCAAGATTGCGAGTCAATTTTAACGTCCACCACTCGGTGCGATTCAATGCATCGAGAGAGGAGTTGGTATTGGAAGGGTCTTCTCAAAACGCTCAATATTCTCGGTCAAAGACATGCCACATATGTATTATATTGGCATTAGTTCACTAAAGAATTGATTATTGATTTTACGATTTTTGGAGATTGATGACCATTAAAAAAAATATTAAAATGCTGATGTGTCATGGAGATAGATGCTTAGGTGTCAAACTCTGATCGAAGCTGAAATATACGCATGGTTTGTGACTTTGTGTTATACTATTGGATCAGCCGCGCTTCGCGTGGTCTTTTATATTATCACTTCGCGTGGTCTTTTATATTATTCTAATTAGAAAAGATTTTGGTAATAATAAAATTTCTATTTTGCCACAATATTTTTTTTGTAATAATTTAGTATATCCAAGCATATCCTCCTTTTTAGATGAGATGCGCCATAAAAACTACTCAACATCGTTGGAGTTATCGTGATCAAGTCATATCCGCTGAAACATCATACACTTAGACATCTAATGCTCATAGTTAAGCGCGACTCAAACCAATTACCAAATCCAGTCTACATATCTAGATCAATTCAATCCTTTGAAACTCTCTACATTTCACACAATGGAAAAGGAGAATAGCGTTCTAAGAGTTCAAAACCCACGTTATAGAATACTTGATACATATACTTCACTTTTCTTAAATATGGGCCGAATGTCAATTCATCTTACATTAATCTCATTTCAAAAATATATGACGTGTTTCCATTATGCATTCATAATCTTTCTCTCTCTCTCTCTCCCTCTCCCCCTCGCTCTCTCTCTCACTCATCAACGCAACAAATTGAACCACAAACCACATTTTGCTTTGATTTAAATCTAACATTCACTATTTTCCTCATTTTCCCTTTTTGTGAGTTTCGATGTCGCCATTCTGATTTGAGCATTGGAGAATTTGGCGAAGATTTTAACAATTCGTCCTCTCATTGATTGGCTTGAAATGTTATCATTTTGGGATACCACGGTTTGCCTATCATGACATGCATTTTTGTATACCTATCAAAGACTCAAAGTTGTCATTTGAGTTTCTGGAAACTAATGCGAGTATTCCTTTGTTGGATGAATCCTCGTCCCCATGCCTGAACACTAGTTTCTAACCATCAAAATGATTTGTTTTATTTATCCCCTATAACTCACTTAAAATCAATTGACAGTTCTGAAAAGTTTGTCCTAAACCACGATTAATTAATATTTTTTGTTTTTTCTAATCATAAATATTTTAAGCAAATGATTTTAAAATTTATACATATTATTTGGAACTAATCTTTATTGATTGTTTCATATTTTATATTTCACAATATTTGTTGGATTTTATTTAGAAAAAGTTTAATCCATAATTTATAACNTCAATATATATATATATATATAAGCTATCATTTATAAAGAAATGTCTTTTCAAATTTTTGTCTTGAGAATTAAAATATAATAACACAAAATATAATAAATAAAAAAAAGGCTCCTGCGCATAGTTCTCGTGTGTGCCCAAAAAAAAGTTGCTTTTTTTGGCGGGGGGGGTTAAAGTGTGGGGGGGGGGGGTTAAAGTGTCCACATTACTTAGAATAATTCATTAGTATAATACTCCACTATATGTAAATATTACTAAAGAAAGAAATCCTTAATATATTGTTTATGATTTAAACCCAAAAAATCGAAAATATTTGGATCTCTTACTAGTTTATTACAAAATTTATAAAGATTATTATTCATGCATCAAATATCCCATAAATATTAATAGACATAAATAGGGAAAGATATGCATAATTATAAAAAATAGGATAATTAAAAAAAAAAAATTCAGGAAGATAAACCCTCTAGCCTTAACGTGTAAGTAACACGCAGCATGGCCCACACCTTAAACAAAATAATACATTACTTAAGAAAAAGCTGTAAAGTCTTCTTAACCTCTTATTTTTTTTGGTCAAAGTCCATTTATATAGTAAAATGATTATATAATTTCTTCAATAATTTATGGACCATGTTTTCCTTACGGATTCGTCTATATTAATTGGCACCTAGACTCCTCTCTCTCTTATATATATATGCATTGGTTTTTCTGGATTTTCTTAGACCAGAGAAAAATAATTAAGAAGAATTAAGATGAAGAAGGGTGTGTTGATGTTTAGTGTGCGTTTGATGTTTCTATGTATCTGCATCAATGGTTCTTTGTCGAAGCTTGAACTGTTGGAGCATCCGGTGACGAAACCTGATGGCTCTTTGGATATTATGGTCGTCGGAGATTGGGGACGAGAAGGAGGGTTTAATCAATCTCTAGTTGCTCATCAGGTAATAACTAATATTTCTTATTAATTATATAACGTATTCAAGATTTTTTGTAATTTTTTTACTTTATCAAAAAAAAAAAGTTTTTTTTTTTTCAAGATTTATATTATGGTTGGATTGACAACAAAATATGACTTTAATGTTTAACAGTGTAAAAACATATTATCCAAGGCAGCAAATACACAATAATTAACATTGATTTTATGGTTTAATCTTTGGATTTTTTTTATCATATACAACTCACCCATGTACACTACCAAATTTAAATCTCGGATATGATACGGTAACGGCACTAATACAAAGCTAAATGCTTCAGTAAAAAAGTATTTGGATATCTAAGAAAATAGTTTTCTTAATACCAAAGAAATACCGAAAGTAAAGGATATATTGTTGATGAATATTGTTTTGGGATGTTTGGTTTGTAGGATAGAATGTACTATTTTATGTTAGACATGTAACTTGCATCCATATCTTTCTGATAGAAAGTCATTCATTCTACACAATACATAGACATTGATTTGATTTTTTTTTTTTGGTCAACGGGCATTATTTTGATTGAAAAAGCATATTCTTGGTTTTGGTAAATGATTGATCAAAATATTCCTGTAATTGACGAATTTATACGCATCATTACAAGGCATATTCCCTAAGTGATGAAAGAAAGAAGTTGAAATTTTGATTCAATCATTCGTTCATTTTATACTTCTCTTTACTTACAATTATCTTATTATATAAAACTGAATATTTCAAAATTGTTAATTCACTTGATCGCGATACGTGTCAAGTAAATCGATCAGATTTTAACATGTGTAAAACAAAAATTCTAAATTTTTTTTTACTAAATTTATAAACGATTCCTAAACCTAAAATGTAAAGTTATTAAACAAACAAAATAGATAATGAAAATAATCCAAAAAGCCAAAGTTAATAAAAAAAAAAATTAATATTGGAAAAATTTAAGATCGATTAAAAACCGTTTAACAAAAAAGAAAAACTAATTCGAAAAAATTAATAACTGATTCATAATCTTAAAAGGTAAAGTTACTGAACAAAAACAAAAAAAGAAATAAAAAAAATTATCCTAAAAAGCAAAGTTAATAAAAAAGAAAAAAATTCCTAAATTTTCCATTAATAT
This sequence comes from Eutrema heterophyllum, assembly GCA_002933915.1. NCBI lineage: Eukaryota > Viridiplantae > Streptophyta > Magnoliopsida > Brassicales > Brassicaceae > Eutrema > Eutrema heterophyllum. Next base: position 294,109 of record PKMM01014859.1, on the reverse strand, counting down.
TAAGAAAATTAAACAATGGAAAACTAATCTTAAAAAAAAAAAATTCTAATTTCTCTCCTCTATATAAACAATTTGATAGTATGTCAAGTATATACCACAAAATCAAAAGTCTAATAATTGTTTCCAAAACTATTTACTGCATCTGCTCGAACAAATTCTTCTTTAAAGGTATATATGTATTTAATCGAAAACTTTGTTTGTAAATTTGTATATAATTTATTTTTACAGGTGATTTTATTTTGTTTTTCATTTTTCATTTTTAGTTTTTTTTTTCATGGATATAAAATATTTTATTATAAATCCGCATATATGCAAGCCCTAATCTAATTTAATATAAAACTAAACAAAAATATAAAACTAACATTTACAAACAATATCCAATTAAAACGACTTTTTGCTTGGCAAAAAAAATAAAGTAAGAAAAACCTTCTCAAAAAAATATATATCTTAAATCGAGTAAAATTTTATTGCACCCATATATTATTAACTTTTAAAGAATCTCGACATGGTCAAAGACTCAAATGTACCTGTTAATTGTGTTTTAGCTCTGGTTAACGTAAAATGGAGTTGATGAAGACCCGGTTTAATTGAAGTGTCTCTGGTTTAGCTGAATTAGGAATTAGAGATACTTGGTTAGGTTCGGTTTAGTCTCTTAAGCAATAAAAAGGGATTAGATCATAATCTATTATTGTTGTAACAGTAACAAACGATTCATCTTCTTCGTTGAGCTTCTCGGATTGTGAGAGCTTGATTCCTTCATTGATAGTAAAATTGCTGGATCGGTTTCAACCCCTAGGACGTAGTCATCCACATCGGAGGCGAACCCAGGATGACCAAAAATCTCGTGTCTCTAATTTCTGTTTTTTTTTTTTATGGTTCTTTGCGATTGAGAGGAGAGAGAGAGAGAGATAAGTTTTTGTGCGATCTGGTTCGATTCGTCTTGATAGAAAGTTTGGGTTCCGGGTTAATTTGCAACAAGTGGTATCAGAGCCTCGGTTCTAGATTCCGATGGCGACTACAAAGGCTGAGGTGGAGCGATTCGACGGTACCAGAGATTTCTCGTTATGGAAGATTCGGATGATGGCTCACTTCGGCGTTCATGGACTCAAGAGTATCTTGACGGATGAGAAGTTAGAGATGGAGGTGCCGATAACGAAAGATGAAACAACGCAGCCTAGTGAAGGCGATGATTCATCGAAAGAAAAGCAAACAAGGTTTGTTCCTGATCCTGCGAAGTTAGAAAAAGATGAGAAGGCCAAGAATCTGATAATATTGAACATATGAGATCACGTCCTTAGGAAGATAAAGCACTGTGAAACCGCAGCTACAATGTGGTCTACTCTTGAAAGATTGTACATGTCTAAGACGTTGCCCAATCGTAACTTTGTGCAATTGCAATTCTATGCTTAAGTCAGATGCGTTAAGTCAGTTGATGTGAATGTGGATGATTTTCTCAAGATTGTGGCTGAGATGAGCAGTCTCAGTGTGGCTGTGTCAGATGAGATACAAGCGATTGTATTCTTGAGTTCTTTGCAGGCTAATTATGATCAGCTCAAACATACTCTAAAGTATGGAAGAGAATCTCTCACTCTAGAAGAAGTTTTCTCTGCGGCAAGATCAAGGGAAAGAGAACTATCCGAGAGCAACATGCTGGAGAAAGCTACAACAGCTCTTTACACAAAGGAGCGTGGAAGACAGGTCACAAGGGACTCTAATGATTCACGGGGAAAGAACATGAGCAAGTCAAAGACTAAGAATAAGGTGGTTTGCTGGTACTGCAAGAAGGAATGTCACATGAAGAAGGACTGTTACTCAAGGAAAAAGAAAATGGAAAGTGATAGTGATGGAGAGGCTGCAGTACTCATAGAAGATTTTAAAGTCATTGATGCTTTAAACATCTTAGGTGATGAATCAAGTGATAATTGGGTAATTGACTCGGGATGCACTTATCATATGACTTCTAGGAGAGACTGGTTTGTGGATTTTCAGGAGAAAATGTCTAGTCAGATTCTGCTTGGGGATTATCACACTGTAGAAACTCTCGGGACATGATCTATTAGAGTTGACACTCATGGAGGTTCTGTGAATATAATGCACAATGTTAGATATGTCCCAAATCTGAGGAGAAATTTGATTTCTACAGAAACTTTGGATGCTTTGGGCTACACTCATACTAGTGGTCAGGGAAAACTGACATTCTACAAGAACAATAAGGTGCCTCTACGAGGGCAGTTGAAGAATGGCATGTACATACTTGATGGGGAGATTGCTTGCTTGAAGTCTGTCAAGGTGGTGAACAAAAATCTCAAGTCTCACTGTGGCACAGTCGCCTTGGTCATATGGGTTGTCAAAACTTGAAGCTCCTAGCTGAGAAGGGAATCATAAAGCAGAAATATATTGGTAAAGGGGATTTCTGCGAACATTGTATTATGGGGAAATCAAAGAGAGTCAGCTTTGGTATCGGGAAACATGAAACATAACATCCTCTAAATTATGTTCATGCTGACCTTTGGGGTTCAGTACTAACCATCCATATCAAAGAATCAGTACTTCCTTTCCATCATTGATGATCATACAAGGAAAGTATGGATCTATTTCCTGAAGACCAAGGATGAAACGTTTGCAAAGTTTTGTGAATGGAAGAGTTTGGTCGAAAATCAGATCAACAGAAAGGTAAAGTGTCTTAGAACCGATAATGGTTTTGAATTTTGTAATAACATGTTTGATAAGTTTTGCATGTCAAATGGAATAGCTAGACACATAACATACACTTACACTCCACAACAAAACGGAGTTGCTGAGAGGATGAACAGATCGATTAGGGAAAAGGTCAGATGTATTCTTAGTGAATCAGGGCTAGAAGAGAAATTTTGGGCTGAAGCTGCAGCTGTTTCAGTGTATATCATTAATCGTTCACCATCGTCAGTTATTGGTTACAAAATTCCAAAGGAGGTTTGGTTAAACAAAGAATCTGGTTACAAACATTTGAAGAGGTTCGGTTCTATAGCCTATGTACATACAGATCAAGGGAATCTGAAACCAAGGGCTCCCAAAGGTGTGTTTGTAGGTTATCATGCTGTCACTAAAGGTAACAAGGTCTGGTTGCTTGATGAAAAGAAGCTGGTCATAAGCAGAAATGTGAAATTTTGTGAAGATCAGCTCTACAAAGACTTGCTTAAGGAAGACTCTGGTTTAACAATGGGGAAGAGCTTGAAAGTAAAAGGAGCTGAGAAGGTCGTCACTGAGATAACAACAATAAATCCAACTCTCAGTCTGGAAAGTTCTGTTCAAGGTGGAGCTTCATCAGAAAGTTCACAACAAGGTGGAGTATCTCCAGAGTTTGTGGAAGAGACATAGAGTGAAGAAGAGGTTCAAGCACAAGAAGAGGTTCATTCTGATGATGCAAGTCTGGCCAATTATCAGTTGGCCAGAGATCGAGTCAGGAGACAAAATGTTCTTCCACCAGCAAGATATGATGATGAAGAAAATGTTTTTGCATTTGCTTTGGCAACGTCTGAGTTATTGAACAGTGTTGATGAACCCAATAGTTATGCAGAGGCTAGGAAGAGCAAGCAATGGGATAAATGGAATGGTGGTATGGGAGAAGAAATGAACTCTTTAACCAAGAATCATACATGGGATGTGGTGGATAAGCCTAAGAATCAAAAAATCATAAGCTGCAAGAGGATTTTCAAGCTTAAATCATGTATATCTGATTCTGAGCCTCCTAGATATAAAGCTAGGTTAGTAGCTAGGGGTTTCACGCAAAGGGAATGGATTGATTATCATGAAGTTTTTTCACCGGTAGTGAAACATTTCTCAATAAGAATGTTGATGTCTGTTGTGGTAAACCTGGATTTAGAGCTGGAGCAGATGGATGTTAAAAAAACTTTTCTTCATGGAAATTTAGAGGAAGAGCTCTACATGTCACAACCTGAGGGTTTCGAGGTTGGAGATCCTGAGAAGAAGGTTTGTTTGCTTAGGAAGTCCTTGTATGGCTTGAAGTAGAGTCCAAGATAATGGAACAAGAGGTTCGACCAGTTCATGATATCAAATGGGTTCAACAGAAGTGAACATGATCAATGCGTCTATACGAAGCAGGTTTCATCAAATGAGTATCTGTATTTGTTATTATATGTTGATGATATGCTACTAGCTGCAAAGGATATGGCTGAAATCAGGAAGCTTAAGGATCAGTTGAGTTCTACGTTTGAAATGAAGGATTTAGGAGCTGCAAGAAGATTATTAGGCATGGATATTGAAAGAGACAAGTCTCAAGGGCTTATGCGTCTGTCTCAGACTGAATACCTCAAAAAGGTGATCAAGACTTTTAGAATGGAAGGTGCAAAGATGTCACAGACTCTTATATGTGCTCATTTCAAGTTAGCCGCAGTCAGGGATGTAAGAGAAGAAGTGAATACAGAATAAACGCCGTATTCATCTGTTGTTGGAAGCACTATGTATGCAATGGTTGGCACAAGACCTGACATTGCATATGGTATTGGTTTGGTAAGTCGGTTTATGAGTAGGCCATGCCAAATACATTGGAAAGCTGTAAAGTGGCTTCTGGGGTACATCAAAGGATCTTTGAATGTCAAACTGACATATACAAAAGAAAAAGAGATGAAGATACAAGGTTATTGCGATGCTGATTATGTTGCAGACTTAGACAGAAGGAGATCAATATCAGGTTATGTTTTTACAGTTGCAGGAAACGTGGTTAGTTGGAAATCCAGTTTGCAACCGGTGGTGGCTTTGTCTACGACAGAAGCTGAGTATATTGCTCTCTCAGAAGCAATTAAGGAGGCTATTTAATTGAAAGGGTTGATGAAAGATTTTGGCTTCACTCAGGATTGTGTGTGCATTTGGTGTGATTCACAAAGTACGATATGCCTGTCCAAGAACAATGTGTATCATGAACGCACAAAGCACATGGCAGTGAAGTACAATTTTATTCGGGACATTATAGCTAAAGGAGATGTCGAAGTGTTGAAGATTCATACAAGTTGCAATCCGGCTGATGTATTAACAAAAGTTGTACTTGTGAGTAAGTTTAATGCAGCATTGGACTTACTCAAAATCTCAAGAGATTGAGGAGAGCTTAAGGCTTTATTGCTGGAGGTGTAGATCACAAAAGAATTTCACAGGAGATCATTAAGTTGAGGTTACGAAGAGATGGATGTGTTGGAGCTAAAGCAAGGTGGAGATTATTAATTGTGCTTTAGCTCTGGTCAACGTAAAATGGAATTGATGAAGACCCGGTTTAATTGAAGTGTCTCTGGTTTAGCTGAATTGGGAATTAGAGATACTTGATTAGGTTCGGTTTAGTCCCTTAAGCAATAAAAGGGGATTAAATCAGAATCTATTATTGTTGTAACAGTAACAAACGAGTCATCTTCTTCGTTGAGCTTCTCGGGTTGTGAGAGCTTGATTCCTTCATTGATAGTGAAATTGTTGGATCGATTCCAGTTCATGTGACGTAGTCATCCACATCGGAGGCGAACTCAGGGTGACCAAAAATCTCGTGTGTCTCTAACTTATGTATCTTCTTTTTCTGGTTCTTTGCGATTGAGAGGAGAGAGAGAGATAAGTTCTTGTGTGATCTGATTCGATTCGTCTTGATAGAAAGTTTGGGTTCCGGGTTAATTTGTAACAATACCTTATTAAGAATTTATTTTTATATTAGAAAAAACCCTTAAAATTTGAAAATTTGGCAGATGGGAATTGTGGGTGAGGAACAAGACATAGATTTTGTGATATCAGTAGGAGATAATTTCTATGAGGACGGTTTAAAAGGAGACAATGATCCTTCTTTTGAAGCCTCTTTCTCTCATATCTACACTCATCCTAGTCTCCAAAAGCAGTGGTATTCTGGTAATTTTACTTCCTTCTATGAAATTCATTACATGTTTGATTAATACTTAACTGTGTTATATATGATTAATTAACGCGTGGGGGTAAGAATTCACATGTTATTGCAGTTTTAGGGAACCATGATTACAGAGGAAATGTTTCAGCACAGCTAAGTCAAGTTCTCACCCAAAAAGATTGGAGATGGTTTTGTCGCAGATCTTTTGTCTTATGCTCAGGTTCCATTTTACATTTATTTTTTTATGCATCCAGTATATTGAATTAATCAGGAATGTTCAATTCATATTCTATGTTTTTATTTATTTAAGAAGTTGGATTAGACACAAAAGATTTATTGAACTTCTTGAAGTCAGACTAAAAAAAATGAATTTTTAAATATACTATTGCATAATAAACCCAAGGTTGATATATATGTTAAAATCTTGTTGATTAACTTGACACGTGTCGCGATCAGACGAATTACTAACTTTGAAATATTCTGTTTTATATAATAAGATATATGTTAACAAAAATATATTGATTTGGTTATTTTGAGTAAACTTTTTATATGACCGGAACATATAATTTGATTGTTGATTAGTGATAATACTGGTACCGTATTTTAATTTATATTCCCAACTTTTCATATTAATGTTGGTACCGTATTTTAATTTTTGAGTTCAACTACGATAGGGTGCATGCATGAGTTGTAAATGACAAAATAAAATAAAATAACATTCTATACATACTTTAATTAATAATATATACTATCACATACTACTACACAAAATTTAGTTATTTTTGTTGATTAGTGATATACTTATTTTGGGTGGTTATAGGAATGGTGGAGTTTTTCTTCGTGGATACAAATCCATTTGTAGATAAATACTTCACAGATCCAGAAGATCACACTTATGATTGGAGCAACGTCTTACCCAGAAATAAATATATATCAAACCTCTTACATGTAATACATTTTGTTTCAGAAAGAGTAATAATCTGAAATATCCATCTTGGTTTTGATATTTTATAATAATTTTGGGTTTTTGTTACTGAAATATTAGGATTTAGATATAGAACTTAAAAGGTCGCGTGCCACGTGGAAATTTGTCGTGGGACATCACGGGATCAAAACTGCAGGTGAACATGGTGTGACCCAAGAGCTCGTAGATCAACTTCTTCCAATTCTAGAGGTAAATTGTTTTCTTGTTTAATTGCAATTCTAGATGTTAGTTGTTTAATAATCATTCATTATATAATTCTGTTAATTATTATTATTATTATTATTATTATTATTATTATTATTATTATTATATTTTCTCTCATAAAATAAGTGCTAACTTTTGTCGTAATTCTTTTATGTACTATTGAAGGAGAATAAAGTGGACTTGTACATAAACGGACATGATCATTGCTTGCAACACATTGGTTCTGACGGGTAAATTTATACTTACATCTTCTTTTAATTAATTTTAATTGATGTCAAAAACAAAAAAAGCAATTTTAATTATACCAGTTTTCAATAGGGAGGCATATTTTAGTTTTCCGTTTGGTTCATATATAATTCAGTTTTTATTTTTCTACTTTAAAGTAGATTGTCAAATTATAACCAAAAATATTTTCATTTGTTTGGGTTAGTTAAAAAACATTGGTTTTAACCCCAAAAAAACCTTGGTTTTATATATTCATATACTATAACTGAAATCTATTTTTTATTGAATATAAAAATTTAATAAATTTTGTTTATTCATATTGGTTTACATTCTAGTATGAAAAATCAAACGAAATCCAATTTGTTTATAAACAAATTTTGAGTTATTTTGAATTTACTTTTTTGTTAAAGTTATTTTGAATTTACTTCTTCTTTTTTTAAAGTTATTTTAAATTTAGTTGAGTTTACATGTTTACTTTTAAAAACAAAACTAAATATTCATTTTATTGAATCGGTGAAGCGAGATTCAATTTCTTACAAGTGGAGGAGGATCAAAGGCATGGAGAGGAAACATTCAGCCATGGGATCCAAAAGAACTTAAACTGTATTACGACGGACAAGGTTTCATGTCTCTTCACATCAGTCACTCTCAAGCTACGTTCATCTACTATGATGTTTCCGGCAATGTTCTTCACCAATCAACATTGTCCAAAAATTCCAAAACATTTAATCTCTTTTAAAGACGACTACCTAGTTACCCGCGCTGCGGAACTTTATATATATACGTACTGTTTTATCAATTTAATATCATGTTTTATTTGATAAATGTCTTTTCAAACATTTTTAAAATCTTTTTTACTAATATCTTATAATCTGTTATTTTTTCCCCAATTGAGTTTTTTAACATACACATAGTTATCGTTGACCTATAAAGAACACTATGAATCAAAATTTTAACTTTAGATTTTAGTGAACCGACTTCTATCATTTTTTTAGATCATTGTCGATTCGTTCATTTTCAGTAACTTCAGCATGTTGGAGGTTGTTATCAAATTTGATTGTTTTTAACCTAATTTATTACTTTCGCATTCAATAACTTTTACCCAATAACTTATCCTAAGCTGGCATCTTAGGTGTCAACAAAAACACAATACTTTGAGAAACACTTTCTTATGGTTTACAAAAATAAAACCATGAACAAAAAGAAAACCATAGAAAATTTCAAAAATTCAGCGAACTCTTTCATTTCTTGTTCGTATACAAACCCTCTTCACCGTTAACTACAATCCATATCTTCTGATCGTCTCTTCTGCCATGCGTTTGTTGCATGCTTTCCGTAACGGCGAATCTTTGACCTCGCGAGACCGCACTCACTTCTATTCTATTTTCATATATCTCATAAACTCCGCCGCTTCAACTCCATGATCCTCCGACCTCGCGAGACCGCATTCACTTTCACTCAACCGTTATAGCTCAGAAACTCTGCCGCTTCAACTCTCTGATCCTCCTACTCTGCCTCGCCTCTTTCTCTTTCTCACTCGCCTCCGCCGTCTTCATATTCACAAGTTATCGCGGCTTCGGTTCCCCTCACTGGTACGATTTCGACACTTTCAGATTCGATTCTTCTTTTTCACTTGTTCAATTTCAAAAATCAAAAGAGATTGGGTTTCTCTTTCTAATTTTGTAAATATTTTTTACATTTTATAATTTGAATTAATTGAAATTATAATCTCGCGTTTAACACATATTTGAAACTAATAATTATGAAATAAAAAACGGAAGTGTATTTTGTAATGTATTTCTAATGTATCATTATTTACTTGTTCTCATTATATAATTATTATAAGTTATTGAACGATATATTTTATTCTCAACAAGTCAACATTGAAGTTAACGAGAATCTTAAAAGATTTAAATAACAGAAACTCTTAATTAGAAAAAGATATAAATTGATCATGCTTTACACTATAATCAAATCAATAATCAAGTTATTCAAACAAGTGATGTGTATTAATGTTTTAATTTGATTGGTTGAGATTTTAAATAAGATGTCAACACCAAAATCATTAAAAAAGCTTACGTGTCAATCATATGGAAAGACTTAGTGTTTTTATTGTATTGATTCCTAAAAATAAATAAGAGAAAGATCTAGAGAGAGCGAGTTAACAACATACTTTAATTTTAGATTGTTTATTTACAAGAGATTTATCCATTTCGATGGTTGTGTGGAATATGTGAGACGGTATGATATCCACATCATTGGTTTCTTTCTGCGTCAAGTAATTGTAGTTATAAAAAGTTCTCTGCAATTGAGTGTGATCACGTATGACTTTAACAAGTGGGAAAAGTAAGCTCATGTAGTAAGATTACATGCATTGGCATCAATGATTGAATGGTTGACTCAAAGCTACAGAGGAGTCTTGAAGCCAGTAATGGAAGAATATTGAGCTCTAGTCTACATCGTTTGAATTATATTATGTTAACTTTTACATGATAAACCTTGAAATTTGTAAATCAAATAATGGATATACTAAATCTTAGATATTAACAAAAGCTGGTTGTTGTTATTAACAAAAATATATTAGTTGTCTATTCAGAAAGAGTTGGATCCGTCAAAATTCTGTAACATATTTTTCTTCAACTAGCACCACTTCTTTTGTCTGGCACCGAGAGAGCTATAATTAAAGATGAAGAAAGACTAATATCTCATGTTAATTATGAAGGAAACAATTGGTATGAAATATATATGCCAATGCATGGGTGGTCAATTGGTCATTGCCCAGTAAAGTTTTCGATACCAGTTTCCCGAATCCAAGGTGAAATATGCCAATGCATGGGTGGTTAATGTTTAGCAATTTTAGCTTTCAAATTATTAAAGCATCCAAGACCCAAGCTCAATGATGTTCCAACAAACAATGAAATGTCAAAAGAAGGTCCAAGTGTTTAGGGTGTTCAAGCAAATAATGTAACATCCCTATCTCGAGGTATCAAAAACCGGTCTGTTTTAATTTCGGTTATCTCAAAATGTGGGCCTAATTGTTGTTGTAATCTAAAAACCCAACCTGAAAGCCCACTAAGCTAATAGAAAACTATAACCCTAAAGTTCCCTCACCTCTTTAAATAGAGAGAGCTCGTGGCAGGGAAGAAGCAGAGAGTAATTGCGGCGAAGCCCTGCTGAAATCACCTTTGAGCAATCGCCGTCGAATCACCTTGAAGGAGAATCTATCGTAGCCACTTGAAGGCAAGGAAAGATATATCAGGCCCGTTTTGGTAGAAAGAAGGAACGAACGGTCAAACCAGATCCAAACGATCTGAAATTTGGTGAGTACTTCCTTGACTCTCTAATCTATCCAACGTCGAGAGCGGATTGTTATTCGGAGTTGTGATATGAAAGTTATGGATGTTTTCCCAGGCCTGATCTGTGCAGTGCGGATCTGCGACCAGTGCGAGGAGAAACCGATCTGGAGGTTCGGTAATGATCCGATCAAGCTGATGTTTGGTAAGGATGTTTGTTACCCTTAGATCTAAGTCTCTGTGAAATATCTCAGTGTTCTACATTGTGGTTTGGAAGTTATGTTAGTTTTACCGAGACTGTTCTGCGCAGCGCACATGTTAGACCAGTCTAGTGAGTTGAGTTGTTTGGATGGGAAAATCAATCTGGATCGACCTGAAAATTTACAGAGATCATAAGGACAAGTGGATCTAGCTCTCAGTTAAAGGATAACTGATTTGAGCCTCAGGAGCATATGTAATCGTATTATCAATCAGTGGCTAAAGTGAGGATTAGATCTAGGCTTCTCTCTATGTTCTCTTGTCTTCTTATGGTGTGTTAAGTCTAAGTATACTCAGATATGCTGCGTGCTACGGAGTACAAGTACAAGCACGTTTTGTTTGATCTACATCTTATAATGAATATGGACTAGAAAATCATTAGAGAAAGAACCATCATACTGATTGATGAACTTGTTGTATGATTAATGGTTGTAAAGTAGCTAGATGGTGTGAAAGCACTATAGGTATTCGTCACAGGTTGATGGGAACCCTGTGGTACGAGTTGAGTGCGGGAACTAGTGTGGTGTATGCCTGGAAGCCGGATCTCATTCGTTGGGAGAGGTGGGTGTAACCTTAGCACCGGAACCCATTTGTATGATGGGATTCTGATTAGGTGTAGCTTCTGTCCGGGATCCGTCTGTTGTGATGGGGATGGAGTGAACCTTGGTGTCAGCCCAACGATGTGTGGGGTTAAGTGAGCCCTGGTGGTCCTTTGTGACTAGAGTCTTGTGTACTCACGTCCATGTGGGCTAATGCCCGAGATATCTTGAATTGAGACAATCCCATGTTTGGTAGTTGTGTGGGCGCTTCTAGATCGTGATGCTTGATTACTTGTTTATGCTTATTCTTGATGTATTGGCTGAATATGAGTGAGTGTGGGGATGAGTTCTAGGTTTAGTTCTCGCTGAGTAATCCCAATTACTCACCCCTCTCTCGTCTTGTAGGTGATGATGATTATTATGATGATGGTGTTGAGTACGAGGAACTGGATGAGTGATTCCAGTGTGGTGCGCTGTTTTGGGGACTTGAGAGTTTTCTTTTGGTTTTATTAGCTTTTCGTTATTTTGGATTTAAAGACAATTGCTAGTTATTTGCTTCGGTTTATTTATGATTTAAGTTGGATTTTGTAAGTCGTTGATTTGGGATTTAATGAGGAGTATTATTCAGAAAATGGTTACTATTTAATGAGTTGTTGTTAGCCGACACGTCATCTTTGTTGGAATGAAGAGACGTGAATCGAAGGGGCATCTCCGATTCGTCTGGTCCCTTCATGGCAGGTTGAGTCGAGATGTTAAAAATAGATTAGTATAAACAGGGGCGAAGGTAGCTTTTTAGCTACGGGGGCACGTCCACCCATAAAGAAATCATTCATATATTTGTATAAAATCTCAAGATACTTGTTAGATGTGATGGCAAATGTGCTCTTGTGTAGGCCTGTCAATTTGAGTCACAACATGCGGGTCCCGCCCCATTAGACCCGCCGCGGGCGGGTGCAGTCGCCCAAATCAAATTATCAACTTTGCGGGTTATGCGGGTGGGGGTCTTGTAAATCGCGGGGTGGGTGCGGATCTTAGTTTTTGGAGAAGCGGGTTTGCGGGTACCCGTATTTATTGGGATTTTTTTTGGGCTTTCAAAGTGAGGCCCGACTTGTAAATTACCATTTTTTTTTGGATCTTTGTTGTCGCTTCTTGTCTTCCTCTCCATCTCAAAACCTAAATTCTCATCGACTTATGTATTATATAAGCCGTATAATCAAAACCTAAATTCTCATCGATCCTTGTCTTCCTCTCCATCTCCATCTCCATCTCCATCTCCGTTGCCTTTGCCGAGATCTGCAAATCAGAGATCCGATCCGATGACCCATCATCCCCTTGGACGAATTTGGCTTCACTCACTCATGCCGCCTCGAGCTCGACGCCTCCAAGATCTCTCTCTTTCCGACAACAACAATCTCGACAACCTCGATCTCTCCAAGGTCGGCTTCTTCCTCTGTACAAGGGACGCTTGGGTTCACGTGATCCAGCAGCTTGAGGAAGAAGAGATCACCCGCTGCGAGTTTTTTTTTTTTGTTTAACCTGTAGTTTTTTTTTTTTTGGTAATGTTGCGGGTTACCCGCCAGACCCGCTTGACTAATGCGGGGCGGGGCGGGTGCGGGTTTATGATATGGGGATTCGCGGGTCTAGCGGTTAAAAACAAAAACCGAACCCGCAACGGGTCGGGTTAGGCGGGGCGGATCCGACCCGCTTGACAAGCCTACTCTTGTGTCCCCTTCCTAATTATTTATAGTTCAAACTCTTCTTTACTTTTTTTTTCTATTTTCAACCAATTATATACCCAAAAAAAAAAATCTTCTAGATTCGCCCTCGAGTATAAATATCTTTGTAATGAGAACTTGTTTTTGTAATCTAGAGAGTTGATTTACTCTCTTTTTTTCCGTTTTATGAATATCAATCTACAATCATTTTGTTTTTGGTGACAATCTAAAATTTCTTTATTTTTGTTTGTTTTTGCACTTGAATAAAGTTCTAAATGAACTATCTCTTTTTATATCTTCGACTATTTTCTTGAAAACCCTAAACAGATAGGTTTTCTGACATTTCATTGCTCGTTGGAACATCGTACCATTTTTATTTGAAGCATTTTAAAATGGGCCTTTAAAGCCCTTGTATTTGGAAATACCGTACAAGACTTTACACATGGGTCAAATTTCGAAGGCCCTTATAAGTTATAATCATCATCAAATGACAATAAAACCCCCCTAAGAACTCGTTGTATCTTACAATTTTGCCATCAACGATGTCCACACACAAAAATTATCATTACAGTCTACACAGTGCTGTAGAAGAAAAAACAGAACAAAACAGAGAAAACAGAGAATGGTGTTGCTAGGGTTACAGTCTCTTAATTGGTACGGACATGGAGGAATCATGGAGAAGAAGAGACATCTGATGGGTATTATCAGTGCCACTGAAAGAGACGATTCTTCTTCTTCTTCTTCACAGAGATTCGAAATCGACAGAGATAAAGCTAGAGAAGCTCTGAAACAGCTTGATCAACAAATCGAATCTCAAGCCGATGAAAAACCCAGAGTCTTCATCAAGACATCATCGGATGTTGTTAGATCAAGTACTGGAGATTCATCAATTGATCCATACATGTTTGAAGAACCACCTGAGATCTCCGGATCGTTCCTCACAACTTCAGCTTTTGTTCTCTTAGCTCTTACTTTGTTCTACAACATTTTGTTCATTACAGTGATAAAACCATCGATGGATGGACCACAATCAGTTCCAGAAGAAAACAGAGTTGCAATGTCTGATTCTGAGATTGTTCAGTTTCCACTTTCGTCTTTGCCTGAAAAAGCCTTCATCAACCAGTAAAACTACAAAGTGTTTTTTTATGCTTACATAATTTTATATTATTTCTTCATTTTCTTGTATCTTAGTTCTTGATTATCTTTAATACTAAAATGTTACATCTCTAATCGAAGAAGACACAAACTTACAGAAAACAAAACTGGAACTTTTTCTTCAGTGCAAAGAGTCTATACTTGGAAGAGACATTATTTGCTTCTCGAGCTGCAACAACCTAAATGAAGTATCACTATCCAACCTCAATCCAGCATCTTCAACCTCCTTACATATCTCTTTACACTTTGTAAATCGCCCGGAAGCAGTATAAACACTAATCATATCGCGATAAATATCATACGTTGGAGAGAAACCAGCTTCCTTGAGTTTCGAGTAATATCTCATTGCTCTTCCCAAATCATCCAATGCCACAAATAGTTTAATGACTACTCTATAAGCTGGAAGATCAAGAAGACAGTTTGATTCCTCCATCTCCCAAACCATACTCATCGCCTCCCGGTATTTCTCTTCCGAATACCGGCTATGTATCATCGTAGTGTACATCACGACGCTTGGTTCTCTGTTTGATTCTTTAAACCAGTCAAAGAGACATTCAACGAGCTCGAATCTTCCCAATTTCACGCAGATCTTCATAACACTTGTGCAGTCTTGTTGGCTCAATCTCAAGTCTTCTCTTTCTTTCAGTTCTTCGAGAAGCGCAACAACAAGATGGTATTTGTCAGGGTTTTTAGCTATTTCCAGAATCATCTTCACGTAAATACTCGAGTCGAGTATTCGATTGTTACTCTTGGCGATCAGTATAAGCTTCCGCGCTAGATTCAGCCATCCGCCTTCAATGCATCCTTTGATCATTGCTTCGATTACGTTCTTGCTAGCCAAACTATTGTCGAATTTAAGCAGTTTCAGCTCGTGGTGCTTCGCCAAAACCTGAATAGTGGATGCCAGAATCCGGTTATCCGGGAATAGATGAGAATGCTTTTCAGCCCAACGATAAGTCTGTAAAGCTCTCTCAGGCAAACCCATATGACCCAATTCTCGAATCGTCGTAGAGAGTGATCCTTTACGCAAGAAGCTTACCCATTTGTTGAGAACAAGAGAGACATCAGCATCAGAAGAAGGCAAGCTCTTGATCTCTCTAGCTAAACCGATGAGAAAGCTCGGATCTTTACACACTTGCTTCGACACCGAAGATGATGCAACTGATTTGATGTTGTTCTTTAGAGTTGGAAGACCCAAAGGTCGCAACTTGTGAGGTTGAGGAAGCGGTAAAGGCCTAACTCGGATCGGTTTCCCGGGTTTTTGAGGAATCCTTTTCTGGAAAAGCGATGAAATCGCCTCGATTTCTTCTGGCTCCCAGACATCAGTATCATCCACTTGCTCTTCTGGTTCTTGATCTTGTACTAATGGTTCAGTGATGGGTGGTTTCCTCAGAAACAAATTAACACCGAAATCAGGAGGAAGCTTGGTGCGGCGTGGGTTACGGAGATTCTTAGTGAGTTTCTTAGAGTGATTTATTTGACTCGCGTTAACTTTAGCAGAGACTTTTGTTACTCCGATACTGCTCGATTGAAGATTCAGGTTGAAGCTAAGTGACCAAGAGACAGGACAATGCATTATCATTCCTCGAATTTAGGGTTTCTACAACAGAATCGGAGAACAGCTAGGGTTTTAAGATGGAACATAAAGCTTAGAAAAAGGAATCAGCTTTAAGTTTAGAAATGAACTACGTGACGAATCCGGAAGCACTATAATAGTCTAGAGAGGAAAATCGAAGAAGCTTACCTCCTTGTGACTTGTGAGAGGAATCAATCGACAGTATGAGCGAGTTTGAGATAGAGAGGAAGAAGAAATTTTTTTTTTTTTTCAATAATCAAATTACTCGATCCGGTCCGACCCGACCCGACCTGAGAAAAAAGGCAAAAAATAAATAAATCGTTTTTAAAAGTTATTTTCCGGATAAGAACTAGTTGCGTGGCAAAACCTTTGGAAGCATGTAGAGGGTTCCAGTTGGGAAATAGCTGGCAAAAACAAACATCGACGTCTCAACACGATGAGAATGAGCTAAGCCAATTTTGTCCAATTTTCGCATAGTCTTTATCTTTTGGATGGTCCCTACATTGCGAAATCCGATAATGAAAATGAGCTAAGCCCCATAATTTTTGTTGATGATTTATAAATTCGAACCAAACTCGAAACAACCAAAATTGTTTACTTAGCTCAAAATTTGTTGAAAAATGCGAAAGGTACAATAGGATCAGTCCAATGTTTTTGGATATCCTGCACAACTTTTTTAGTATTCATATGTTTTTTTTTGTTAAATGTAAAAAAATATTCAGATTTTGTTTCTCAAAAACTGGCGTTAAAATTTTTGAAACCTATCATGACTTCTTATCCTATGCTTTAGACCCAGCTTAATGATGATTATATAAATTGTCAATGCTAGTATACATATGTGCATGAACATGGCCACACATAATTAAATCGAATAATATTCATTGGACCCATTGAATAAAATAAGTACAAGAGAGACAAGACTTTCTTTCGTCACAAAAGTACTCAAATAAAATTAAATAAATTGAAGATCGTCGATAGACCAAGAAATTGACAATCAAATATCAAAAGAAAGTTGAATATTTGCGTTGTAATTTCAACTTCTTTTTTTTTACCGTAATACTCACAAAAACAAGAAATACACTATCATTTAAGTGTTCAAAACTCCAAATCTCTCAAATAAAAAATTTAATTTTTTTTTTTATTTATATATTCATATACAAGCAACAAATGACAAAAAAATGCATTAAATCATAAATACCAATAGATGAACTTATTATAGACCCCCCCCCCCCTCCAAAAACTCAGCCAACACCATAATATAATTGAATCATATCGAGTCTGTTCCATCAGTCCGGCTTCTCTTGCTCCGGTGCTTTCCATTGCGATGGCGCCTCGGAATCCCGCCAAACGTGACTGGATCATAAACCCTAAGCCGTTGAGCCTCTGCGGGATTAACCACGCACTCCGGTAAAGCAACCTTGTACCTTGTCCGATCATAGCAATACGAGTATGTCACGAATTTCCGCCTGAAAATGCCCATCTTAACCCTTTGTGAGGGCGTAATCTCCTGCGCCGCACGGATATCCTCAACCGCTCCTTCGTCGCACTTCGGAAACTTCTCAATTGGATCCACAGCGCAGCCGTGAAGGACTAGGTCAGAGAACTGCGCGACATAAGGGGCATATTTGTAATTTACACCGTACTTGCCACCGTTAGTCGCCCATTTAGAACCGTCCCATATTGTAGTGTAGAGAGACATCGGCTTTGAGGGGAAGTCACCGCCCATGGACGCTGTTCGCTTCACCTCTCTGATCGGGACATTGTCTACATAGAATCTGTAACCAAAAAAATTAACAAATTTACAATTTTGATCAGTACCCACAAAATAATAAGCTGAAAAAATATTAATTATCCAAAAAGATTAACATTTTTGGCAGAAAAACATCTTTTTTATAAACTGTGTTAGATTCTGTATGACTCATTGATGCCAACTTTGGGGAAAAGAACACGATTTTGCTCAATACCCAAAAAAAAATAACTTAAAAAGATAACATTTTTGGCATAAAATTCCAGCTTTTGATGAACTAAGTAAAGATTCTCAACTTGAATTGGACCCTCAAAGGAAAACATACTCTGTATGGGGTCTTTGTTGATGCCAAAAATCGAAAGCTGTAAACCATTTTGGGGGCTCACAAACTTGAAATTGACAGGAACAATACAACCAAAAGCAAATGATGTCCCAAGCATCACAAAACTTTCCACAAGAAGAAAAAAATAAATTAAAATCCACCAAGAAATTCGAGCATAAAAGAAAACCAAAAGATCCCCCCCAAACATTAAACCCCACTTGGGTTTCCTTAAATAGAAGATGACATTATTGAACCCAAAAATATTAAATCAAATGGGGTCAAGAACCTAACCTCCTTTGAAGATCCTAAGGTTTTTGATTTAATCGCATCAAAAAAAAAAAAAACAGAGAATCAAATGGGGTTTGTAGAAGTTTTTTTTCCAACTTACATGATGTGAGAATCAGACCAGAGGATGCCGTACTGATGAAAATCTTCAGTTGGATCAAACCAGAGATTATATCTCTCTTCTCTTCCCGAATGAGTACTTCCATTCCCGTAAATGTTTGTCTGAATCCTCCATTCTTTTCCTCTTATGTTACCAAGAAACTCAAAATCTATCTCATCATGGTTCTTCTCATACATATCTCCATTTGACATCTGAATATATCAACAAAAAAAATCATTAGACCTAATCCCAAAATCAATAGTGAAATTAATCATATTTATGAGGAAAAAGATCATTAATTGATTAGTTCTAAGTTCTAACCATACCAAAGAGCTTAAAACAATCAATTAAAGCTAAATATGGTGAAATCTAGCTAGACAAGGAGGGCTTTATACTTACATAAAAGGCAACAACAACTCCAGCTGAATAATCAGAAGGTAATTTGATTGAAGCACTGAAGAACCCATGTAAGTAAAGATCATTTGAGGCAAACCCAGAACCTGCAAAAAAAAAAAAAAATCACCACTAAACCGAGGAAAACAAAAAAAAAGGAAAGATCAGGAAACGAGAAAACAGAGGAACATTAAAGATCGTACCGGTCCTTTCATCGAGTGTTAACCGGACAGATTTGCCATCTTTATGAACAAACAAGTTCTTGTCACCGAAAAGTTGCGTGTAACTTTCTTCAAACGATGTGATTGGAAGGTTTTGCAGAGAAAATCCAGAAACTAAACCAGAAAACAGAGACATGAACACTAAGAAACGACTCAAAGTCTCCATTTTTATAAGTTGAATCTTTAGTACCAAACGCTTCCGTGTGTGTATAAATTGAAAAGCTTTTAGAGAAAGAAAGAGAGTAATAAAGAGATAATAGCTTGCGTAGGAAAGCTATGGAGGTGTAGAGAGAGAGAGGAGACGAAAGGCTAATGGGAGAGAGAAAATGAATATGAGGAGAAAATGAATATGAGGTTTCCATCTGGCTTTGGGTGGGTTTATATTTTCGATTTACAAATTTTCAATATATTTCTCTTTCCATATTCCTCTTAATTTGTTTTTATTTTACGCGGTGACAAGATCTTTAGCGAATACTGAATAAATTAAAATCGTAAATTGATTACAGTATTTATATTTTTTGGATATAATTGGATATTGTTGCTAAAATTTACACTATCCAGCGTTATTTTTCAAATTTAAACTTAAAAAAAAAAAGATATTGAAGAACATAAATAAATCACATTTTGGTTTATTATGATAAACATATCATAATTCCTAATATTCTTATGGTTCGCTTTTAGTATATATAATTTCTATAGTGAACAAAAAACGATTTTTACAGAGATTTATCATTTATGTATTTCGCTAATTTTCATACCGCTAGAAGTAGTTTTACTCATTAATCAATAAAAATGACATTTTAGTTTCGGAAATGCATTAATGACCCTAAACCCGTGTCATAATTGATAACCCTAGAATAGTAGAATGTGGATACACTCGAGAAAAATAATAATTGAGAAATTTTAATTTGGTACTAATAGTAATGATCCTAAAGCATTGGCATAATTACTTATTTTTGTGCACATTCACTTTCTTTTACTTTTCAAACGAAATAATATGAAAGTTAAATTTTAAACGGAAGTTAAATTCTAAAAATTTATCAAAAACAAAATAATAATAATGATAAAGCTTTTAAAGGCCGTGAAGAGAAAATATATATATACACATATAAATTAAGTAGTAATATATTTAATGTTCAAAAAAAAAAGGTAGTAATATATCGCTATATGAGACGACGAGAGAAAGACAAGAGAAGCAAGAAAGCACGAAGGGCTTTGCTTCTTACACATGTGTCCCGACAAATAGTCACAGGTGCTGTGTCAGCTCTATTCAACCAACACTTCATTTTTCAAAACTACTATAATATATATCGTAGATTACAAACTCTGTAAGCAAGAATCTCTGATAAATAATATTCTTACAAAATCTGAAAATGGTATGAATGAATAAATCGCCTCGTGGTGTAATATGAAATTTATTGAAATTGTTGTTTCTTTTTCGTTTTTGCGTTTTTATGTAATGTAGAGGTTTCTTTGAGGAGGGATAAAGTGCAAAAAAACTAAAATCATAATACAAACCGAAAAGAAAAGAATATAAATTTTTAGTTGTCTAATAGTAAAAGCTATGGACCAGAGATCTCTCCTCGAAGACAAACGGGGTACATTTTAAGAAAAGGTGAATCATTAGGGTTTAAAAAATAATTTATTTTGAGACTTTCGGGGTCAAAAATAAAAGGCGTATCATTGATTTTTCAATTTTTAATTAGTTATAAATTAATTGATATTCCCTATAAAGCGCATAACGGAGAAAACAAAAGTCGGATTGGTTTAGCCGCCCCAGTACACCGTCCCTGATGATAGATTCTCCGAAATACCCCTCTCCGTTAATTAAATTCACGGATTCACCACTATTTGAAAAACACCATCAAGTGGGTATTTCCGTAAATAAGTCTGACACTGAGAGGACAATAAGACATTTGCAACGGTAATTTTAAAAAATCGCGGCTCCATCATAAGAATCGCGTGAAGAGAACGCGGGCTTTTTAAATCAACACGTGGCAAGTCACGAGTGGAGCGGGAGGTCAAAAACGCAACGTTTGGCGCCGCGGCTCTGTGCCAATGAATGCACAGAGAAAACGGTGTCGTACCGCTTAGTGAACTACTGCCGACGTTAATTAGCAGCGTTGAAAAAAAAGATGGGTCCTACCTTTACCTAATACATCCATCCGTGTTGGATGTAATTTATTTAAAATCATTTGAAATTATTATGACTCTTAACTCCTTTTTTTTTTTCTTGTCTATGAAGGTTTTGAAATTATGGATGTTGTAATAATATTCATAAATAAAAAGTATTAAGTAAAATTAATTTGTTTATTTAGTTTGAAGATTTATAGTGTTATTTATTTTGAAGATTTTTTATGTTATTTTTATATGTATTGCTAAGTTCTAACAATAAGGATGTATTGCTAATTTGCTATGTAGTGTTATTTTTGTTATTAATAAGGATGTTCTTTTGGAGAGTTGTTGCATTGGCTGTAGCAGAAAGGCTGAGAATAAGAGGATTAAATGTTGATGACAGATGTAAACTCTGCCAAACAAAATACAGAATCGATAAAACATGTGCTTTTCGATTGCAATGCTGCTCGTCATATCCTTTCCTAGGTGAACATTACTCTTCCTCTGTCTGGTATGGGTACCTCACTTACTGAAACTGTCTCGCCTCTTAATGGAAGATCAAGTGTTTCCCATAAGTACGAGACAAGCAATTCCATGAATTTTTTTGGCATATATGGAAATATCGAAATGCGATTCTCTACGCAAGCCATCAAGAAGCGTCACATCTGATTGCACAACGAGCTTTCTAAATTATGGAATGAGCTCAATAATCATAATACAGAGTTGTTACCAAACAGAGCGAACGACAACATTATAAGAGGACATTGGTGTCCTCCGATACCAGGTTTGGTGAAATGCAATGTTAATGCGAACTGGAGAAATTCGCGACTACATAGTGGTGGCGCATTGCTGGCTCGTAATGATATTTGGAATATGTTATACCATGCAAGGGAAGCCTTTACGCGTTCGTTGAACCGTATTACGGCTGAACTCAGAGTCATCATATGGACTATGCAAAGTGCTCGGGATTTACGGCTCTCCGACATCGTTGTAGCATCGGATTTGACTGATGCGGTAGAGATTATCACCAAACCATCAGCCTAGCCTCGCTTTAGAGCATTTAGTGATTAAATTAATCGGTTGAGAAGTAATTTCCATCGATGTGAGTTTGAGCTAGAAAGACAAAGTTCCAATTCCGTTGCTCCGGATATATCAAAAAGTGTGATGAGAGATGGTCGCTTTCAATCGTATTTGGCTATGGGGGGTCCGTTGTGGCTTCACGATCATCTTCGTCAAGAGGCAACACTGAGCATCTAGTCTTCCTTCTATTAGGAGTTGATGCGTTTTATATTTGTTGAGCTTATGCTCCGTTTTCTTTCTTTTTTAAAGTTGTAACAAACTCTTTGGTTTTCAACCTCATAATGCATTTCAGATGGCAAAAAAAAAAACAATTGTATTTACTCTTATGTTTTTAAAAAAATTGTTTCACAAAAAATAGATATATTTGTATAATTTAAAATTGTATATTATAGCTTGCAAATATTTATTAGGTATGGCCAGAAGAATTTTTTGTTTTTACGATTGTCGGTGAAAAGAATTTTACTACGTATGTAAAGTACATATGTAATTTTTAAAAATATATTTTCACACATAAACATACACCAATAATATATTACGCATATACTTATAATATGTTGAAGTCCCTTTGGCCCAGTGATTGATCAAAAGTTCACTAATGTTTTTACACCAGAATACATGTAGTTGAAATCCCAGAAAGTGCAATTTATTATCATTTATGCAGATTAATGGAGACAAAACTTATATAAAATCTTTAGTGTGGTGCATGTAAAACCGTTTGGCGTGGATGTTCTATTGTAGAATCGTGGAAGTAAGAGTTTTCATAATTTGTAATATAATAATTAATTAAAAAAAAAACTTACAGTATAAAAAGTTGACAAGGACAAACACATGTCTTCCACATAAGCACATAATAGCCGCTGGATCTTTAACGGACCCCACTAGGGTATCCTATAAACGGACACGCATATAAACTAGCCTGCATCGCAATTAACGGAAACGTTAACGTCGTTAATTCCTTTTTTTTTGGGGTAGCAGCCGTGTCAGAGGGGTCCAATATTTCACGCGTAAATAAATAATAGTTGTTCGTTTCTCAGTGATAATAATTACGTTTTACAAAACTTTTTTAGTGTTTATTATTTTTAGTTTCGTATTCGGTGGATAGGAAGGAAAATACTTTTTTCCGTATTTAGTTTTATCTCGAGAAAGGTTACAACGGTCATCGTCTCAACTAGTCTGCTAAGCGCAATTTAGTGTAAGAAAAGTACTTCAGGCTAACGTGTGCTCGATTTAGCATAAGCGCACGCATGTGAATCTAAAAATTGAAAGATCCCGATGTAGAATATTCACGTGAGGTTTTTGCATGGGTCTAATCCCCACGGATCAATCTGTCGTCAGATCGAATCACAGCCGTAGATATCTGCATGGGGATCTTATACTCTCATTTTTGGCAAAAAAAAAACTATATAGATCCGACGGCTTTAATCTACGATGATTGAATGATCGAACTTTAATAACCTTAAAATAAAAACAAAAAAACTTTAATAACCTTTTTATATATTTTGAATGACAGAAACAATTTCTTGATATAACTATTCCCACCGGTGAGTATTTGTTTAATTTTAAAAGAAGATCCAGCACGCTCAGTATTGAAATGTACAAAAATAATTACGTTTTTCTTTTTTTGGTTTTACGAAAATAGTTACTCAAGCACAATTAATTAAGAAACTTTACCTGATCTATATTATTCTTAAGCTAAGCTGTACGATCAGCCACAAAAACATTTTACGAATATAACCTATTGCAGTTGTTGTGATTGTGTCACCTACCATTCAATCCAGGGTCGGCCTTGGTGAAAACCAGATGAAACATAGGTCTTTGGCCTCCAAATTTTACTAAGTTAATATATATATATATATATATATATAAATATTTGGCTTTCAAATTGCAAAAAAAAAAAAAAAAATTATATTAAATTATCTTTGGCCTTATAATTATCAGGGCCGGCCTGATTCAACCACATATAATTATACTAATAAAAAGCTTCGTCGTGATATTTAAGAAAGAAAACTAAAATACAAAATTCTGGACACATTATTACACACACGAGGACAGAATTTTTAGGTAAAAAACGGATATATATATATATGGTTTGATCAGTGAAAAACTGAAAATCATTCCACTTGTATTTTCTTCAATTTAACTAGAGGAGATGACTAAACGAATATAGTGCCACTTGTTTTTTGTCAACAAAATGAAAGATGACCGAAATGCCCCTGTCAGGGAAGTCATATTACCTGTCTCCGTTGGATTCTCACACTGCTTACAACAAATTTCTAGTACAAAATATTTCGTTTTCAAACCTCTACTAATTTATGCTAAATTTAATCCATTTTTGTTTATTTATTTATTTTAAATAACGCTATAAGTTATAACAATTAATTGAATTTTTGTGAATCTGTTATAAAATACTATAAAACATTCATAATATGCAAACTATAAAACATTCATTTAAATTTTATTATTCTTAAACATTTTTATACCACTAATTATTTGTTGAAAAACTTTATAGTTCCGACATAGTCGGGTTCACCGTTCCTAATATGGTGCGCAATTTAATAATAAGCTTCGCGACTGTATAGCTACAAAAATACACAGAAACGACAGATGATAGAGCAATAACCATGTGATTATATATCTTAATTTTTAAGGCAATGTAATATAGCCATCATGTGAATATTATTGCTTTGTATTTAGCTAACATGTTCCTGATCGTACATACTATATCTTTAAAATAATAGTAAAATTTAAGAAAATGATGATTGGTGTTTCTTTTAAGCGGTTTACCATTAAATAGATTTTAGGACGAGGAGCATATATATACCCAGACTAATTTGACTCTAATATTGTATTTACCGGCTTTATATTATTATTTTATTTATGTTAACCATCCTAGTATACATACTCCCTCCGGTTTTTTTATATGTCGTTTTAGAGTTGATTTTTTTTTTCAAATTAAGTGTCATTTTCAATTTTATGAAACTTTTGCAGAAAATACCTATTATAACTCCAAGTTAAAATAATATTGAAAATAGATATTGATAATTAAAACTATAAATATATTTGATTTGTGAAGGTATAATAGATAAATTAATAGATTTCTTAATTTGTGTGTCAAACTCTAAAATGATATATAAAAAAAAGGAGGGAGTATCATTTTTTATTATGAAGAATTTTTTTGTTACAGAAAATAATAAATAACTTACAAACTCAGTATTTTCTCATGTAACTCGAGCTTCAGATTTTGAAAAAGAAGAATCGACTCTATACATGAGTTTGTTTTCTTTGGTTGGTTATATATATGTAGCTCTAATGCATAAATATACATTACGAATGCAATGTCCCTCTCTCTCTTATATTATGCAAGTGGGTGGATTTTAAATCATTAGATTCCGCCGGACCAATGGCAATGAGGCCAAAAGGTATGTACCATGGTGGGGTGCAATTTCTTCAATAACAAATGGAGCAAATATACAGAAGGTTATTAATTACTTCTTATGATTTTATTTTTCTCTGAAGAATTTTGGTTCTTTCTTCGTAGGTCCGTTTCTCATCATATATTCCCGACACTACAAACATGCAATATTGCAATCTTTTCGACGCAACCACTGCATCTATATGTAGAAATCAAACTCATCATATACCAGAGTTATATACGCAGATTGATACATAAATTGAGTAATAATAATATCTAATGATAAGTAATCTCTTTATACATAAGTATATAATAGAATCATATTAAAATGTAAAGGTTCCTAATTAAAATTCAAGACTTTAGTAAACGCTGTGGAGATAATTTTGAGCTTCAAGAAGCACCCAAAAGGATATCCAATAGTAAAAAAAAGGATATTATAATCACCTATAACGTAAAAATAAGCATATATTTTTTGCAAACTTTTTTAAAAAGAGATGTTTTCGGCCGAAATCCATACATATTTCGTCAGAAAACAATTGTTTCTGTCTCAAGCGGGAATCGAACTTGGGAATTTATTCTTTACTATAATAAATTTATGTTCGAAAATACTTATTACGCAGAAAATTGGGTTTAAAAGAAAAAAAACAGTGTAAGTTCGGTCGACAAAGAACAAAACAGTGTAAGTTCGTTATTACGCCTGTTTTTTTTTTTTTTTGGTAAAGGTGTTATTAATATCTCTGTTATATATTTGGTGATCTTGTTAGTTATAAAATATTAAAAATTTCTAATACGTTTGATGTAACAGGCGAACTTATATATTTTTAAAAACTAGTTAATAAGGTTACATGGTAATTTTTTAACATTTTGTTGTGGCTCCATTGCGGATTTCATTTAGTTGCTAATTAATATTCGAACATAAGTATGTTGATTTGACCAGAAAAAAAAAATCTTGATTTAACTTATTAATATCAGATTGTTTGTAGTTTCCTTTTGCTTCTTTATGTGAGTGGCCGAGCGCTAGTGGATGAAAAGTTATAATTAAGCAGTAGGGTTCATCATATTTGGATGATCCCGTCGCAAATCATTTGCTTTTATTACAAAAATAAAATTTGAACGATTTCACAACCGTCATCAATATGATCCAAAATTAGCTAGCTGTATTCAAATGTTCATCAATAGTCTAATTTTTTTGTACCTCTAATTATTTTATTTGTCAATCTGGTTTGTCAAACTTAATTACTGTTTTTACTAATATAAAGGTTTTGTGCTGTTAAAAAAAAAAACTAATATAAAGGTTTTGTTTGAAATTTCTGTTATAGAAAGTATTTATATAAAGCCTGCTGATTTTTTTTTTTTTGTACTGATGGTCTCACGGGATGTGTTATTTTTATATTTCAAACCAATTGTACGAAACATTTACGCTGTATGAAAAAAATTTATATATATGAAATATCTATAGATTATCTATCTCAGATATATATATACGTACATAGCATGATTTATTGTTTCTTATATCAATATCAACAAAGGATCGTTGATAATGTCGTTGTTGGGAGTTAGAGTTACGTGCAAGTAACTTGAATGAAATAAAATCTTTGGCAGAGATATAGACAGCTAACATAAGTGTGAAGTCGTATTATGGATAAACTGTTTGTATTAGTTTGTGGATGTGAATTTGTCTCGATATCAAATTGCAAAGTCATCACTTTCGAACCATTGTGTGGCAATATCCCAAGTTCCCAACCTCGTGACGATTTTTATTTTGAAAAAGAAAAAAAAATCGAGGAGAGCATAATTGATTCCAAAATATAATAAATGAGATGAGCTTCTAAAACAAAACAAACAAAATTGAAAAAGTTGTTTACCTTATCCCATACCTTGAAATGTAGCTCGTGTGGACCAGAGAGACAATGGGTCCATTGTATGTCCTAAGAGTCAAAACATCAATCCTCAAAGTTCGAATATGCATCTTATGTAATTTATTAGTCTAAGCTGTGCACGGAGCCACGGAATAATGTTATTTTTTTAGAAATTGTGATATTTGATCTAATTTTTCTCTCTCTTTTGTAACAGGTATATTATGTTAATATATGGTTTCTAATACAAAAAAAAACGTTGGAATATCTATGGATTAAGCAATTAATTGGTAGAATGTGTAACATCCGATTAAAAAAATTTCTCTAAGTTTTATCAATGGTGGAATGTGTAAACCGTTTTCTAAAGAGCTAAGAAATTAAGAGAAAGCAGTTAACCAAAAAAAAAGATTTACCAAGAACAAAAAAAACAGAGAAAAGTATAGTTGCTACAAAAAAAAAGGTTGTTCAAAAAGTATATATGCAGCTTCGTGACAGCTGTGGACCAAAATATTAGGCAGATTATTTCCCATTCATTTCATTTCATTATTATTTTCCTAATATTTAAAAGATGATAAGATTTAGTGCAATTAGTGTGGCTGTCGCAGTAGCTTAGCTGATGATTTCGTAAACGAAAATTTGATCAAAGGACAAATGATTAATAAATATCATTTCGTATGAACGCGTATTAATATTAAAAAAAACGAAAAGTAATAAAATAAACTATCCAATTTAATTGACTGGCACTATAGATCTCGTTCGTATGATTTCAGTTTATAAACTTTATATTCTTTTAATTTGGTTAATCTAGCCATTAATTTGATTAATATGGTAATACATGTTGATAAAAAATAGAAATTGACAAAAATATGGTATATACATTTAGGGGATCTTATAGTCTTTCATTTATTAGAAAACAATTGAATTAACTAAATTATGGTGGTTTAATGGTTGAAAATTTGACTTTCAAATGACAAAAATACTCTGGTGTAGAAAAGCAATCCAATTTATTTAAAAATCAAAATTTTAATTTTTAATCATATTTTGTACGATTTTAGATTATAAATAATGAAAACCTACTTAACAAACTGCATAAACAACACATCGATATTTAAATTTTCACTTGAAAAACTGCAAAGATATACCTATCTTCGTTTACATTTATAGTTTGATATATGAAAATTTACTTTCTTGACCAACTATTATCTATAGATGACTTGTTTCACAACAGTTTTATACTTTTAATTTTACGTCTAAGGTCTGATGCAGAAACAAAAAAAAAATTATGTAAATAGATCATTCTTGTTGACAAACAAACAAACAATGGTGTCATTCTTAAAATCTTAAATGGCTGAAAAGCAAAATATTATAAAAAGAGTAATATTTTGTCTTTGAAAAAAATGATTAACTATAAAAAAATTAAGATTTGAAAAGAGCACTTTGAGAATTGTGGCAAATACAGTGGCAATCACTTTAAGCCGGTACCATAAAGTATAAACTACTATAAACCACTGTAGAACCGGAGCTCTTAATTGCCATATTGGTATTAGTCATCTTTTGAAATTACATACTGATACATTACATATAATCATCAAAAATAAATTTCTTTTAATTTTGTTGGTTGGTTCTATGGTTTACATTCATATCAATTTAAAAAAAAGAGTTTTAACCGCAGTTAGTTTAACAAATGAAGACAAGCTATTTTGTCTGTTTCACATATATTCGAGGCTTTCAATGATTGTTCTTCAAATTGTTGATAAAATTTTAATTGGTTTGCAACTTCAGTATTGTGTCTTTGATCTCAATTTCTTTTGGTGTGATTCATGTTTTCTATTCACTTCTATTGATATGACAAAATCTGGATTCTGGTGGTTTTGACATAAAATGTAAAATCAACATGTTTTTGTTTTGTTTTATATATTGGGTTTGTTAAACTGAACGGAGAATGTCTCATGTGACAATTTACATAATTGTTAGAATCAGACTTATGAACAATATGAAGATCTACAACTTTGGCATTGTCACCATCGATCGTTATTAGGGAACAAGTTAGCGATGACACAAATGCAAAAATAATTGGATGAAAATTGTGCGATGATTGTTTCATGCATGGTTCAGAGAAAGTCAATGCTGACAAAAATTTATATACTTTTTTTTCGTTGAAGTATATGGATTTTTGGTATGTTGTCTCTCGTTTGAGTATTTTGTGGTTTTCTGTGATAAAGTTTTTAAGAATTTCAAGGATATCCATAAGATTTGGAGAGTCGTATCTTATGAATAAAAGCATAAATAATTCATATCACAATAACATTGGATTTTAATAGGATTACACAACCAATGAAAACCAATTTTTTGAATAATAATAAATTTTTGAATGGAATTTAAAAATCATCAAGCCAATAACAATGAATTTACTGAGAATATTATAATTCACAAACCAATAAGTCCATTTACCAACCCTCCCCCTGCTTTTTTCGGATATCATTTAAAAAAAATAATATTATTCATTGTTATTTATTAATTCACCGAAAATAGTATTTACAAAATTACATGTACGTACGTACCAAAATTGCCATGCCAGATATATTGATTACATATATAATAATATCAAATACACTTATAAGTTCTAAATTTGTAACACATTTTGTATATTTAGTTTCATGCAAAAAAAAAAAAGAAATATTATCAAATAAGAGGTTTAGACGAAATAGAATTTTGCTGCTGTAAGTTACACACCATCTAAAAATGCCGCAAGAAGTATGTTTGATAGAACATGGGCCATCATTTTCGATTCAATATTTACTTCGTTTATGGGTCTTTAGCCCGTACTCTACTAATTAACCCCATTATGAGTAACACATCAAAACTGTACGATTTTTCGTCCTATTTCGTGAATAAAATATTTTTAACTTATAAAGACTTTGGAAACAATCATCACAAGGCAAACAAAAGTAGGGCTTTCGACATCTGCTTCCGTGATGATCCGAAACATCAGAAGTTGGATCTCGATGAGAAATGCGAAGAGATGTCGTCGTCCAGCGAGTCTTCGTTGGAATATGATTCAGATGATGTTCAATTGTTCCAAGAGGAACACAAAAGAAGCGGGGATCTTGTTGTTTTCGAGAATAGCAGGTTATCCAAGATCGCTATTAATAAATACAATGACGATAAGAACACAAACCTTGAATTAGTGAGAGCTGTGAAGGCTAAATGAAATCCTTGCGGGGGTCACATTTTCTCCATCACATTCGAGGCCAAGGTTGCTTCTCACAGTGAGCCGATACCTTTTCATGCTAAGTTTTGCTACCTTCAAAGTACAAGCAGGAGTGGATCGAGAAAATTCGTTCACAAGATGCATAATTGGTAAAAGAATAAAAAGATAAAAAGTGGTGATTCTATAGTAAAATAATATGGCGATCAAAAAAGGCTTTAACCATTATATCTAAAAAAGAATTTAAGATTTGATGTACTAAATTTTGAGTATTAAGATTTTAATGGGTGCACGTACCCCCATAATGTATATGCTATGTTTGCCTCTGGATTATACAAGGGCCTACGACGTCAAACCTAAACCATGATTAGATAGATCGACTTAAGAGTTGGTGCATCTAAACCTTTTGGAATCGCAAGCTCGAGTAAAGAAGTTGTTCCTTAGTAATGACAAGCTACTTAGCTTATTATGTTGCAAATTTTTTTTTTTTTTTTTTTGGTAAAATATTATGTTGCAAACNAGTTACTAACTTTGAAATATCTTGCTTTATATAATAAGACTAGATAAGTACCCGCATATATGCGGGTTTGTAATTTAATATTTTATAACCCGTGAAAAAAAAAACTAAAAAATGGAAAAAAAAATTAGATCACCCGTGAAAATATATATCTTATTATATAAAGCAGAATATTTCAAAGTTAGTAACTCGCATGATCGTGACACGTGTTAAGTTAATCGATCAGATTTTGACACGTGTTTAATAAATTTCCAATTATATTTTGACACATGTTTAGTAAATTTCTAATTATATTTTAACACATAATATTAACAATAAAATTAAAATTTATAATCGATTCATAATCCTAAAAATAAAATGAAAAAATAGTAGTTATATTTAGATTAAGAAAATTTAACAAAAATTATAAATAAAAGCCAAATTATTGTTCAAAATAAAACCATACTTCAGTTTAGAAAAGAGAATTAAACAATAGATGATAATCCTAAAAAATTGAATAAAAACAAAAAAAAATTTAAAAGGAAAAAATCATATTTCAGTTTAGAATAAGGAAATTAAACAATAGATTACAATCCTAATAAGAAAATAACTGACTCACCTGATCGCGACACATGTCAAATTAATCGATCAGATTCTAACATGTGTAAAAAAAATTCCAAAAAAAAATTACTAAATTTATAATGGATTTCTAATCCTAACATGTAAAATTACTAAACAAAAATGAAAAATAGAAAATGTAAATTGATCATAAAATCTAAAGTTAGTAAAAAGGAAACAATCAAAAATTAATAATGGAAAAATTAAAATGATTAATAACCAATTAATAAATAAAAGTAAAAAAATTAGGAAATATTAATAATCGATCCATAATCTTAAAAGGTAAAGTTACTTAACAAAAGGAAAAATATATAAAAAGGAAAAAAATAAAAATTTGGAAAATTTAACAATACATCAATAATTCTAAAAGCTAAAATTACTTAACAAAAAGAAAAAGAATACAAAATCTACATTTATCCTAAAGGGAAAAGTTAATAAAAAAAGGAAAAAAAAATTCCTTAGTTTTCCTTTTTAGATTATGGAAATAAAACAATGGCTTACTAATCCTAAAAAAAAAAAAAACTCTAATTTCTCACTTCTATATAAATAATTTGGTATATACCAAAATCAAAAGTCCAATAATCGTTTCTAAAGCTATTTATTGTATCTATTCCACCAAATTCTTCTTGCAAGGTATATATTTATTTCATCGGAAATTTTGTTTTTAAATTTTTATGTTATTTATTTTCATTGGTGATTTAATTTTTTTTTTAATTTTTAGTTTTTTTTTACGAATTATAAAATATTATATTAGAAACCCGCATATATGCGGGTCCTAATCTAGTAATACATAAATTTAGAAACAAAATTTACGATAAAATAAATATATACCTTAAAAGAAAAATTTAGTGAAAAGATGCAGTAAATAGCTTTGGACGATTATTGGACTTTTACTTTTTTTGTGTGTAATTGACATACTACCAAATTATTGTTTATATAGAGGTGAGAAATTAGAATTATTTTCCTTTTATGATTAATTTCCTTAATCTAAATGGAAAAACTAAGGAATAATTTTTCATTTTTATATTAATTTTGACTTTTAGAATAAATTTAATTATTTAATTTTTTAATTTTTGACTTTTAGAATAATCTAATCGATTAACTTAACACGTGTCGCGATATGGCGAATTACTATCTTTGAAACATTTCGCTTTATATAATAAGATATTACATGGCAAAATCTAATTGAAAGTTTTTTTACATATGTCAAAATATAATCAATTGTCTTGACACGTGTCGCAATCATGTGAGTTAGCAATTTTGAAACATTCAACTTTTTTTTTCAACAGCCTAAGTTCCTAGAACGGTTCAGAAATCCAAACCGGAGGTACCGAGTTTACATAAGTAATATCTAATGGGTAGACACGGGAACTCCGTGCAAGCTTGTCCGTCTTTGTGTTGTTTGTGCGGGGGATGAGAGAGATAGAGAAAAAAGTAAACACCTCATTACTTTTTACGAATTCCTCCAAGTGTAATGTGAAAAAGTCGGCCACTCATTGGGTGTAGACACCATCTTCACCAGCTCGGAGCAGTATGTTGCAAAAGTTATCGCCGTCTTCTGGTTTGCAATCATACAATACATAGCCCAAATAAGTGCTTCTAATTCCGTGTGTAGGGGAGAGAGACTTCGTCGTAAATTCCTTGCTCCCATGATAATTCATTTCACGCCTTCCTGAAAGCAATGTCATCCTAATCCTGAAAAATTATGTGTCTTTCCGAGATCCATCAATATAGCACTTCCATCCGTCGTAATGTGAAATCACCGGAGAAGAGCCAAAATTTTGGGAAACCATTGCTTGATCGCTACTTTGTGGCGTTTCCCAGATTATTGCCTCAGTTTCCGCAATCTTCAGAGTTTCCACTATAAACATTTAACTTTATATAATAAGATTATTAATGGTTTCGAACTTACAATAGAATTTGCCTTAACCCAAAAAAAAAAAATTATATATCTCAAATTATTCATAATTAATTATGGGTTTAAATGTTGACAACTTGACATCCGTTTATTGTATTTGAAGTAACATACTAGTTTACAGCCTTCCAGCCAATCCACTTGATCAATATTCATAAGTTTGTACTCTTTCTGTTTTTCCAAGTTGCATGTTATAAGATTTTCACAACGTGTAGAGATTTGTTCGCGTGTCATCCTTGTGCGGGAGCCATGTTAATCTTCTATGTATCGTTCCAATTTTATCCCCGAAAATACGTGTAGAATATTTGTTATAATATTAAATCTAGCCTCTTTTTATTAATCGAAATTGATCAATTTTTTCAAAAATTATATTTTATTAACTTCAATTAGTGTGAGTAAATCAGGAATTTGTATTAATAACCATTACACGAAAAACGGTAAATAGCCACAAATACATTTGTAGCTATTGTCTATATTTCATGGCTATATAACCATTAGCTTCAGATAGCCACAAATTATTTTCGTAGCTATCCACCAATCATGGCTATTTATATCTATATATTTCCGCTAATTGCTACAACGAAATTCGTAGCTATTAGCCACGAAAATATATAGGACGATTTTGTATCTATTTTAGCCACAACTAACCACATATTAATCGTAGCTAATATCCACAAATAACTACAACCTATGTCATTGCTTATAGACACAAATTGCCACAACTAAACATGTATCTATACCAGCCACAGTTTAGCTACCACTTATTTGTAGCAATTTGATACATTTTTCCACAAATTTAGTTGTCTAATTTGAATTTTTCAATTAAAAAAATTGAAACCAAAATACAATTGTTGCACAAAAGAAAATTGCAATTAAAAAGTTATGAATCTTACAATCAAACATTCAGAGTTTTAAGTTTCAAAATATAATACATAGAAGCTATACGAATTAATAGAATACATTAAAAAAAACACTACACTCCTCAAAATATTGCAACCTGAAAAGAACGAAATGTACAGAATAAATCATTGAATTGAAATCCAAGCTAATTTAAGCAAGTGTTGCAATGGAGAAGAGATTTGTAGGGTGGAAAGACTTACAGAAGTGTGCAGTGATTCAATCATTTGACACTGCTCTTCAGCTCTCTTTAGCATGATAGCTACCTTGGAAGAAGTTTCCTCGGTCCCCTTCTTCAAGTCTATCTCAAACTTTTTCTTAGATTCCAAAAATTCTTTCAAAACTTCACTCTACCGAAGCAAAAACTAAAAAAGAATCTCCCATACCTTCAACTCCATATTCTACTTTCAATCTGATATGAGAGACAACGAACAAGATTCATGAGCTTAACATTCTGCTCAACTAGTACATTTATATCTTTAACTGAAATGCATCCCAACAAGAGGACAAGCATTAATCATCCACATATTATTTCACAAGTAAATCTATCACAAAACATGACGTCAAGAAAAAGAAACAAACTTACAAGATGCTCTAAAATGATCCCATATTCATCTCAACATCAGAGAGCTGAGGATCATCCCTCAAGATAAACGAACTTACAAGATGCTCTCTCTCTTCTAATTCGGATAAAACCTAAAAAGCAAGATTCAAATTCACAAGTATCAAGATGCCCAAGATAAACGATCCACGGATGGACAAATAGCTAGAATGACCTTAATGGTCTAAACCAAATTCACCTCTAACCCTTTTTTTTCTCCATAACCTTATAACCTTACTAACATGTGTTATTCCCATTTTGTCCTTGCAATAAAATATTAAAAAAATTAATTAAAACAAAACGAAAAAAGAAATCCAAAAAAAGAAAAAAAAAATCAACCAATCCCGTTCTGCTCCTGCGTCGTTCTCCGTCGTCTTCCTCTGCAGACCTGCTCCGACTTGCTGTTCAGGTGAGTTTTTGCCTCTTTTCTTTCTCTCTTTTTTGTGTCTTGTTCAATGTTGCATTGATCTGAAGCATTGATAATCAATTTAGGGATTGAAATTGAAATTGGGTATTCAATTATGGGATTTTCAAGTAATGCTGAATAACCCAAGAGTATACATACGAGTACACTTGTTTTCGTAGTCTAAGAGAAGCTTATGTTGATAATGTATGAATTTGTAGAGATTTAGAAGCTCTGAATATGAATCGGAGCTGTTAATCTGTCTGGTATGACTAGTATACTGGTACAACTGGTATGACTAGTTTATTGGTATTACTAGCTAATGTTTTTAATTTGGTACAACTGGTATGACTAGTCACTGGTATGCCTAGTTAATTTGGTATAACTGGTATGACTAGTCACTGGTATGACTAGTTAATTTGGTACAACTGGTATGACTAGTCACTAGTATGACTATTTAATTTGGTACAACTGGTATATCTGGGACAACTGAGTTGTAATATATACTAATGTTGTTAAATTTTTCTTTTTTCAGGGCATAATGAATAGGAGTAA
Organism: Eutrema heterophyllum; assembly: GCA_002933915.1. NCBI lineage: Eukaryota > Viridiplantae > Streptophyta > Magnoliopsida > Brassicales > Brassicaceae > Eutrema > Eutrema heterophyllum. The sequence continues at coordinate 258,066 of PKMM01014859.1, read as the reverse complement.
GTTCACAGTCATAGATTTTGATTATGGGGGATATTATTCAGGCGGCGGACAATGGATTCCAGGAGAAGATCCTAACTATACTTTATTGTTGAAAGAATCGTTGGAGGAGTTAACTTTTTGTGGGTTGATTAGTAGAATATGCAGGAAGATTAATGTTAATGAAGATACGACGAAGCTGAAGCTAACTTACATTCCATTTAGACCGGATCAGAATAAGGCTAGTATAATCTTGGATGACGAAGATGTTATAGCATATGTAATGAGATACAAAGATGATTGTGCTAGTGTTTTGCATGTGGAACTCTTGGAAAGAGTCTCGCAAAACTAGAATTTTGAGAAACGTTCAAGAGAGGATCGAGAAAGTGGAGTTGATGTATGGAATGAGGAGATTGTGAGTGATGCTAGAGCTAATGATTGTATGATGATTTCTCGTAATACAGAATCTGAACCAACAGAACAGTTGCTATTGGACAATGCTCCTCATGATGCAGATTGTGAAAATGATCAACATGAAGAAGTTGCTTACGTGGATAGCTATGATAGGTGTGATGATGTTGAAGTTACACCTAATGCACAAGCAAATGAGGTTGTCCATCATGAATGGGATGATGGTATTGACATGACTTTAGGTCAGGAGTTTGAGAGTAAACGAACAGTGCAAGATTTAGTTGAGAGAGATGTACATCTGAATTGTTTTGAGGTTGGTACAGTGAAGTCGACAACCATATTATACGTGTTAAAATGTCGTAATGGTGTTGGTTGCATCTGTTGTACATCAGTTCTATCCAGGCCAAAACAAAAGGAAGAAATAGAGTAAATCGGTACCCATCAATTGGAGAACCTCGAAGAAGAAGAAAGCATGGTGGGGTACTTCAGGGCTTATTTGGTGATAATCCTGGAACCAGTACCTAACTCGTTTATGTAATTTCTTTGTGTAACTCGTTTGTGTTGTTGGAATACTGGGTAACACTGATTTTATATATGTTATACTAGTACCTTTGAGAATATTGGGTAACACTGCTATTTCTGGTTTAGTGTTATTTTGAAATTTTAATTTGAATTAAAAAATTCACAAAAAAGAAAAACAAATACGAAATAGTAACTATTACGTTACAGAAGTAACTATTAAATGTAAAAAAAATGTGTATTAGGTTTATAAAATACATTTATACCATAATGATTTGTTATTATAATATTTACACAAGGACCACCTTATACTATTAGGATCACTTTGTTAATATGAACCACCTTATGATGTGAAATATAAGTAAAAAGAGTTTTATGTAATATTAATGCACAAAGTCCTCGGAAACATACTTTAATTGACTAAAATCAACTGTAAAACTAGAAAACACATTTTAAAGGCTAGGTAATACTAAATTAATTTGAAAACACCCAAAAGTACAACTATTTGCAAATTAGTAATACTAGATAACTAGGGGGATAACTATGTGTAAACACCCAAATTTTTTGTTTTCAACATGTTTTGGCGGTGCGCACAGATATTTTGTTTTTAACCCATTTTGGCGGCGTGCACAGATAAAAACCATTTTTTTTCCCTTTCTCTCTCTTCCCCTTCCCTTCCTCTCGACGACGACTTCTTCTTCTCCTCTTTCTCCATTGCAGCGACTTCTCTTTTTTTCAGCTCAAAGGTTTGTGTCAATTCAAATTAAGAATAAAATTTCAGGTGTGTTAATGTTAGAATTCGGGTTTTGTTCATGTTAGTATTAGGGTTTGTTCATGTTAGATTTTCTTGTTTAGGGTTTAGGGATTCATGTTTGATTTTCTTGGAATTCTGGATTTGTGGATTCTGGATTCATGTTAGAATCGATATAGGGATTCCATTTTCTGGATTCGATTTTCTTGGTTAACACAATACCCGGAGAATTTCAGGATTCGATTTCCTGGGTAATACTGAACATAGTAATACATAGTAATACTTAGTAATACCGAACATAGTAATACTTAGTAATACTGAACCAAGTTTGTTTCCATGTTACAGATATGGACCCAAGCTATAGTGACGATAAGCGGAACAAGAGGCTAATCGAGAGGCTTTACCACGTAACCGACGCTGAACAACAATGCTGAAGAGATTGCAAGGCTGAAGGATTTATTGGCGCGTGTTGTGGATTAAGCAAATGTTAAACTTTTGTTTTGTAAGACTTATTTGTTTAACTTATCTATATCTTTGACTTTTTGTCTGGCCACCTTTTGAAAGGAGTCGAGACATGAGAGGAAGGTTTTCTTAATCTTTTCCTCACATAGAGCTTGAGGGAAGGCGTATGCTGAGGTTGTTCAGTAGCGGCGGCTTCTTCTAGGGAACTCACAACAGGCTCTTCACGTTCTTCAACCTCTTGAGCCTCCTCTGATACCTTCTCCATGGGCTCAGGTTGCTGGTCTCCTCCGATAGCCTCTGATTCTTTCTCCATGGGCTGAGGTTGTTGATCTTCACGCTCCTCATTTTCATCAGCCTCCTTCATAGCCTGCATTCCAAAATAGAAATACTAAGTATTATTAAGAAATACTAAGCATTCGCTTCAACAGAAATACTAAGTATTACTAAGAAATACTAAGTGTTTTTACCTCATCGTCTCGAGCCTCAGTGGGTTGGTCTCCTTCGGTAGTCACATCTTGTTCTCCGGAATCCACAACATGCTCAGTTGTTTGGCCTTCACGCTCCTCATCGGCATGAACTTCTTTCGAACCCTACATTCCAAAACCGAAATACTAAGTATTACTAAGAAATACTAAGTATTTCCGAAACAGAAATACTAAGTATTACCAAAATGTGACTTCGTCACCGCTTGACTGACATAACACCTCGTCCCGACCTTGATTTTTTTCATATACTCCCTCGGATGGAACCACATATCCAAAGGTTGCAGTGGTTCCGTTTCATCTTCGGAATCCTGCAAGACATATGTATATAGTGTTACTTTTTGTTTTAGAAATTTTTGGTCCGGTATTATTGCTCTAGTATTACTAGTCCACTATTACTAATCCAGTATTACTAGTCCAGTATTACTAGAAACCCAGAAAATTACAAGTGCCTAATCCCATAAATTTGAACTTCCGGTACTAACTAAAAAGATTATATTTACTTGTGTGCATCAACAGAGAATGTATTATCTTTATGTTTGGAAAAAAATAGTCTGTTCCCAATCAATTTGAACCCAAATTCGATAAACAAAAGGATGAGTTACATACCGTTGCATGTGCTTCATCTGAAACTGTATGATCGGAATCCGTTTCTTCGTCACCGGAATCCGCTTTTTCCTTTTCTGAAACCGTAGGTGTCTCGTCTTCATGAACAACCCTAGATGGTCTCTCAAATTCTGCAAGCAGATTATCTGGAACCTTTTCTCCTAAACCATAATTGGCATTCTTTGTTCTTGCCATACCCAGTGTTACCTAGTTATCCAGAAACTTAGTCGATTTGATTTTGTGGGAAAGGAAGGATTTTGGGACAAATCGCTGCAATGAAACTGTAAAATCGCGAAAAAGATGAAGGTAAGTTACTGAATCGCGAAGAAGATGAATGGAAGTTATTGTTTCCGTTTGATTTTTGTGGGAAAAGAAAGGATTTTGATTTGGGAAAACTGTAACTGTAACTGATGAAGGGAAGCGAGGAAGCAAAAAAGATGAAGATTCGGTGCCGTTTAGTTTTAGGTTTTTTTTTTTTTTTCAACAATTGTTTTCGGGTCGGGTTTAAATCCGAATAGGGTGAGTTTGGATGGATAGATATTGGTTGGGTCGTAAATATTTTAAACTTTCATGGACAGATTTGTCATTTACCCCTTTTTTGTTTAAAAAAAAATGAATAATAAAATCAGTTTTAAAACAAGGTCATTTTGGCATTGTTTTGCAAAGCTAAGGTCATTGGAGCGATTGATCCTCTAGCTGATCTCGTTGCTTCAGGAGAAAAACGAGATTGGTGAACCCGGTTAGTTTGATGTGATGAAGAAGGGCCTCAGACATTCATCTGCAAAAGACAATAAGATTTGAGATATAGAGGAAGCGACGGCTAATTATAACAGAAACGACTCATGGACCTTTGGTTCCTTACCGTAATTAGGGATTTTCTGAATCAGAAATTGAGAGAGTGAATAGCAGGAAGAAACTGAGAGAGAGTGAATCAAACCAAGAAGAAACCAAAGGAAGAGAGTGAATCACCGGAGATGATGAAGCAGGGCCTCGGAGATTCATCTGCAAATTAGCAAGAAATAGAGTTGAGAGAGACAAATATCGTGAATCTCAACAAAAATTTGAGAGAGAGAGCTTGAATCTGAGAAAATAAATGAAATAAGTTGAGAGAGAGAGAGAGGGAGAGTAACATCTTACCCTAAACGGCGAGTCAGTTTGAGAGAGAAAGAAAGAGTATACAGAGAAGATGAAGAACTAAGAGAGAGAGATCGTGACGAAGGGTTTTCAGAGGGACTCAGCGAGTGTGTTTGTGGAAGAAACTGAGAGATAAAGAAAATGGAGGCGGCGTTTAACATACTAGAGATAAGAAAATAGGGTTTACTATTTTAATTAATCTTGCAACACTTTTATTTGTTGTTATTTGTGGCTAAATCCCTAAATATTAGTAGAGAATGAATATTCATCTGCGAATAAAATAAATCCTCGCTAAATTAAATCCGGGATTGAAAATTTTGGCCACAAAAATTTCAATTTTCATATAGCCACGACATTATTCGTGGCTAACCGTGGCTGTGGTTTTCAATTTTCAAATTACCACAATTTTTGAATACTCATAAAACGTAATCGAGATAATACATGAGTATAGATAACTGTTGCCAATACTCATAGTACACGAGTCATTCTGGTCTCTTCACCATTTTCAATCTTTATTAATTTCCCTTTACTATTTTCATATATAAAAAATACATCTAATTTCACTCCTTTAATTTTGCTTTCAAATGTTAAAGAGGAGCAATATAAAATGAGTTACTTAAGGTAACTAGATTTAATTTAAACGTTCACGAGAAAAAACTGAGTCACACGTGTAATGTTTCACTAATCATTGTATCTCAATGTTTTTTTCTCCCATGCGCGCACTTGATGACTTAGAAGAATATGAGTTATTATGCGCAGACTTATACCAAGTGAACACTGATGGCGCGATATTGACAAAGCAAAGTGCGTAACTCAAGGTGAACTACGTGGTTTGTTTTGTATTTTATTAAGTTGCTGATCGAGAATGTAAATATAAAAAACAAAAACAAAATACGAACGTGAATAGAAAACAAATTAAAATAAGAATCTTATAAGCAAAATTCAATTCGGTTACATAAGAATTTTTTTTGTAAGTGTCGGATTTTTTTTATATTATTTGATATTTATGTGTAAAATCTAATTTACAATTTAAGATTTAAAGTTTATGATTAAGGGTTAAGATTTTGTATTTGGGGTTTAGAGTGTAGGGTTTAGGGTTTAGAGTTTAGGGTTTATATTTCCGTATAGCCACATATAAATTTGTGGCAAATATGTGGCTGTCTCCGTGACAAAATTTCCACGATGTTGTTCGTCGTTAGTTGTGGCTACAGATCTACAAATAGCCACAAACATGGATTGTGTCTAAATTGTAAGTGTAGGTGAGACACAAATAAAGTTCAGAAAATAAAGAGACACAAAGTTTTTTTAATGAGGTTCGTTTCCTACTCCCCGGGACCACGTCCAGTATTCGAATTCACTAGAATCAGAAAGCAATTACAACCAAATTGCAAACACGTATATCAAGCACAACCCTCTTGAAATACTACTCTATTCTATAATATGAACTCTTCAGGATAACCTAACCCTGAGCTAAACTCCTTCAAGCCTAGATTTCAATTCTTCACTGACACACACGGTGTCACACCCAAAAACCCTTTTGCTTTTCTTTTTTTTCTCAAGCTCTCTCTCTTCGTTTTTTAAAAGGCCACGCCTACTGCTCTATATATTATTGATATTCTCATATTTTACTTATTCTAGCATGCATATTAGTTAGGAGTTTGATGTGATTTGCATACTTATCATGGTTCTATCTCGCATTTTGGTCTTCCTTAGGAACTAGGATGTCGTGCATTAGGTCCTAGCGTATCTCGCATGTTTTGGAGTCTTTTCTAGGTACTTGGAAGCACTTTGGAAGGATTGGAAGTCACCAAGCCAAGCTGGATCGGAGTTGGGTACAAGAAGAGATGGCCAAGGCAAAACAGCAAGAAGGAGAGGAGTACGCCGACCCATCCTGGATCGGTATGATGGGTCGGTATGAAGACAGAAGCTCATACCGATCCACAACACTTTTTACACCGACCCAGAATCGATCGGTGTAACCTCCCAGAACTCCGAGATTTCGAACGGTACGTCTCCAAGTGATTTACACCGACCGATCCTGGATCGGTGTGATGGACCGATACGAAGACAGAAGCTAACACCGATCCAAGAACTCTCCCATACCGGTCCAGAACCAAGCGGCACAAGGCACAGAAAGATTAGTGCCGACCCATCCTGGGTCGGTACTAACCAACCGGCACTAAATCCAGCACACGCACAATCGATCTCTGCCGGCTAAAAACCTTCCCGCGTGCGACCCAACTTCATTTTGGCCGGCTAAACCTGCACCAGAGTCAAGCGGCATTAAAGCACAGGAAAATTAGTACCGACCCATCCTGGGTCGGTACTAATCAGGCGGCACTAATCTCTCCCGGCTAAAACTCTTCCCGGACGACCCAGCACCCATCCGTCTTGTGCGGCAAAGTTTTAGTGCCGACCCACTGTACCGACCCAGGACTGGTCGGTACAGAGCCTTTATGTGACCAAAACCCAGATTTAACCGGGTCAATACCCGTTTTGTTCCGGGTTGACCCGGTTCGCACTATTCACTATAAATACCAGAAAACCTAATTTTTATGGATGTCTTTTTTTTATGCTAAAAAACCTCTTTTTGAATGTTCTAAGTATTTTGTAAGAGATTTTCCTTTTGAATCTATCAATCTATTCTATTCTCAATCTCCTTTCTTAATCATCTAATCATCTAATCATGGGATTTAACATGTTCTTTATAGGATTTGTTAGACCCATCATGATTAGTGAGTAGTTTCCTAGAATCTAGGGATGAGTTAGGATTAGGTGACTTCCATGAATGATTTGTGATGCTTAGGGATAGATAATCAATTTCCTACTCTTAGGGAGTGTGTCTAATGCTTGATTGTGCTTGAGAAAGACAAACTTGATCTGAAGGCATTTCCCACCCACAAGGTGTTCGATGAAATGCCTAAGAGAGCTTTCTAAGAGAAATACCCTTCTTAGCCTAAGAGATTAGTTGTCTAAGGGATTATTTATGTGATCTTGATTAATGAAATTAATGCCTGCTAATTAAGAGTCCACAAATGAGAATTTGATCTTGGATTAGTAATTAGCATAGGTGATTAGTGCCTTGAGAGAGGATTAGTCGCGATTAGGATCTTAACCTTGGAAATTAACCTTGATTGTGTATGAGCATCATGAATTAGACTTGGAATAGCCTATATCCAATTACCCCATCCTTGGATTCGCTTTCACCATTTGAGTTTATATCTCGTTTAGTTTGTTTCGTTTTATTTATTGCTAAATCTTGTTAGGGTACTAGTTAAAATCAACAACTCACTTATCTAGCTTAACTTACTTGAGTGCCTTGTATTCTTCGTGCTTAGAATTAATCCCAATACGGATTGATAACCTTCTATACTACTCGTATTGGAGTTATTGATACCTCCTTAAGACCGAAAAGTCTTAGTATCAATTATGTCAAACTTGCACTTCAAGTTTTTACAAATATACATATAGCATATTTCCTTTATTTAAGATATCTCCAAATCTTTTTGGAAATATTCTCTTTTTCCAATATCTTCTCCTAAGAATATGGAAACACTCCAAGGTTGTAATATCCTCTTCAATATCCTCATCCAGCTCATCAACCAACCCTTGGTTCGAATCTCATCACTCATATTCGTTCATATCCCAGCAATCACACATCTCCACGTCCTATATCACTTCATGTACTACTTCGTGACTGGTACATCAACACTTCAAACACACACATCTTCATTCTCCCTCTTTTTGACTATGTATGTGAATTCAAACAACCCTAGCTTCAAAGGCTTCGTCACCAGTAACACAACAACACCAGCACCACCCATTCTCCCCTTGCTTGAGTCACATCATGGTCAAAAACTAATGAAATAACTGTCTCCCTCCAAATTAAGGATAAAATCCGCCCGCACCATCTCCATAATGATTAACTTTTCTAGTCCAAAAAGCCCCTTGAACAAATTTGAAACAATTACGTTGAACATGTCCTTGAACTCCACAAGAATAACATGTTGGACCATGAAATCTCACACCATTATCTTGCTCCATTCGATTATTCTCCCTCAATAACATGAAACATCTTGGCCTAATATGCCCAACAACTCCACAGTGATGGCACACAGGTCGAAAAATTCGTCGAGGTGCGCTCTGCACTTCTGGGATTTTCCTTGTTGCAGGCGCTGTAGCAGTTCTTGTACCAGTTGCCTTCTTTGTATCAGTTGTAGTCTCTGTATCAGTTGCAGTCTCTGCAGAAACTCTAGTCGCTAGCTCTATAGCAGATGTCGCTGCAGCCTCCATTTTTCCACCAGACACAAAACCACATATAACTTTTGAAGATTTCCTTTAAAATCCAAGACCATATCGATCACTTTTCCCAATGTTAAGAAGATGATCCAACTGATTTGTGCCATTATTCAACATCCTCAAACCTTTTCGAGTTTCTTCAAGCTGAACTCTAGCTTGTTGTGCTTCTTCTTCTTTCTCTGTTGCATATTTTTGTACGTTAGCCACTCGAGCTTCTAACATGACTTTCTCCTTAGTCAACACTGAATTCTCCTCAACCAGTTTACACCAATGCTCATACAACGCTTTGGAATTCTCAGCAAACTCTTTATCATCGACACTTCCAGTATCGTCATCACTTTCATCATTGTCACTTCCAATTTTAGACCCTGTTGCAGATGCTGACGCATATCCTGCTGCAGACGCTGACGCAGATCCTGCTGCAGACACTGAAGCAGATCATGCTGCAGGTTTTGTTGCAGAATCAGACTCATAGGTTGTAAATGCCACAAAATTCTTTAGTTCCTCACCATCATCTGAATCAGTTCCAGAATCATTGATTTTCTTCTTCTTTTGCTGCTGCAAGTTCGCACACTCATAGCGAATATGTCCAAAGCCTTAGCACTCAAAGCATTTTATCTTCGATGATGACTTGCCAAACTCCTTTCCTTTCTCCTTCATGTTTCCCTTCTGCTTCAAATACTTAGCAAATTGTCTTGACAACATCGCCATAGGATCATCAGAAGATGAAACCTTTAGAGCAACTCCAACATCAACATCCTTCTTCTGACATTTGTCTTCATATGATTTGCTCAACTCAAAAGCTTGAAGTATCCCAACAAACTCATCAAAAGCCATCTCATCCAGATTATGAGCTTCTTCAACTGCAAAATTTTTTGACTCAAACTTTGATGGAAGCGATCTCTTCAATTTCTTCACAAGCTTTTTGTCCTTGTACTGCTTTCCAAGAGCGAATGACTCATTAGAGATGTCACACAACTTAGCACTAAGTTGAGCCACGTTTTCCCCTTCATCCATCCTTAGATTCTCAAACTTAGATGCTAACATATCCAGCTTAGTTCTCTTGACACTTGTAGTACCTTCAAACATGTTCTCCAATGTCTTCCATGCCTTCTGAGCTGATGCACATTGAGAAATCAGCTTGAAGTAGTTTGCATCAATTGCATTATCAATTGCAGTCTTGGCTTTAGAATTACAACTTGATGCCTTCTTCTCTGTAGCATCCCATTGATCTCTCGGCTTAGGAACTTCAACTCCCTTATCATCAGTCATCATAGGAGGATTCCATCCAATCTCAATTGAATTCCAACAATCTTCATTAAGGCCACTAATGAAAGCTTGCATACGAACCTTCCAATACCCATAATTTGAAGAATCAAGCCGTGGTGGTCTTGTCATAGACGTACCTTCATGATAGGACTCCATCAAACCCGATTTCGAACTCTGTCCTTGTAACGCCCGCGTTCCGGAAGAATTGATTATTGGGGGAAATAATTAATTCGGGTTTGTTCTGGGGGTAGTATCGATCGATACTGGCCTGTATCGATTGATACCAGTCGGGGTTTCCTTATTGTCTTCTTCCTCTTCTCTTCTTACGGGGATAAACCATTCTTTTGGGAAAAAATCAGAATTTGGTCGTGAGAGAGAGAGAGAGGAAGGGAAAGAAAGAGCTTGGTGAAGCTTGGATCTTGCGAGATCAAGAGAGTTTGAGCTTGGAGAGAAGCTTGAAGAAGAGGTTGAAAGAGCGTGGTTTTGGCGTGAGCTAAGGGGAAGAGAGGGAGGTCTTCTAGAGCTAGACCCATCCTATCTAAGGTGAGTTGTGACCAAAGGTTAGCAATTAAGCTTGTGTGGTGCTTTGTTAAGCTTGATTGATGAATTTTGTGGCTTGTCTTGGCGATTTCTGGGTTTAGATTTCGTGAAGGTTGTGAGTCGCAGGGGAGTATCGATCGATACCATGGGTGTATCGATCGATACCAGTCCCTTGTCGGTAAACTTGTGTTGTTTTAGTATCGATCGATACCAGGGGTGTATCGATCGATATCAGTCCCTTGTCGTTAGACGCGTGTTGTTTTAGTATCAATCGATACCAGCCTGGTTGTTGTTGTTGTTACTTTTGCTGTTATAGAACTGTTAGCATGTGTAAGCTATATAACTTGTTCTTGTATTGTTTAATTATTTCTTGAAGTTTAAATTAAAAAAAAAAAAAAAAAAGTTGGGTCGTTTCAGTTTGGTATCAGAGACCATACGGTTCTAGGAGCCTAAGTGGTTCTAGATTAAATTGGGTGTCGTGTGGGGGTCTTAGAATCATCCTCTTCGAGCCTTGCGAGATTTCACGGTGAGTATCTTTATTGTGATGATTGTTTTTAGTTTTCTTAGCTTGTGCTTCTGCACGTATGCAGATGGCTAGAGGGCGTGGTAGAGGTCGTGGCCGTGGTAGGGGTCGTGGCCGTGTGCCGGAGGAGCAGGTCGAGGAGTCGCGTGCGAGTCAGGTTGGGTCTGAGGGTGTGGCCGGTGTGAGTGCCGTTGGGGCTGGCGTGAGCACCAGTGTGGCTGGTGTTCCAACGAGTGTTGCGGGTGTAGCAGCGGGTGATGCTCAGGCCCGAGATGATCGCATAGCGGATCTTTTGACGAGGCTATTGGAGCGGTTACCAGAGAGGGTACCGTCTCAGACTCCTGTGGTTCCGGTAGTTGTGGAGGCTCAGCCTCAGATGGCAGCTGCGGTTGCTGAGGAGCTCCCATCCTACCTCAGGATGATGGAGCAGATGCAGAGGATTGGCACGGGGTTCTTCTCTGGAGGTGCTAATCCTGAGGACGCTGATGCGTGGCTGAGGAGGGTAGAGAGGAATTTCCTCTCGAGTAGGTGTCATGCGGGATACCAAGTGGACATTGCGGTCCATTATCTGGAGGGTGATGCGCATCTCTGGTGGAGGGGTGTGGCAGCACGGAGAGTTCAGGCCGTGATGGCTTGGGCGGATTTTGTGGAGGAGTTTAACTCCAAGTACTTCCCTCAGGAGGCGTTCAACCGGTTAGAGTCGAGGCTTGCGAGTTTAACTCAGGAGGATCAGTCGGTACGCGAGTATGAGGTGGAGTTCAACCGGCTCGGGTCTTATGTTAGACGAGCGGTTGAGAGTGAGTTGGCCCGTGTGCAGAGATTTCTGATGGGTCTTCGGGTTGGCTTGAGGAACCGTTGCATGGTGAGGGCTTTTTGCACGGTTGATGAGTTGGTTGAGGAGGGTCTGAAAGACGATGTGGTAGCGGTTACACCGAGTTTTCAGGCGAGACCTATGCAGCAGCAGTCCGGTCCGAGCAGAGGCGGTAAGCCGATGCAAGGACAGAAGCGGAAGCGGGAGAGCGCTTCGAGAGGTAGTCGGGGTGGTCCGGGTTGCTTTGGATGTGGGAGCATGGATCACCGAGTGGCGAGCTGTCCTCAGAAGGGCGGAGTGCGAGTGGATCCTCGAGTGTGCTATCACTTCAAGGAGGCGGGGCACATCAGGCCTCAGTGTCCCAAGTTGACGTGGATGTTCAGGTAGCATGAGAGTCCATGCCTGCCGATTTGATTATCTGCTCAGTGGAGCTGTACGATGTCATCTTGGGCATGGATTAGCTCGGGAAGTTCAGAGCGCGTCTGGACTGTCATCGAGGGCGAGTCGAGTTCGACCGAGGGAAAGGGAAGCTGGTGTATCAGGGTGTGAGACCGACTTCCGGGAGTCTCGTGATCTCGGTTGTGCACGCGGAGCGTCTGATCGAGAGGGGTTGCGAGGCGTATTTGGCTACCATTTCCTTGCCGGAGGCCGTCGGAGAGGCTAGGGTTCAGGATATTCGTGTGGTTCGTGAGTTCCAGGATGTGTTCCAGTCGTTGCAGGGGTTGCCACCGTCTAGGTCGGATCTTTTCATGATCGAGTTGGAACCAGGGACGGCACCGATATCCAGGGCTCCTTATAGGATGGCTCCAGCAGAGATGGCAGAGCTGAAGAAGCAGCTAGCGGAATTGTTGAGCAAGGGGTTTATTCGCCCGAGTTCTTCACCGTGGGGAGCACCGGTGTTGTTCGTGTAGAAAAAGGACGGGAGTTTTCGGTTGTGTATTGACTACCGGTTGTGTATTGAAGAACAGGTATCCTCTTCCTCGGATTGATGAGTTGTTGGATCAGTTGAGAGGGGCTACTTGGTTCTCCAAGATTGACTTGGCGTCGGGATATCATCAGATTCCCATTGATGAGGTAGATATCCGGAAGACGGCTTTCAGATCTCGTTATGGCCACTACGAGTTTGTGGTGATGCCATTTGGGTTGACAAATGCACCGGCTGCATTTATGAGATTGATGAACAACGTTTTCCAGGAGTATCTAGATGAGTTCGTGATCATCTTTATCGATGATATCTTGGTGTATTCGAGGAGCCGGGAGGAGCATGAGGTGCATCTGCGTGTGGTTCTTTCGAAGCTACAGGAACATAAGTTATTTGCTAAGTTGAGCAAGTGTAGCTTCTGGCAGCGGGAGATCGGTTTTCTGGGTCACATTGTCTTTACGGAGGGAGTGTCGGTAGATCCGGAGAAGATCCAGGCCATTAGTACTTGGCCGAGGCCGAGGAATGCTACTGAGATTCGGAGTTTTCTCGGGTTGGCAGGGTATTATCGGCGGTTCGTCGAGGGTTTCGCAAGTCTGGCCAAGTCTATGACGAAGCTGACGGGAAAGGATGTTCCATTCGTGTGGTCCTCGGTGTGTGAGGAGAGTTTCGCGGAACTGAAGGCCATGTTGACTAGTACCCCAGTATTGGCGTTGCCTGAGTCGGGCAAGCCTTACGTGGTGTACATCGATGCGTCGGGAGTGGGTCTTGGCTGTGTGTTGATGCAGCGAGGGAAGGTTATTGCCTATGCTTCGCGGCAGCTGCGGAAGCATGAGGGCAACTACCCTACCCATGACCTGGAGATGGCTTACCATCCTGGTAAGGCTAATCTGGTTGCGGATGAGTTGAGTCGGAAGCGGGTGGCTTTGGCTCGGGAGCTCGAGGTTGAGTCTTTGGTGAGCGAGATTAGCATATTGCGCTTATGTGTTGTATCTCAGGAACCTTTGGGCTTAGAGGCGGCTAACCAGGCGGATCTTTTGAGCAGAGTTCGGTTGGCTCAGGAAAAAGATGAGGGTTTGGTTAAGGCTTCGAGAGCGGAGGGTTCTGAGTATCAGGTATCTGCGAACGGCACTATCCTTGTTAGTGGGAGGGTATGCATACCTTTAGATGAGGATTTGCGGCGAGAGATCCTGAGTGAGGCTCATTCGAGTATGTTCTCGATTCATCTAGGAGCGACTAAGATGTACCGCGATCTCAAGCGATATTATCATTGGGTCGGGATGAAGAAGGATGTTGCTAACTGGGTTGTGGCGTGCAACGTGTGCTACTTAGTGAAGGCGGAGCACCAGGTCCTGAGTGGTTTGTTGCGGAGTTTACCCATTCCAGAGTGGAAGTGGGATATGATCACGATGGATTTCGTGGTGGGTTTACCAGTTTCTCGGACCAAGGATGTTGTTGGGTCATCGTTGACCGATTGACCAAGTGTGCACGTTTTCTGGCCATTAAGAAGACCGATGGGGCAGCGGTTTCGGCTAGGAAGTACGTGCAGGAGATTGTGAGACTGTATGGAGTACCGATGAGCATTGTCTCGGACTGGGATCCTAAGTTCACATCGGAGTTCTGGAATGCGTTTCAGGCGGAGATGGGCACGAAAGTGCACTTGAGCACAGCGTATCATCCTTAGACAGATGGACAGTCCGAGAGGACCATCTAGACTCTGGAGGATTTGTTGAGAATGTGCGTGCTGGATTGGGGTGGTCACTGGGTGGATCACTTGAGTTTTGGTTCAGGAAACGACGGAGAAGATCCGGGTTTTAAAGCTGAACATGAGAGAGGCCCAGGACCGGCAAAAGAGTTATGCCGATAAGAGGCGGAAAGAGCTCATGTTTGAGGTGGGAGATAGTGTGTATCTCAAGATGGCCTTACTGAGAGGTCCGAACAGGTCCATTACTGCGACTAAGTTGAGTCCGAGGTATATGGGATCGTTCCGGATTGTAGAGCGTGTTGGACCGGTAGCGTATCGGTTGGAGTTACCCGCGGCTATGCAAGCATTTCATAAGGTCTTCCATGTGTCGATGCTGAAGAAGTGTTTGCATAGGGGTGACGAGGTATTGGCTGAGATTCCGTCAGATCTCCAGCCCAATATGACCGTTGAGGCGAGACCTTTGAGAGTTCTCGAGCGGAAGGTCAAGGAGCTTCGTCGGAAGAAGATTCCGATGATGCGAGTTCTGTGGGACTGTGACGGGGTGCAGGAGGAAACTTGGGAGCCAGATGCTAGGATGGAAGCGAGGTTCCGGAAGTGGTTCCAGAAGTAAGCTGCGGCTTGAGTTCCATCGAGAGGTTCCAGTTTGGGTTGTAGTTGTATGCTTTGTGTGTTTCATTTTGTATTTCCGTTGTGTAGAACGATGTTACATTATGATGTATAAAAGCGTTAATGCAAGAGAGTAATAAGATGGATGTTCTTATTGCTGTTGTGAGCGTTGCATGTTTTCAGTTAAGCTTGTTCGGATAAATGAGTCAAGTGACGGGACCGGGTTATTTCACTTAGCGGTTCTGTGTGGTGGGTCGGATTGCAGGCGTATGGTACTTGTTTGTTTTATTACGTTTGTATTGATGACCTACTGCAGAGAGTTGTTGGGTGTTAGAGCTAGCCTAGTCATAGTTGTCTTGACAAATTTCTCTAAGCGAGCCGACATTGGAGGGTGCGCAAGGGCGGTGCGATGGCCTGGTTATTGGTTATGCACGGCAGATATTCCGGGTACGGAATATGGGTGATGCCAGTGTTGCCTTGCAAGGATTTACACGGATCACGGGAGGTAGTTCAGTCGAGATGCTTATAGATGTGTGACTTATTGCTCGTTGAGAGGACTGGTTCCTCTGGTGCCGATAGCTCGCAGGACTGTGTGTCTTGAGAGTGTGATTGGCGATGTACCCATTCTCGGAAGGTTTATAGCCTAGAGTGATACGTGATACCGTGGATTCGTAAGGAGTATATCCTAGACGTAGGATATATTGCCTAGAATTGAGTGGTATGGGGTATCGAGACTCTTGCAGGTTATATTACCGAGTGGAGTGGTATGGCAGATACCCAGAACTCGGAGATGTTGCGGTGTCTTGGGTGCTGTGGTATGGTTGATACCTTGCGAGGTATGGTGAATATCCTGCGGGATATGGCAGATGCTCGGAACTCGAAGATGCTGCGGTGTCTTGAGTGATAGGGTTTGGCTTGTGTTGAGCAATAAGTACATATGATGCCGCGGTGTCATAAGCATAGGGACTGAGTGGGAAACCTCAGAGGTTGGTATTGGACCTCGTGTGAGTGTTGAGATGGCCGGGTTGGCCAAGGTTTATGTAATCGTTGCGACGATTAAGGTTCATTGGGAGATGAACGGTAACGAAGATTCGAGGTCGAATCTATGTTAGTGGGGGAGAATTGTAACGTCCGCGTTCCGGAAGAATTGATTATTGGGGAAAATAATTAATTCGGGTTTGTTCCGGGGGTAGTATCGATCGATACTAGCCTTGTATCGATCGATACCTGTCGGGGGTAGTATCGATCGATACTGGCTTGTATCGATCGATACCAGTCGGGGTTTCCTTATTGTCTTCTTCCTCTTCTCTTCTTACGGGGATAAACCATTTTTTTGGGAAAAAATCAGAATTTGGTCGTGAGAGAGAGAGAGAGGAAGGGAAAGAAAGAGCTTGGTGAACCTTGGATCTTGCGAGATCAAGAGAGTTTGAGCTTGGAGAGAAGCTTGAAGAAGAGGTTGAAAGAGCGTGTGATGCCTTCGTATTTTACATGTTCTAGCATGCATTTTATTTAGAATTTTGTGTAATTTGTATGCATAATCATGGTTTTGTCTTGCATTTAGGTCTCATTTAGGGTTTAGGACATTTGCATTAGGTCATAGTGAGTTCTTGCATGTTTTGGAGTGTTTTCTAGGTGTTTGGAGGCAATTTGGGACAATTTGGAGAAATGGACCAAAGTAGGATATAAGGGTCATCCGAGATGTCTGAAAGTTGCAGCTGGACGACGACCTTCCGTTCAGATTCAGCCTCAACAGTCTTCATGAACGTTGTAGATAGATGAGTTATCTTTCAACCGGAGTTTTAATCAAGCCATTTAGACCTGTGGTGTGGAAGATATGGTCGTTTTACTGGAGACTCATCCGTCTGGCCGCGAGACCAAACGCCTTCACACCGACCCCAACAAACCGGTGCAACAAAACGGTGTACCATCAGAAGCTAAGCACCGATCAGTTGCACCTGCAACCGTCCGGTGAAACAAAGCGGTGTGCATGTCTCAAAACCAGATTTGACCGGGTCAATACCCGGTTTGTTCCGGGTTGACCCGGTTCGCCCCCTTTCTCTATAAATACTTCTAAAACCTAATTTTTTAGTTAAGTCTTCTTCTTCCAAGGGTTGGGCACGACCCAAACTCTCTTTTGGAGGGATTTTGATTGCTCTTCATAACAAATGCCACTCTAGAGAATATTTCTTCAACTCTATCTTTTATTTATGCAATTTCTTTATCTTTATGTCTTTTTCTCTTTTGTTCTTCGTGTTTAGACTTTAGGGTTTTTGTTGGATTTTGGTTTGCTTGATTTTTATGGGTTGATGATTGATTTGTGATGCTTAGATTCTAAATCATTGCTTTCCTTTCTTTCTAAGTGATCTTAATGCTAGATTGGGCTTGAGAGAGTCAATCTAGATCTTTGGGAATTTCACACCCACAAGGTGTTTGATGAAATTCCCCAAAGAACTTAGAAAGAGATAAACATTCTTAACCTATGAGAGTAGTTGCTTAAGGTGTTTATTGGTTGATTTGAATATTGATCTTAATGCTTGCTAATCATTTCATCACAAATGAGAATTTGATCTTGATTTAGTGATTAGCAAAGTGATTAGTGCCTTGAGAGAGGATTAGTCATAATTAGTGATCTTAACCTAAGGAATAGCATTGATTGTGTGTATTAGCATCGTTAGTCAATTGTCTTGATGATTAGATGATGACGATTTAGGTTACATCTTGTTAGATCCTTCACTTAGGTTGATCTTAAAGCTAGTTTTGGATTGAGAGATCAAAACTAGAGCTTAGGCGTTTCACGCCCGAGAGGTGTTCGATGAAATGCTTGAACCAAACCTTTTGTGAGCCTTTCATGCCTAGCCAATGAGAGTTGATGTCTAGGGTGATTAGTGAACTAAGTGGAATTGGAGATTAAAGCTTGTTAATCATCTTATCACAAACGAGAGTTTGTTCTTGATTTGGTGATTAACAAAGTGATTAGTGCCACGAGAGTGGATTAGTCATAATTGTGAATTCCATGTTCTAGGATAGTGTTTAATTCAATCTAAATCATCATTGTTTGTTCATTAATCATCTTCTTGATAGTTAATTCATTTTCCAACACTTCTAGCCTTTGTTTTCTTTCTTGCATTTTACTTTCTTAATCTAAAAACATAAAAACCCAAAAACATTTGCTCTAGCTTAGGAAGGTTCATGTATTCTTAGTGCATTGATCTTAACCCCTATGGATTGACACCTCTTATGCTACAATGACAAGCATAGAGGAATTGATATGAACATAACACAAAAATCTCTTTATCAATTTGGCGCCGTTGCCATTGGGGTTTAGCATTGATCATTAGGATTTTGAATCTTTTTGAGACTAGAGCCTTTTTATTTTGTTTTGTTGCTAATCTTTTCACTTTTCTTGTGATTTTCATGAAGGAAGTGACAATGAGGAAGCAACCGTCAAGCTAGTGACGTTAAACGCGCCCTTGGGGACCTCCCCAAGCCTATCCCTCGTCAAGCTTGCGACACAAAACAAGCATGAATAAAGAGGACCACGCTCCTCACAATAAAGGACGGCAAATTTGGGTCGGATCGGTCTATGATTTGTCTCTTGGGTCCAAGGTCGTGGTGTGTGATGAAAGGAGGGTTCGGCCACAACATGTCACACTCCTCTCCTCCTCGATTCAATTCCAAGGTATGATTCTCACTCCATTTCATTGTATATACATTCTTGCATATTTTTACCTTCTCCTTGACTTTTGTTGCACCGGGACGGTGCAATTCAAGTTTGGGGGAGGGGTTTATGTCATTTAACCTTGTGTTTTGTGATCTTATTTTGCCTTTTCCATCTTGAGTCTCATGCATATCATGCATTTTCAATAAATTTGAAATTTTTTGAACTTTTGTGCATTCCATATAGGATCGAGTCTAGATGCATAGCATATAAGGTAGCTTTGCATGAGCATTAGGAGCAATGACAGATTTATGAGTACCATTTTTAGAGCTTGATTCAATGCCCTCGTTGCTTGTTGTTTGATGCTTTTGATCTCGTGTTGAAATCAAGGATGAACCATATTTTGATCTCGCGTTTCATTACTAGGGTCTTAGCTAAAGCAAGTTTTGATTTGATTCCAATCCTACTTAAGTGAGAACCGTAATTTTGACATTGAAATTATCATGCTTGTGCATTGCATAGTGAATTCATGGTTACCATATACATACTTGGGCTCTCTTATCCTTTTCACCACTCTTTTGCTAGTCCAAGTAGCCGATTCCCATCATTGGAACGGTTTTCCATACCTTTAACCTACCCTCCTTTCAAGCCAAAATCTTTAGTGTGCGTATGTGAGGCCTAATTTTTCGAGTAAGCTTGGCAAAAAGTGTTGAGTTTAGGGCGACAAGGATAGGATTGCATGTAGATCTAGCCGAACATCAAAGGCTAGACTAGGCTAGGCTCGTGGGAAAGGGAAGTTTTGGGTTTGGTGTGAACGAAAATGTGTGACTAATGGAATTGTGGATAAGAAGGAAGTGGGTTCAAAAGGGAGAAAGTGAAGGTGAAAGGGGAATGCAATATTGTGATTCGGTTAGTGCAAGTTATCAAGAATAGCTCTTAGTGATAGTTATAGCCTCATAGAAACAAAGGAAAAAGCCAAAAATTGGCTAAGGCATCAATTGGTAAATGATGAGGCAAGGCAAAGAAAAAGAAAGAAAGAAGAGCTAAAGAAACAACAAAAAGAAGCACGAAACCACAAGATTCAATGAAGAAGAAGAAATTCCCCAAGTGAGAAAAGATGAAGTGGGAGAAGAAGTTCATGTATGGGGCATGAAGGCAAAAAGGCTAAGTGAGAAAAGGGTAGCTTAGGATGAGGACTTCATGGGTAGATATGCTAGGGTTAGAGACGATTTAGGCATTGGGTAGATGTAAGTCTATCCTTGTATGCATAGATTGCCTTTTACTCTTAGCATTTTGCTAAAGCTTGCTTATTCGTTAAGAGATCCCTTGCATTGGTGAAAACCCCGTACATTTGAGATCATCTTAGTCTCAAGACCTTACCCTAGCCAAATGGATTCACTTGCCTTGCATGAGCATGATTCACTTGAAACGAGTAATGAATGTTAAAGGATTGGATGACATGAATACTTGTATAGGTTAAGGCTTGAATTTGATTCGTATAGGGAAGGATATGGCTAGCTCTTTTTGAGTAGACTTGTTTGATCGCATCTTAGAGCTAGTAACTTGGACATTGAGTTGAATTCTTTTTATGGTACTTTTGGATTTGAGCTCCCATTTTGATCTTCTTCCTCTTCTTAGTCTTGTTTGCTTGAGGACAAGCAAAGGATTAAGTTTGGGGGAGTTGATATTCTCATATTTTACTCGTTTTAGCATGCATTCTACTTAGCGTTTTGAGTCACATGCATGCATAATCATTGTTTTCCTTAGTGTTTTGGTCTAAATTAGAGTCTAGCTAGGTTTCATTAAGTCCTAGTGAGTCTTGCATCATTTGGAGTGTTTTATAGGTGCTTGGAGTCATTTTGGAGAAGTTTGGAGTTATGGAGCATAAGAGAAGGAAGGGGTCATCCGAACCGTCCAAAAGAACCTGCCGAACAAAGGCTCTCTGATATGATTTAGCTTCGGAGGTGTTCATGAAAGTTGTAGAGGGATGAGTTATCTTTCTACCGGATTTTGAATCAAGTCATTCGGACCAGTGGTTTGGAAGATATGGCCTTTTTACTGAAGCCATGCCCGACTAGCCGCGAAGATGTCGAACAATACCGACCGGCATTGGGTCGGTACCATGGGTCGGTATTGCTCCAGAGACTTATACCGATCAGAAGCACTTCTCAACACCGACCCAGATCTGCTCGGCATGAAGGATCAGGAAGATTTGTACCGACCCATTCTGGGTCGGCACAAACCAAGCGGCACAAACACGGCAGTGCAGACCAACCTATTTGTATCGGCAAAACGAAGTGGATACAGTCCGATTTAGCCTCGACTGTCTTCATGGAAATTGTCGAGGAATGAGTTAGCTTGCCAGAGCAGTTGGAATGAGGGCATTTGGATAAGCGGTTCAAGAGATATCGCGAGTTTACCGAAGGTGTATCCGTCTGGCCGCGAGACCAACGCCGACCAGCATTGGATCGACACAAGAAAGATTAGTACCGACCTGTTCTGGACCGGTACTAACTGGTCGGTACAAAGGCAAAGATTAGTACCGACCTGTCCTAGCTCGGTACTGTCAAACGGTACTAATCCACTCCCAAATCCATTCCCCATGAAGCCAGCCGAAGTGTCTTGAAGATCCGGCAGAACGAAGGAGTTAAAGTCCGATTCAGCCTTAATGATCTTCATGAAAGATGTAGCCAGATGAGTTAGCTTGCCACAGGAGTTGAAATCAGGTCATTCGGACATGTATTCGAGGAGATATTGCGATTTTACCGAAGGTGTATCCCTCTGGCCGCGAGACCAACGCGGAGCAGCATTGGATCAGCACAAGCAAGCCTAATACCGACCTGTCCTGGAGCGGTACACCTTGGTCGGTACTGAGGCAGAGAGTAGTGCCGACCCAGCTTCACTTTTCATACCGATCCAGAATGGATCGGTACAGAACCCAGTATGTCATCATTGAAGCCAGCAGAAGTGATTGAAAGATCAAGCGAAACGAAGAACTTGCGTTCAGATTTAGCTTTTGACGTCTTCATAGAAGTTGTAGATAATTGAGTTGGCTGTCTACTGGATGTGGTTTGAAGTCATTCGGAGCGGTGGTCTTAAAGATACATCAGATTTAGCGGGGACGTGTCCGGCTGGCACCTAAACGAGTGTTGCTCAAAGGAGATTAGTACCGACCCATCCTGGGTCGGTACTGTCAAACGGTACTAATCCTACATCAACTAGCTCATCATTTCTGCCGGCTAAAACTCATCTTGCATCGACCAGCTCATCATTTCTCTCGGCTAAAACTCTTCCCGCACGACCCAGCACCCATCCGTCCTGTGCGACAAAGTTTTAGCGCCGACCCACTGTACCGACCCAGGACTGGTCGGTACAGAGCCCTTATGTGACCAAAACCCAGATTTGACCGGGTCAATACCCGGTTTGTTCCGGGTTGACCCGGTTCGCCCTTTTTGCTTTAAATACTCTTGAAACCTAATTTTTGTACTAAGCTTTCTTCTTTCTAGAGTTGGGTTTTATCCCAAACTCTTCTTATGATTTTGGAGGGATTTTGATTGTTCTTCATACAAATGCCACTCTAGAGAAGATTTCTTCAACTCTATCTTTTATTTATGCAATTTATTTATCTTTATTTCTTTTTCTCTTTTGTTCTTCATGTTTAGACTTTAGGGTTTTTTGTTGGATTATGGATGGCTTGATTTTGATGATTTGATGATTGATTTGTGTTGCTTATGTTCTTAATCATTGCTTTCCTTTCTTTCTAAGTGATCTTAATGCTAGATTGGGCTTGAGAGAGTCAATCTAGATCTTTGGGAATTTCACACCCACAAGGTGTTTGATGAAATTCCCCAAAGAACTTAGAAAGAGATAAACATTCTTAACCTATGAGAGTAGTTGCTTAAGGTGTTTATTGGTTGATTTGAATATTGATCTTAATGCTTGCTAATCATTTCATCACAAATGAGAATTTGATCTTGATTTAGTGATTAGCAAAGTGATTAGTGCTTTGAGAGAGGATTAGTCATAACTAGTGATCTTAACCTAAGGAATAACATAGATTGTGTATATTAGCATCGTTAGTCAATTTTCTTGATGGTTAGATGATGATGAATTAAGTTGATCCTTGTTAGATCCTTCACATAGGTTGATCTTAATGCTAGTTTAGAATTGAGAGATCAAAACTAGGGCTTAAGCATTTCACGCCCGAGAGGTGTTCGATGAAATGCTTGAACCAAACCTATTGTGAGCTTTTCACATCCTTGCTAATGAGAATTGATGTCTAGGGTGATTAGTGAACTAAATGGAATTGGAGATTAATGCTCATTGATTATCTAATTGCAAACGAGAGTTTATGTCAATTAGGTGATTAGTGAAGTGATTAGTGCCATGAGAATGGATTAGTCATATTTGCGAATTCCATGTTCTAGGATAATGTTTAATGCAATCTTTGTCATCATTATTTTATTGTTAATCATTCATTTGCTTGTTTAATCCATGATCCAACATTTCTATCTTTGTTTTCTTTCTTGCATTTTACTTTCCTAATTCAAAAACATAAAAACTCAAAACATTTTCTCTAGCTTAAGTCATTTCTTGCATTCCTAGTGTGTTGTTCTTTGTGCCTCCTTGGATTGATCCTCTTGTACTACAATGATATGATTAGACTTGAGTAATTGATTAAGACTCCAAAAAGTCTATCATCAGCGTGGTTTTGGCGTGAGCTAAGAGGAAGAGAGGGAGGTCTTCTAGAGCTAGATTCATCCTATCTAAGGTGAGTTGTGACCAAAGGTTAGCAATTAAGCTTGTGTGGTGCTTTGTTAAGCTTGATTGATGAATTTTGTGGCTTGTCTTGGCGATTTCTGGGTTTAGATTTCGTGAAGGTTGTGAGTCGCAGGGGAGTATCGATCGATACCATGGGTGTATCGATCGATACCAGTCCCTTGTCGGTAAACTTGTGTTGTTTTAGTATCGATCGATACCAGGGATGTATCGATCGATACCAGTTCCTTGTCGTTAGGCGCGTGTTGTTTTAGTATCGATCGATACCAGCCTGGTATCGGTCGATACCAGTCCTTGGTCGTGCCTTGAAAGCGTGTTGTGTGTTTACTTTCAGGCGGTGTGTTTAGCTTTTCTTGGAGTAGAATTGCTAGGCGTTGGTTTAGTTTTTCATGGGTTTGAATTGCTAATTGTGCTGGAAGTTTTCATTGGTGTTAATTAATTCTTCGTGTTGATAATTGCTGATTGTTGTGCTTGTTGGTAGCCTGTTGTTGGGAGGATCAATCTCACTCAGCGTTTGGTTAGCCAAATGTTGATGCATCACTTTTGTCGATGCAGGTAAAGATAAGGCGTGATCGTGGAATCGAGGCATTGAAGAGGGGATGACTAGGACTCGGGGTTTTTGTTGTTGTTGTTGTTGCTTTTGCTGTTATAGAACTGTTAGCCTGTGTAAGCTATAGAACTTGTTCTTGTATTGTTTAATTATTTCCTGAAGTTTAAATTAAAAAAAAAGTTGGGTCGTTTCAGTCCTACTTCTTGAACTACTTTTGATCCTCACCTTTGATCTACCCGAAACAAGACTAAATCTCTATCGAGAACCCGCTCTGATACCAATTGTAAGTGTAGGTGAGACACAAATCAAGTGCAGAAAATAAAGAGACACAGAGTTTTTTAACGAGGTTCGTTTCCTACTCCCCGAGACCACGTCCAGTATTCGAATTCACTAGAATCAGAAAACAATTACAGCCAAATTGCAAACACATATATCAAGCACAACCCTCTTGAAATACTGCTCTATTCTATAACATGAACTATTTAGGATAACCTAGCCCTAAGCTAAACTCCCCCAAGCCTAGACTTCAATTCTTCACTAACACACACGATGTCACACCCAAAAACCCTTTTGCTTTTCTTTTCTCTCAAGCTCTCTCTCTTCGTTTTTTAAAAGGCCACGCCTACTGCTCTATACATTATGTCAAATTTGCACTTCAAGTTTTTCCAAATATACATATAGCATATTTCCTTTATTTAAGATATCTCCAAATTTTTTTGGAAATATTCTCTTTTTCCAATATTTTCTCCTAAGAATATGGAAACACTCTAATGCTGTAATATCCTCTTCAATATCCTCATCAAGCTCATCAACCAACCCTTGGTTCGAATCTCATCACTCATATTCGTTTATATCCCAACAATCACACATCTCCACGTCCTGTATCACTTCATGTACTACTTCGTGACTGGTACAACAACACTTCAAACACACACATCTTCATAAATAGCCACAAAATAACCATAAAATAGCCACAAAATTGCTACGAATTTTAGTTGTATATGATTTGTATCTATAAAACAATAGCTACGAATAACTTGTAGCTATTTTGTGGCTATTTACAGTTTTTCTTGCAGTGAATGTTGCATCCAAAATTGAAAACAATATGTGTTTTGTGAAACATGTAATATGCAGCTTAAAAAACGAAGAAAATACTGTATAGCAATGTTTATATAGAAATGAAATGAAATGAATGCAATGCGCTTTGACGTTCTATTTTTGTGTTTTTGTGCATATGTTTCAAAAAAAAAAATCAATATCCAAATATTTCAACATAGTTTGCAAATATGGTGTTGCAGATGAGTGTCAAACCTAAAAATTCTCAATTGTAGTGAAAATATGCAACCACCAAACTCTTTAGCCGTTAGGACCGAGCCGAATGTTGTATTTAACATATTATAAGAGAGTTAATACAAAACAGTTATGATGGATAAGATGAACAATTAAAAGAATCTGACAGAGGTCACCGAAAGTGCATGTTATGTTGTGCAACTTAGATTCCACAGCGTGAAAAGCTACTTCTAGAGCTATAATGGAAGTAGAAACTAAATTTTATCTTGTTAGGTAAATACATGCACTTCACAAATGAAGACAGTAAGACGATAAAAATAACTTTTGCAGCATAATTCGTACTTGGGGTAAACTCAGGCGTATGGTTTTCCCCGATTGTTCCTGTTCGGCAAGGCATGGATTTGGTCGAGTTTAGTCTTTTGGCGATGCATTTGTGCGAGTTTAGTCTTCTGGCGATGCATTTGTGCGACATCAAAAGTTAACCAGTCGACATCAATAATCTTCTCTATGGCATTGACAGCCCAACACACATTGCCTAACAGCGCGGAGACATATCGATATCCTATCGGCATCAAAACCATCAATCATTAGAGATAGATTTGTCAACTCCTCTAGGTGATTTTTTAGATCAGTTATATGTTGAACACATGAAGTTTCGTCACAATTATTCAGCGGATTGATTCCTCATTAACGACTTTGTCGCCCTAATTAAGATCCGGTTTGATTTGATTTGGTTTGGTTTTGATTTAATCCAATCTACTATTAAAAATATATATACAGTGGGTGTGTTTGCTTAGCATTTTTGCTTTTAAAACTGTTGGTTGTAAATTTTTAGACTGTACTTTATTTTTTAATTTATGATTGTGACTTTAAAAAAAAAAATAAGTCACAAATTCCTGGCTTTTTTAAAAAGTAACGAAACATGAAGAAAAAAAAAAGTTTTGGCTGTGAGTGATTTTAGGGACTTGGAGAGATTTTAGAAAAACAAAAGTATGCTTGTTAAAATTACCAACTTTTAAAATTTTAAATCATTTTAAAGTCTTCAAAGTCCTAAAAATCTAATCCCGAGCACCGGCAGTATATCGCTCAACATTTCCTAACTGAAGATTCCTCCGTCTCCGGTGGCGGAAGCAATAACCTCGAGACTACAGAAGATAAACCCGACCCGAATAAACACTGATTCTCTCGGCCTTATTAAATCAACATTGGGATGAGTAGAGAACGGAAATTGGCTACAAAAGAGCCCTAATCTAACCTCCTGAAATCAATCAAGAACAAAAACCGATTACTACAGGTTACACTGGATCCAGGTCTGAGAGGAAGCGGGTCAACTTTCGACCCGGGCATTCAAGGATCGACCCGGTTGATTGAATTTGTCCCCTAAACAAATTCGATTTTTGCCTAAATTCTGGAGTAAACAAAAAAAAAGCTTAATCGATGAAGCAACTCAAAGTCAAGATCTTTTACTTGTTAGTTGTTAGGATTTAGGTTGAAAGTTGGTCGCTTATGTGTTACAGCTTGAGCACGTATCCAACACTTTTTGAGCGACCTTGAAAACCGGTTACTCAATCCGAGTTTTGAAAGCGGTTAAGTACCAAACCAAACCTGGTTTTGATCAAACATAGGTCTTTTCTTTTAGTATTGTGCAAGAGACATGAATATTCAAAGCTTAAAGCAAAATTAAACACTTCATGGATCATGAAAAATGTGAATTTAGGAAGTATGTGTGTTGCCTTTATTGAATATACAAATCACGTATTTATACAGATTGTTAAGTTGGTTTATGTCGACTAAAGTCTATCTACAATCAACTAGAATATATCTCTAACTTAGGATTTATCTCTAAGTTAAATACATCAAATATATCGGAGATAGAACTTATCCCAATACTCCCCTTCAAGTTGGAGCGAGAAGGTTCAAAACGCCCAACTTGGACATAAAATTAGTGAACTGGACTTTGCTTAACGCCTTGGTCAAAACATCAGCTAATTGTTCAGTTGTTGATACATGCACCATCTTGAGTAACCCATCTTTAACTGCGTCTCGAACACGATGACAATCAACCTTCACATGCTTAGTACGTTCGTGAAAAACAAGATTAGAATAAATGTGAATAACGGCCTGACTATCACAAAACATACAAATCGGTTCAGGAGGCGGAAAACCAAAATCAATCAACAAGTGTTTAAGCCACTTAATCTCCCGTGTTGCAGCAGACATGGACCGGTACTCAGCCTTAGCCGTAGAATGCGAGACCACATCTTGCTTCTTTGTTTGCCAAGATATAGGAGACCCTCCAAGAAGTACAATATATGCGGTTAAAGACCTTCTTGTCATAGGAAAAGCGGTCCAGTCCGCATCACAGTACACGGAAAGTTGCAAATCAGTATCAGCTCGCAACAAAATACCCTGGCCGGCCGTACCTTTTCAAAAAAACGAACCACTCGTAGAGCCGCCGCCATATGTGTCTTTCGTTGCTTGTGCATGAACTGAGACAAAATGTGTACTGCATATGAAATGTCCGGTCTCGTTTTGGTAAGATAAATAAGACGTCCAACCAATCTTCTATATTTATTTCGGATCAGTAAGGGGCTCACTCGTATCTGAGCCCAAGCGATGGTGCTGTTCAATCGGAGTACGAACAGGTTTGGAACCGAGAAAACATGTTTCGGCAACAATGTCCAAGGTGTACTTCCTCTGAGTCATCATAATACCCTCTTCACTACGGGCAATCTCAAGTCCAAGAAAATATTTCAACTTACCCAAATCGTTCATAAGAAAGCATTTTCCGAGATACTCTTTGAATTTTACCAACTCAGCACTGTTATTTCCACAAATAACAAGATCATCAACATAAATCAAAACTCTGATCTCAACACCATCACGTGTGTAGCTGAAGAGTGAATAGTCGGTATAAGACTAAACAAATCCAACTTTCGTAAGTGCCGAAGTAAGCTTTTCGAACCAACATCTAGGTGCTTGTTTAAACCCACAAAGTGATTTGTGAAGACGACACACCTTATTAGGATCAGAATGAGTAAAATCTTGCGGAAGCTTCATATATACTTCTTCATGAAGGTCACCATGAAGAAACGCATTGCGTACGTCCATTTGGTGAACTTCCCAATTTTGCGCAGTGACATTACGTAACAGTCCTCTCACCGTGGTCATTTTCACGACCGGAGCGAAGGTCTCTTCAAAATCTTGACATCGACTTGATGATTACCAAGTACCACAAGACGTGCTTTATAACGTTCAATTGTTCCGTCAGCACGGTATTTGATCTTATAAACCCACATATTTCCAAGCGCTACTTTTCCTACTTTTCCAAACGTTCAATTGTTCCGTCAGCCCGAGAAGGCGTCCATAAAGGATAGTAGTTCGTTCCCGGCCGTGGCTTCGACCAGCCTGTCGATATGTGGAAGCGGGAAGCTATCTTTCGGGCAAGCTTTATTGAGGTGATAACGGATATTTTCGTGTTCAATTATCTAAGTATACTCGTGTCATCGTAGTAATTGAGATGTCAATCCATAATGGGTTAAGATTAAACACCAAGAATGCATAAAACTTCTTAATCTAAGCAATCCAATAAGAGGTTTTTTAACAACCTAAGTGATAATGAAAACAAGCTTTATTTAACTAAAGTAAAAGATAGAAACTCAAACTAAAACGCAAATTATGGTTTGAGACAATACTAAAAACGAATCCAAGGGTGAAGTATGCGATTGCTGGTAACTTTAGAGGTTCACAATGATGCCAATATACTCAAGTAATGCTAATCCTTAGACTATAATCATTAAACAAGACTAACCCAATTCCTTGGAATTAGCTACTTTGCAACTTATCAAATCAATAACAAATTCCCATTTGTGATTTAGTAATTTACAAGCATTAAAAACAAGATCATTTGGTCAATTAACACCTTAGACAACTATTTCCATATGCTAAGAATGTAAAATCCCTTGATTAGTTCATAGGGGAATTTCATCGAACACCTTCCGGGCGTGAAATTCCCTATGTTCTAAATCAACTAGATCAAGGTCAATTTAACATTAAGAACACTAAGCAAGGAAGGATTATTGTTCATCTAAGCCCTAACATCATTGATTCACCCTAGAATTACCTAAATCTACTTCACCCTAGAATTCTAGAAAACTACTCACAACCCATGTTTATCTCCACAAATCCCATAAAAGAAGTGTTTAGATTAATGGAAGATGATAAGAAGATAGATAGATGATAGAATTAAACAAGAACTTGCATAAATCACTCAAGAATCTCTTACAATCTCTCTTTTTCTCTCTAAAGTTGAGTTTTTCAAAGTCAAAAACAAGATAGATGCATAATTAGGTCTCTAATAATTTATACAAAGTTTTGTCGCAGGAGTCACATCGGGGTGCATCTGGCCGATGCAGCACCCCGATGTGAAGTAGCCAAACTGTCGGAGGAGTCGCGTCAGTAGGCATCTCGCCGATGTGGCACCCCGAGGATTCTCCTGTGTCGTCTAAGGGAAGCTGCATCGATATGTTGTTGCCCGATGCACGACACCGATGTGAGTTAGCCGAATGGTCCAGCAAGATCGCATCGGTATGCACCATACCAATGTGGCTCCCCGAGGATTCTCTTGTCTCTCCTTCTCTACTGGCGTCGGTGTGCATCACACCGATGCAAGATCCCGAAATGACTTCTGTTTTTAAACAGAAGTCATTTCGGTATGCATCATGCCGATGCAGGACCCCAAAATGGCTTATGTTTTCCTCTTCTCCTTGTACTTCTCTTCCTTTGGCAATTTCCTTTGCTCTTGATCCAAATGCCATCATCTCCAAACTCCTCAAAGCTTCCATAAGCACCTAGAAACACTCCAAACAATGCAAGACTCACTAGGACCTATTCTAAACGACTAATGACTCTAAGTTGATGGAATGTTAAGGAAAATCTACAAAAATGCATGCAAAAGACATAAAAGCCAAATGAAATGTACGTTAAAAAGAGTTAAAATATGCAAATATCAACTCCCCCGAACTTGCCTTTCACTTGCCCTCAAGCAAACAGAATAAACAAGTCGGAGAAGAGGATTGAAAGTGGGAGCTCAAATCAAAAGAAGCTAGCAAAGCATTCACCATGATGTCCTTAGAAAATGATAACATATTGCAAGAACATATTTCCTAATCACTCTAACTTCTCTAGGCTTATCACAACTCCAAATTTTATTCTCTACACTCAAAGCCAAGCATCCGATTACTGTCATATCAACCAACTCTCACATTCAATTATTCATTTCAAAGGGCGGTCTCACAAATGGGCAAGTGATCTATAGACCAATCGGTTGAGCAAGAGAAATATTTATCAATATGAACAAGAGACCAATTTGGTGGTTAACTCTACGAAAAATGGAGTACAAACACTTCGCAAAAGCAAGAAAGATCAAAACAATTAACACATACAAAGTATTCACTTCCATTGTTCTACCCTTCCCTAAGCTTTGAGTATATAATTCACTACCTCTACCCAAGTGTTTCCCTCTTCTTCTACCAAGTCAAACCTCTACCCTCTTGATCATTTCTCTTTTCAAATCATTCCTTAGAAAATTCTTTTCGCTCTTTCGATTATTTTTCTTTTCTTTCTTCACTACTCCTTTCCCTTTCTTTTTTACTTATCTTTTCTTTCTTTCATTTCTAGGGGGAGTTTCTTTTTCTTATCAAGCTGGAATCGAAAATTTCTTATACTTATTTTTCTAGGAATCAACTTTCTCAAACCATGATCTTTCTTTTCTTTATTTCCTTCTTATTCCCCAAACACCAATAACTCTCAACACCATTCTCAATCCCTAATCACTAGCCAATTTCCCAAGAACAACAAACCTAGCAAATGGAAGCTATCCTTTGTCGTTCTCGATACTTACAAGATTTTACAAGAGTAGTACTATCAAAGAAAGAGGCCTCACTCACAACATCATCAAGGGCGGAAAGAAATGGCTGGGTCCAAAGGTGGGGAAACCATTTATAATGAAAATGGCCAACCAAGTCAACAAGAGTGGTAGAAATCAATGCAAAGATGACTTGGATGTTTTTAGGTGACCATGGTTAAGCATACACAAGCCCATAAGTGAGAGAATTAAGTTCAATTAAGTCCAATAGTTAAGTAGTTGGTTTCAAATTAAGCAAACATCGACAAGACAATAAGTTTCAAGTGGAGAGTTCAAAGGACGAAGTTTCTCAAGTTTTTTGAGAGATGTTCAAGCAATATGGTATGATTAGCAAGGGCATCACATTGAATGAAATGCTAAGCTTTTATTTCTATCATTGCTCCCTATGCATATGCAATGTGTTCCTAAATGCTTCTAGACTCAATCCTAAAAATAAGAAAGAAGAATGCAATGCAAAAACTATAGGACTTCTTTTTGTATTTTTTTTTTCAAATTTTTCGATTTTTTTGGTTTTTTTCTATGCAATATATGGATGCAAGAGACTCAAAAAAAATAAAACAAAACAAAACACAAGATTAGCAACGGGTACCTCCCCCGAACTTACTTAACACCGTCTCGGTGTATAAGAAAATCCGTGGAAAGTGCCGAAATAAAAGAAATTAAGAAAAATGCAAACATAAAAAAAAAAAAATATTTACAAAGATAGAGTGTTACCTTTTAGAATTTGACAGAGGAGGATGTGTCCATTAAGTAGGACATGTTGCTCGAGCACGGCGTTGGTGATCTCACCGCTCTCCTCTTTCTTCTACGCCGCTCATGGGAAGAAGTGCGTGGTTGCTCGTCATTGATATGGGTCTCCGTATTTCCATGGAAAGAGTGGCGCCTCTCGACATTCATGTCGTTCTCACCGGTCCCTTCGTTTTCAGTTTGCACCTCTTGACCGTGAGATGAGCTCGCTCCGGTAACCTTTGCCGTTAGCTCCTTGATTTTTTTCTTCATATCGTTGGCTTGGCTCTTCATTCCTTTTACCGTCTTTACCAACTTCCTTATGGCCTTATCTTGCCATTTGTTCCACCGTTGAAGGAGTTTGATTTGTTGATGCGCTTGGCGTGAAGCGGTGTCGATAATGGGTTCACCGTACGGTTGGAAGTAATAGCACTCACTTACATAAACGGGGCTCGTAGTGCCTTGGGGTTCAGCTTCATCACCAGCATTAGTTGAGCCTTCATTTGTACGCGCTGAAGACCTTGTTCCACGTGTCCCCGGTTTGCGAATGGCTTCAAGTGTTGGGTGAATGGCGGGGTTATAGAACTGGTCACTAGTCGGGGAGAATGCTATGTTGAGCCGTTCATGAAGCGTGGTGAGAGCTTGATTTGGTAGCATAATCCTCACCACGTCCTTTATGTCGAGCTCGAACCTGTAAGCATAAGAATTCCCAATCTTTCCTCCTAGAAAACGTGCTTTGTTGAGGTAGAACGTGTCTGTACATTCTATTCCAGCTGTGAGGCCAACTTTGTTCCCTTCTTTGACC
This sequence comes from Eutrema heterophyllum, assembly GCA_002933915.1. Lineage (NCBI taxonomy): Eukaryota > Viridiplantae > Streptophyta > Magnoliopsida > Brassicales > Brassicaceae > Eutrema > Eutrema heterophyllum. Next base: position 225,319 of record PKMM01014859.1, on the reverse strand, counting down.
GATCCCGCATTGATTCCACAACCTTCCAATATAGGAGTGATAATCCCGCCCACGCTCAATTGTGGGGTCTTGTCTGTTGATGTCCACACCCAATCCTTGTAGTGAAGGAGGTACCGGACAAATACCAAGGCTAAGTTTGGCATATAAGACTCTCCTCTTACTCTATCCCCATTCGAGAAAGTGACAAGAAGCGGTACTAACCCGATGTCCAACAATCCCAACTCATCTTCGAGAACCATGCCCGTTTCGTGCCTAACAAATAGTGTATGAGCAAGCATCTTGTGTGCATAGCGAAGGGCGGGATACGAATCATAGCTCCTTTCGATTCTCCCGGTTTGAAAGCACCACTCCGAATGGTTTTCCACAAGTTCTCGAGTTCATCTGGGGGGAAGAAGAAGTATTTAGCCTCTGATGTCCCTTCTATCGGGAATCCAAATAGTGCACCCAATTCTCGGAATGTCATCTTGTAGTGCGTGCGATTAACCCGGAACTCGATAAACCCGTGTTTTCGTTATCGAAAGGCTTCCCGAACTTGTAGAAGGTGGCGGACAAGGAAGCCAAAAACTGGCACGTGGCAATTTGGTAGGCGGGGAACGCCATGTCGAAAAACTTCTCGAGACCCATGTTCTTGCAGAAGAGTCTAACATCATCTTGGATTCCGAGTTCTCCGAGTAGGACGTGGCCCGGGTACTTAGTAGCCTTGAAACCAACTTCCATGAACTTCTTGTAAAGCTCTGAATATGTTAGCGGTTTTTCTTTTGGTTTAGAGGCTTTCTTCTTTTGAATCTCAGGCCGGTCACTTCCACTCTCGCTTCCGCTTTCATTTGCAACGACTTCTTTTTGCGATGCAACCTTTTTCTCTTTAGCTTTCTCCTTTTGAGCTCTTGAGGTAGTTCCTTTTCCCGTTTCTTTACGAGGAGCATGTGCTGGTTGTTCGAGGTTTTGTTGATCCTTGGTGCGAGTCATTGTGCCTTTAGGAGAGAAAGAAATCACAATTAGCCAAAGTTTGCAAAATTTCTAATAAAATTTAATCATAATGACCAATTTCACAAATTTGCCAATGTGACACGCCAAATCCTTATGACATCTTTCAAGAATAGCTGAGGCATGCAATTGCTAATAGGATCCCCAACAATCAAGTAATTTCCCCAAAAATTTTGGATTTTCGTCACTATTCACTCTCATGAACCCTAGGTATCAAAATTTCAAATTTTCACCACGATTCTTCCAAATTTGCTCACGAAATCGACAGCCCATACAAGAAGCAATCAAACCAAAGCACTCCTACCTAAAATCGAGTCTCACTCAAGCATTTTTAACAATTTCAATTTTTTGTGAAAAACATGGATTTGCCATGGGTAAGAAAGAGCATACCTTGTTGATGAATGGGGGTCGAAATCGATATGAGTATGATGAATAACGCAAGAAATCGAGCACAAGGGTTTTTGAATCACGAAAATTGGTTGAGAATTGAGAGAAACTTGTGAAATGTTTTTGAGAAAAATCGCAAGTGAGGAGAAAGAAGAAGAAGAGTTTCGCGACCAAAGGAGAAAGAAGAGAGAGATTTTTCGGTCCAAGGGGGTCAAACCCGGTTTGAATTGGTAAAAAATCGTGTTAAACCAGTCGAAATCGAGTAAACCGGACCATTCCAAACCGAGTCAACGCGCAGGAGAAAGTTGACTTACCTGGGCCAAGCCACATCGGTGTGCAATATCGGTGTGCAGAACTCCGATACAGCACCCCGAAATGACTTCGGTTTTTAAACAGAAGTCATTTCGGTATACATCACCCCGATGCACCATACTGACGTGGATCGAATTTTTTTTCTCCGGAGAAATCACATTGGTATACATCTCACCAATGCACGAAACCGAGGATTCTCCTATGAAGCTATAGGGGTTGACATCGGGGTGCAGTACACCGATGTAACACCCCAAAATAACTTCTGTTTTTCAATAGAAGCCATTTCGGTATGCATCACCCCGATGCACCATACCGATGTGGTTTCTGTTGTTTCCTTGGAATTGTTTTCCTCCTCCTTGATCCAAATTGAACCCACAAGACCTGAAAACATGAAACAAAAACATAAAAAGGAACTAGAAAGAAACTAAAATCAAATATTTACAAGGATAAACATGGGATTGCCTCCCAAGTGTGCTTGTTTAACGTCACTAAGCTTGACGTTAGGTACCCGTTTAGACGAGTGATGGGCTCGAGAGAGAAACCGAGGTCCCGTCCTCAATGAATTATGATGCTGAATACAGTTTGAGTCTGTGCCCGTTAACCGTGAATTCCCCACCGGTGTTGTTCTATAGTGTCACCGCGCCATAAGGCTGTACCTTCTTGACCTTGAACGGTCCCGACCATATTCCCGGGAAGCAGCTTCAACCCGGAATTGTAGAGCAGCACTTGGTCTCCAACTTTGAAACCTTTCTTGACTATCTTCTTGTCATGGAATGCCTTTGTCCGCTCCTTATAGATCTTCGAGCTGTCATAGGCATCGAGATGGATTTCATCTACCTCATGTAATTGGATCAGACGTCTTTCCGCGGCCGTCTTAATGTCGAAGTTCAGCAACTTGACTGCCCACAATGCTTTGTACTCTAACTAAACGGGCAAATGACATGACTTCCCATAAAGTAAGTTGAACGGTGTAATCCCAATTGGTGTCTTGAATGCGGTTTGGTATGCCCACAAAGCATCGTCTAGTTTCTTGGCCCAATCTTTCCTCGAACTACTCACGGTTTTCTCTAATATTGTCTTGATTTGGCGGTTCGAAACCTCTACTTGTCCGCTCGTTTGAGGGTGATAAGGCGTGGCGACTTTGTGTTTGACTCCATGCTTCTTGAGCAAGCTCTCAAATACCTTATTGATGAAATGGCTCCCCCCAACGCTTATGACCACTCTTGGTACCCCAAACCTTGGAAAAATGATTGATTTGAAGAGTTTTAGAACCACCCTTGCATCGTTCGTCGGGCTAGCAATCGCCTCAACCCACTTGGAGACATAGTCAACCGCTACCAAGATGTATTGGTTGCCATAAGAAGAGGGAAATGGTCCCATGAAGTCAATTCCCCATACATCGAACACTTCAACTTCCAAGATAGGGTTTTGGGGCATCTCATCTCTTCTACTTATGTTCCCCTTCCGTTGGCAAGCATCGCACGATGAAACGTAGGTGTGAGCGTCTTTGAACAAGCTTGGCCACCATAACCCGGATTGAAGCACTTTTGTTGCGGTTTTGAAGGAAGCAAAGTGTCCTCCATAAACCGAGCCATGACAATGATATAGCACTCCATTCACTTCTTCTTCCGGGATGTACCTCCGGTAAAGACTGTTCGAGCATCTCTTGTAGAGATAGGGCTCGTCCCAATAGAAATGGGTTACGTCTCTAAAAAACTTCTTCTTGTTGTAGCTGTCCAATTTTGGTGGTTCCTTCCCGCAAGCTAAATAGTTCACAAAATCAGCATACCACGGCAAACCGAGATCACTCAAACTCTTGACCTCCTCTAGTTTCAAACCCGCATGATAGCTTTTCTTCAACATCCCAACAATCATGTGATGTTCCTCGGGAACAGAGTCATCGATGGGAATTGTCTCCTCAACTCTCAATCTTGACAAGTGGTCCGCTACTCCGTTTTCAATACCCTTCTTGTCTTTAATCTCCATGTCAAATTCTTGAAGAAGGAGGATCCATCTCAGAAGCCTTGGCTTGGCATCTTTCTTTGCTATCAAGTGTCTCAAGGAGGCATGATCCGTGTACACCACGATCTTGGATCCCACCAAATAGGAGCGAAACTTCTCAAAAGCATAAACCACCGCTAGGAGCTCCTTTTCCGTGGTTGCATATCTCGTTTGAGCGTCATCCAAGGTTCTACTTGCATAGTAGATGACATGAATCTTCTTGTCTTTCTTTTGACCCAAAACCGCACCAACCGCAAAGTCACTAGCATCGCACATGATTTCGAAAGGAAGATCCCAATCCGGTGCTTGCACAATTGGAGCACTCACAAGAGCCTTCTTGATTTCTAAAAACGCTTCAAGGCATTCTCCATCGAAATTGAACTCTATTTCCTTGCAAAGAAGCCTTGTGAGGGGTCTTTCTATCCTTGAGAAGTCTTTGATGAACCGTCTATAGAACCCGGCATGACCCAAAAAGCTTCGAATGCCCTTCACCGTGGTTGGCGGTTCCAATCCCATCATCACCTCGATCTTTGCTTTGTCTACCTCAATCCTTTTTTCCGAGTTCTTATGCCGAGGACAATGCCTTCTCGCACCATGAAATGGCACTTCTCCCAATTTAAGACGAGATTTGCTTCCTCGCACCTAGTGAGTACCTTGCAAAGATTTGACAAACACGAAGCAAACGAGGCACCATACACAGAAAAATCATCCATAAACACCTCAACCATATCTTCGATTAAATCCGAGAAGATCGACATCATGTACCTTTGAAAGGTTGCTAGTGCGTTACAAAGCCCAAATGGCATCCTTCGATAAGCAAAGGTACCATAAGGACATGTAAAATGTCGTCTTCTCTTGATCATTAGGGTGAATCGGGATTTGAAAGAATCTCGAGTACCCATCTAGAAAGCAATAATATGGATGGTTTGCTAGTGGCGGAGTTAAGTTTTCGATAATCAATACACACTCTATGGCCGGTGATAGTCCTAGTGGGAATCAATTCATCTTTTTCATTTCTTATAACCGTTATCCCACCTTTTTTGGGAACCACATGAACCGGTGATACCCATGTACTATCCGAAATGGGATAAATTATCCCCGCATCTAGAAGTTTAAGAATCTCCTTCTTAACCACTTCTTTCAAATTCGGATTTAACCGTCTTTGATGTTCAATAGAGCTCATAGACTCATCTTCTAGATGGATTCGGTGTGTACATAGAGAAGAGGAAATTCCTTTAATATCATCCAAAGAGTAGCCAATTGCTCTTCGAAATTTCCTCAATTCTCTTAAAAGGGTGGACAACTCATTTTCATCTAAACTCTCATTCACTATGACCGGGTAAGACTCATTTGGACCTAAGAACGCATACCTTAGCCCAATTGGGAGCGGTTTGAGGTCCACCTTTGGGGCCTTGAGTTCGCTCCAATCATCATCATAGCTAGTCTCACCATCGTTAGCTTCTTGCTCATCTTCGAGCTCAACATCCAAAGCGCTCATGTAGTCAATTTCCAAAGCACTCACATTGTGTTCAACACCATCTTTGACAAGTTTTTTGTGCTCTAGCTCCAAAAACGAGTTCTCTCCATCAATTGCCTTGTGCGAATTTAGCAACTTCATGTAACCAACACTTTACCCTCAAAGCAATTTGGAGATGATCTTCCAAGTTCAACTCCTCTAGAAGCTCATCCACTAGATCCTCCATAGCTTCAATGTAGAAGACTTGACCATCGATAGTGGGCTTCTTCATCATCTCATTGATGTCAAATTTAAGCACATCGTCTTTGCCCAAATGAAGATCAATCGTCTCTTTTCGCACATCTATGATAGCCCCGGTGATGGCTAAAAATGGCCTTCCAAAGATGAGAGGATCTTTGGGTTCTTCATCCATCTCAAGAACAACAAAATCGGTGGGTACCTCAAAGTCTCCAATTCGTACCGGTAATTCTTCAAGCATTCCAATTGGGTGTCGTACCGACCTATCCGCTAGCACGAGAGAGATTCGACAAGTTTTGTAGACGGTGAAGCCAAGACGTTTTGCCACCGATAAGGGCATCAAACTCACACTTGCTCCAAGATCACACAAGCAATGTTTGAACGCTAGCGGCCCAAGAGCACAAGGAAGAGTAAAACTTATGGGATCTCCTAACTTCTTGGGTATAACTTTCCTTTGAATTATGGCACTACACTCATGGGAAAGAACAACCATTCCTTCTAAATCCTTGGTTTTATCCTTGATTGTGTCTTTGAGAAACTTGTTGTATTGTGGGACTAACAAGAAAGCATCAAATAAGGGCATAGTCACTTGGACCTTGTCCATTTGCTCATCAAAAATCGCCCTATATTTCTCCATGAGTTGCTTCTTGAAGCGGCCCGGGAAAGAAAGCTTGGGCTCATAAGGTGGTGGGAGAAAGGTAGTCTTCTTCTTTATAGGTGTTCCCGCAGGTTTGTCTTCTACAATCTTTGTTCCCTTAGCTTTACCCATAACAGCATCTTCTTCACTCACATTCTCTTTATTCTCAATGACCACCTCCCCACTTTGGTGCTCAACGTCCTCGTTGAGATTATATGGAAGCTCTCGTGAGGAAAGCTCTTTTCCACTACGCAATGTAATAGCGTTGCAAAACTCCTTTGGATTAGCTTCGGGTTTTCCCGGTAAAGTTCCTTGTGGCCGCGATGAAGATGATGTACCTTTGCCCTCCATTTTGTTGAATCTAGAAGATAATGCCTCAAATTTGGAGTTGAGGTCATTGTAAGAACAGTCCACCTTGTTGTGGATTTCTACCATTTTCTTACTCAAGTCCATGGCTCCTTGAGCTTGGCCTTGTAAGAGTTGTTGAAGCATGTTCTTCATCTCGTTGTCTTGAGGCGTTGTGGTGCTCGCTTGTCCTTGTTGCACAAAACCTGGTGGTGTAGATTGTTGCTTTGGTTGAAACCCACCTTGGTTTCCTTAAAAATTGTTTATTGGGACAAATGGTCTTTGTTGGTTGGAAGGGACGAAGTTCTTTTGTTGAAAGCCTTGACCTTGAGTGTTTTGTTGAGGATACACTTGGTCTTGAGGATTTACCACATTGTTGCTTCTATAGGAAAAATTTGGGTGATTCCTATAGTTGGAGTTGAATCCACCTTGGTAGCCACCTTGACCACCCACATAATTGACTTCCTCTTGTTTATTATCGCTATCAACAACCTCTTGATAGTTTTGGTTTTCATCATAATCACCAACATAGTTTACGGTTGATTGTGAAGCTTGGATAAGCTTATCCATCTTGTCGTTTAAAGCTTTGATGTCCTTTCTCGTCTTTTGATCATCGAATTCTCCACCGCCCCTTGAAGATCTATCATAGTCTTCTCCATAATTACCGTCGCTTTGTGCCAAGTTTTCCACCAATTGTAAGCCGTCATCCACTTCTTTGCCCAAGAAATTTCCATTACTCGCGGTATCGAGTAGCATACGAAACTTGGGAAGGACACCGCGGTAAAGAGTACTAAGTAGAGACTCGTCCGAGAAACCGTGGTGAGGACATTGCATGGTGAATCCTTTGAAGCGTTCCCAAGCCTCACTAAAACTCTCGTTCCCCTTTTGAGTGAAGCTTGATATCTCATTTCGAAGCCATGATGTTCTTGTGGTGGAGAAAAACTTTGCAAGAAAAGCCTTCTTGCATTGGTCCCAAGTTTTGATTGAATCTTGTGGAAGATTCTTTTCCCATTGATGTGCCTTGTCTCCAAGTGAGAATGGGAACAAGCGCAACTTGAAACCATCTTCCGAGACTCCATTGATCTTCGTCATACCACAAATGTGATCGAATTGATCCAAGTGGTCTAATGGGTCATCCATGGCCAGCCCATGGAACTTGTTGTTTTACACCATAGAGATAATACCGGATTTGATCTCAAAGTTATTGTGTTCAACCGGTGGTGGAGCTATCCCTTAGGGGTTAGCATGTGTGTTTGGTGCATCACCGGCTCCAATTGGTCTTGGAGGTCGTGGTGGATGAATTGGAACTCGGTGCACAGCAACACCTTGGTGACCAACACCATGAACGAGTGCTTCTTCGTTTGCAATCGGAGGGTTTTGAGCTGCCTCCATACCCAACCTTTCAATGTGTTGAGCACGCCTTCGTTCTTATCTTTCTCTTGTATTTGCTCTTTCTAACTCACGGATGTTGTCAACACGTTCAACAAGGTTTGCACTGCCTCTTGATCTCGTGTTCATGCACCTATATGAGAAGAGGAGAAAACAAAGCGAAAAAGATTAGGTAACTAAGTAAAAATAAAAATTAGTCTCAAGAAAAATCAAAATCCTAATGATTAATGCTAAACCCAAATGGCAACAGCGCCAAATTGATAACGGATATTTTCGTGTTCAATTATCCAAGTATACTCGTGTCATCGTAGTACTTGAGATGTCAATCCATAATGGGTTAAGATTAAACACCAAGAATGCATAAAACTTCTTAATCTAAACAATCCAATAAGAGGTTTTCTAACAACCTAAGTGATAATGAAAACAAACTTTATTTAACTAAAGTAAAAGATAGAAACTCAAACTAAAACGCAAATTATGGTTTAAGACAATACTAAAAACGAATCTAAGGGTGAAGTATGCGATTTCTGGTAACTTTAGAGGTTCACAATGATGTCAATATACTCAAGTAATGCTAATCCTTAAACTATAATCATTAAACAAGACTAACCCAATTCCTTGGAATTATCTACTTTGCAACTTACCAAATCAAGAACAAATTCCCATTTGTGATTTAGTAATTTACAAGCATTAAAAACAAGATCATTTGGTCAATTAACACCTTAAACAACTATTTCCATATGCTAAGAATGTAAAATCCCTTGATTAGTTCATAGGGGAATTTCATCGAACACCTTCCGGGCGTGAAATTCCCTATGTTCTAAATCAACTAGATCAATGTCAATTTAGCATTAAGAACACTAAGCAAGGAAGGATTATTGTTCATCTAAGCCCTAACATCATTGATTCACCCTAGAATTACCTAAATCTACTTCACCCTAGAATTCTAGAAAACTACTCACAACCCATGTTTATCTCCACAAATCCCATAAAGGAAGTGTTTAGATTAATGGAAGATGATAAGAAGATAGATAGATGATAGAATTAAACAAGAACTTGTATAAATCACTCAAGAATCTCTTACAATATCCCTTTTTCTCTCTAAAGTCGAGTTTTTCAAAGTCAAAAACAAGATAGATGCATAATTAGGTCTCTAATAATTTATACAAAGTGTTGTCGCAGGAGTCACATCGGGGTGCATCTGGCCGATGCAGCACCCCGATGTGAAGTAGCCAAACTGTCGGAGGAGTCGCGTCGGTATGCATCTCGCTGATGTGGCACCCCGAGGATTCTCCTGTCTCGTCTGAGGGAAGCTGCATCGGTGTGTTGTTGCCCGATGCACGACACCGATGTGAGTTAGCCGAATGGTCCTGCAAGATCGCATCGGTATGCACCATACCGATGTGGCTCCCCGAGGATTCTCTTGTCTCTTCTTCTCTACTGGCGTCGGTGTGCATCACACCGATGCAAGATCCCGAAATGACTTCTGTTTTTAAACAGAAGTCATTTCGGTATGCATCATGCCAATGCAGGACCCCAAAATGGCTTATTTTTTCCTCTTCTTAGGTCGGTGAAGTCAACACAAATTCTCCATTTTCCGTTCTTCTTTTTCACGACGACCAGATTAGCTAAACAGTCCGGATACCTGACCTCTGTGATTGATCATGCGCTGAGTAGTCGTTCGACTTCGTCGTTAACGGCTTAAGCTTTCTCCGGACTGAGCTTGCGTCGTTTTTGCTTGATATGTTTGAAGGTCGGATTGATATTGAGTTCGTGACTCGTGATTTTTGGGTTGATTCCGGGCATATCTTTGATCGACCAAGCAAATGTCGATACGTTTCTTTTGAGGAAGCGGATTAAATCGCTATTGATTTCTTCATCTAGTTCGGGTCCTATTACAACGCATCTTTCAGGGTTGAGTTCGTTAATGTTGACTTGAACGATTGTCTCCCGTCTAGGCAAATCAAGATCGGTACGCTGTATCAGTTGATCGGTCAAAGTTTTATTTGTGCTGATGTCGCATGTTCGGGATGCCGTTCTTAATTTGCATTCGTTGACGTAGCATGTTCGAGACATTACTTGATCACCTTTGAGGGTAAAGACTCCATATGGTGTTGGGAATTTCAGACACTGATGGTAGGTCGAGACGACGGCCTTCATCGCATATATCCACGGTGTCCCGAGTATGACGTTATAGATTGCAGGTCTTTCCAGGACTAAAAATTTAGCCATCTTCACGATTCCATCGACATAGATGGGTAGTTTCACTGTTCTTGCGGTCAAGGTTTGCTCCCCCGAGAATCTGGTGAGTGGTTTGATGTTCGGTTTGATTTGCGAGTCCGGGAAATCCATATTTCTCAATGTTTCTCTGAATATTACGTTTACCAAACTGCCGGTATCGACCAGTATTCTCCCGATGGCAACATCTCCGATGAGTAGGTCGACGACTAACGGGTCGTTATGCGGCATGTGAAGCCCTTCTGTATCGGCTTTGGAAAAGATTATCGGTGTCCCGCCTGAAGTACCTCGGTTTTCTCATTTTGCAGCGATAGCTTCTTTGCTATATTCCTTGATTGCCCGAACTGAATAGTTGCAGGATTCGAGTGCTCCCATGATCATATTAACTCGCTTCCGGACTTGCTGGATGTTATGATTCTCGGGTTGGTCCTCCCGATCTCGCTTCTGTTGTCCGGCATTAGTATTCGTGTCTGCTTGTTCAGGATCTCAGCCTGTGTTTGGCCTTTCGCTATTGTCTCGGCGACGTCCATTGTTATCATTGCGGCGGAATCTGTTGTTGCCAGGCCGGAATGCGCTTTCGACCGGGACCTCGCCCTTATTGTATTTTAGCAGAAGAAAATCTTTCAGATGTCGGCATTCTTCGGTGTTATGACCCTCTCTGTTGTGAAATTAGCAGAACGGCCCGGAAGTACTTGCTAGCTCTTTGGGATCCTCGTGTGGGACCCATGTATTCTAAGGTTGTTGTGGTTGAATGGCACCGACTTGCTAAGTTCTAGTTCATTTTCGTAATAAGTTCGGGTATCTCGATATTCCTCATTTGATTTATCCTTGGGAGTGACTTGTTTTGAAAGGGTATACTGTTTGTCTTTTGCGGCTTCCTCTTCTTCTTCTAGGATGTAAATGTGTGATTTGTGTAGGATATCTTCTAGAGTTTTAGGCCAATTACGTTTGATCTCTTTGTGAAAGTCGGACTTGTACCAGGTTGCCTTGTAGAGGGCTTCGATCGCGGCTTCGTCGTCAATGGTGCAGTGTGATACTACCACTTTGAACCGGTTCATGAAGTCACGCAGTGGCTCATCGCTTTTCTGTTCAAGGGCCCATAGATCGGCGTTCCGAGTTTTCTGTTTGATGAACATTGTGAAACGCTTGAGAAATTTTGTTGAGAGTTCGGTATAATTGTTGACCGAATTTGCTTCCACCTGTGAGAACCAATCGAGTGCGGTTCCACTAAGATTTTCTACAAAGAGCTGGCATGTGGCAGCATCCTTTTCTTCCTCGGTGTCGAATCGGAAATAGTTCATCATGATGCCGAACGCAGGGATGCCCGGTCATCATGAATGGTGTTTTCTGAGTTCTTGGATCACACGGTCGATTTTGGGTGCCGAGTTGGTGGCCTGATGGAACTTAGATTTCATATCCTGAAGATGGACTTTGACGTTTTCGAATTCTTGATTCAAGGATGCCCGATCGGTGATGTGTGTCTTGTGATTACCAGTGGATCCGAGGGTTGGGGGCGGGGCCGTTGTATTCTGGTTTAGGTTTAGTTCGTTAATAAGGTTTCGGCGAAGAGGGGGCGTTATGGTGTTGGATCGGGAAGTCGGGTTCGTCCTGATCTCACCGAGCTGGTCCCGGAGTTCCGTCTGAGTTGCAAATAAAGAATTGAATCTTTCGTCGTTCTTTTTAGCGAGTAAAGCCAGCTGTGCTGCCATAGCCTATATGAGAGCGATTGTGTCAACTAGGACTGGAGTGCTTATCCTGGGTGGAGTCGGTGGTGAGGGATCGTCGTTTCCGTTGGACGGGTTGCGAGATCCTGGGTCGAGATTGCCGAGTCCGGTATTCTGGACGTCTTTGTTGGCAAGTACCGAGCCGTCGCCAACGAGTGTCGAAGTGTCCTTGGGGTCGACCATCTTTGAACTTATCAACCGAGATCCGTAAGTTCTGTTTTACCTGTCCCCACAGACGGCGCCAATTATGGATTGTTAAAATCACACAAGGGGTAAAACAGTAAACTTAAGTCGGAATCTCGTTTTTATTAATTGAGCTCGGCAAATGTTACAAGGAAGTTGAAATCAGTAAGAAAAGACTTGAAGAACAAAGGAAACAGAGATCGATGCGAGCTCTCTATTTCTTCTGTCTCTTGGGTGATTGTGAATGAATGAGAATGAGGCAAGGTCCCCCTTATTTATAAGGTTTGAAGTCGGTTCGTGATAGGAAAACTTCCTTTTCCTAGTTCCTTCAGAAAAAGGAAAGTTTCCCAAAATCCCTCCGAGATAAGGAAATGTTCCGTGAATCTCGAAGGTCGGTCTCAACCGTGACGAGTCGGGCCTTCTTTGGGCTTTTGATGCCGGTGCTATGACGAGGTGGGCTTTGTCTTGGGCTTGAAGTTTGGCTCTACGATCATGGGCCTTTTTTCCCTGGGTCCGAACCATCGTAAACCGAAATCGATCGTACCGGTCTCGGTTCAAACCGGACTAAACCGGGGAGTGCTAAACTCACCTCTAACAACCGCTACAAGTTGTATACATTTAATTCTCATCCGCATGCATTGTTTGCATTTAAGACATTAATTTAAGAGTCCACTTTCAAAACAATGGCAAAGTTAAATAAGGTGACGCAGAGTCTGCCGTATGCGTTGGTGTTGACCTTCTTGTTTATAGGTTCATTGCCTAATTTGAAAAAACAAACAAAAATGGGGGCCAATAATCATAGCATAAAATTTTAATTGATTGGCCTTTTTTTTTGCCCATAAATTTAAATAGAAATTTGTTTGTATTATATATAGGTATATATATGTTTCTATCTTCTATATGGGCCTGCTAAAATTTGGTCTGTTTTTTTGCTCTGTCTTAACAGTCCTTTGGAAACAGAGAACTGGCAACCACTGCTCTTTGGTGCAGAGAACTCGCAACCTCTGGTTCTTAGAGGATAGAGGCTGTTTTTGCTCTCTCTTAACGCTGCTTTGGAAATAGAGATATGACAACTTAGGATACTTGGAGGAGAGAGGCTGTTGAAACGCTGCTTTTGCTATGCGTAAACGCTGCTTTGGAAACGCTTCTTGACTGCAAATTATGATTATGTAAATAACCGTATGTGTCATGACTTTTACTTTACTTTATTTACGGTTTACTTTGTTACTATGGGAAGGGGATTAGGTTATGGGGTTTAAGACTATATATAGAATGGGAAGGCTATAGGGAAGGTTAACGAGTATTTGGTGATCGTTCACAAGGGGAAGTGGGAGGAGCTCCAATTATCAAAATCCTCAAGTTTCTTTGTATTCTCATCGTTATCTTTTATAAATCTCTATTTCTAAATCCACATGTAACAAAAACATTACTAATTCCACTACAAGAATATTAGCCTTCTGCAGCGCACGAAAAATGTTATTTAACGATACCATAACGTTGTAGAAAACGCTCTATCATCGCACGTGATAATAGGTCCAACACTTTAGATAGCGGTTTTTGGCATTGCTATCATGTCTTCATCTAATATAGCGTTGTTTCTATGCAATCGTATATTTTACAATATCAATGATATTTTGTTATTAATTGTTTTATTCATAGCATTTTTGTAATTTTACTATAGCATTTGAAATATGTAATTGATTCCTGTAATTGTATCAGTAAATTGTATTTAAATTATTACTGGCAATTTTTTTTTGGGTTTGGGATAATTTGACATTAAAAAGAAAAATGACATATTTTATTATATTTATATGAAACTATGATACAAAATACCTACAAATAAATCAACAACAGCATTCGATTGATTTGAAATTTCAACCAGTTACTTAGAACTAAAAAAATGCATATGGTTCGTCCCATAAATTAGTCTCAAGCAAGCACACACTGTCCTCCTCACAGATTAAGGAGAACTATATCAATCATAACTACCACACAAAGAGCTAAAAGGTAATAAACCATCAAAGTTTGTTCTTCACTCTTAGGTTCTTAACTCGTAAGTAAATAAATAAAAGTCATCCGCCTTCCTTTAGTTGCTCTTCTTCAATCATCCCTTGACCTGCATAAAAGTTTTCATAAGCAACATATTTGGTTTATTAGCTGACTCGTAAGGGCTTTTTGTTAATCATCGATACAGCTTCATTTCGGTCTTGAGACTCCTCTTTGCAATCTTCAGCTTTATCCTTTAGTGTCTCTTCATCAGCATTATCTTCATCTGTTTTATTGAATTATCAATACAAAATCTGCCTATTCATCAGCATTATCTTCATCTGTTTTATTGAATTATCAATACAAAATCTGCCTATGTGGTTCCACTTCCTCTTTGTCCCTTCACTTCTTCCATAACACAATTCCAAATAATTTTTTTTTTTTTTTTACTCCCTATCATTGTTGGTTGTTGCTTGAGTCTCTCGCCGGCGTCCCACATGGATTCATCTTGGGCGGCTTCCTCGCCGGGAACACCAGACCCTTCTACAACTTTGTCTTCATCAGCATCTTCAAAGCGAATCTTCGTGTTCTGATTCTGTCCAAAGCTGATAACTCTTCCTCATTATTATTACTCTTCTTAGTCATCGTTTAAATGGTTTCACACGAGAGGGAGCACAATTGGTTTGTAAAAAAGTTCCTTGCACAATGAAGCAACACAAAGGTCCATTACTAATGATTTAGTATCGTCTAAGACTTTCCTTATCTCAAAATAACATATTTGCAATCATTAAATTGAGATACAGTCATACAGACTAGATTAGGAATCCAAATTTTTGAATCCATACATGCAAAAGGAATCAACAGCCATACACAGAAAAAATTCTCAGGAAACAAATAAGATGAGTTCGTATTCTTTTGCTGAATTCAAACTACAAAAGACCAGGAATATATAAATCAATTAAACTCAAAGATACAATTAACGAAAACCCTAAATCAAAAACACAAATTGAAACTAAAATCCTAACAATTTCAAATACATTGAACTGAAGCTTAAATCTTCCTGCAAAAGAGCAATACAGAATCAGATCAATAACTATGGCATGAAGACCCAGCTTCGAGACATGAGCTCCAAAGTTCACTGAGCTACCAGCTCGGCCTCGGAAATCGATCGCGTGCTCCAAGAAACGCAGAAAACTCCGTTTACGGCTCGGATCATCAATACTCCAGTACGACACATATGAAAGATCAAGCTCCACGCATTCAAAGGAAACTCGGACCCTCGTCACTTCATGACCTCCTTCAACATATAGTTATGGGCCAAACTCAATTCAGTTCCCCCAAGGAACAAAAAAAGTCGGATACTGCCAACTCTTTGTGGAAAATCTGAATGGTGCCGCACTGAATTGGTTCTCCAGACTCGAGGCGAATTCCATCGACAACTTCAAACAAATCTCGACCGCGTTCCTCAAGCACTACTCTATGTTCATCCAACAGGGAGCATCAAACGCCGATCTAATAGAACAAGGACCGAAGGAATCCATGCGATCTTTTATCGATCGATTCAATGCAGTAGCGTTTCACATCACAGTGGACGACGCGGCAATCACTGAACTGCGAAGATCGATTTGGTACGAAGCAAAGTTCGGCGACGAACTGAAGATTAATCGGCCATTCACGTTTAGACGCGATGCACAAAGCAATCAGATTTATCGAACTTGATGAAGAAATATATGCCGCCAGAACCGCCAGTCTCGAAAGAAAAACTACGGGAAGACTACTACGAACTGCATCAACATTACGACATGGATTATCGAAAGGATAACAGGAGCACAAAGCAAACAACGTATTACGTCATCAATACGCAACCGCAACAGCCTTGGAACAAGAATGTTCGACCTGACGAAGCAAAAGACTCCTAGCCATATTGCGACTTCCACAAACGACAAGGTTATCACACCTCTCAGTGTCGTCATCTCCCAGAATTCCTCCTCGAAAAAATATCAGAAGGGTGAGATAAATGACATATATCAATACCGAACTGATGAAAAGCGAGGCGTCAACACTTATCATCGACCTAGTAGCGATGTTTTGTAAGTATTTATATTCTAGAATGTATTTTTTTTATACAATTATATTATGTAGTATATTTTTTTATTAGTTAATTTGTGTTTAGTTACATATGAAATGATGTTTTTAATGTAAAAAGAACTAAAAATACTAAAATTTAAGTAATTCTTAAACTTCAGGTTTTTAATTGAAAAATGGATCAATTTGATCAATATGATAAGTTGACCAAATAATTAAGGATATGTGAACCAATAAATAGAAATTAGTTTCACCTTTCCACGTCACCCATTTGTTCCATTTTTACCCTTATTTACATGTGACATCATTGAGGTTGTTTTTCCGCAAAGTAATGTTAACCGATAAAAACATTTAATGGAAAGGTACTCTAAAGATTTCGCTTGGATAATTGCATCGCTATTTAGTGTATCATAATTTTATGCCGTGGATAACAAGGTAACAAGGGAGCAAAATCTTAATAGAACAATATGGGTATATATAACAACTCTTGATTAAAATTATGAAAGAAAAGGACATATACAAGACCAAATGAATGACTGTAAAGTCTATAACACGTGCAAACATAATAAACATTACAAATTTACCCTTGGCTTCTAAACGCTAGTCTTCCTTAACGACGTGAATTTAACGGAGCTTCCCAACGGCGACGAACCAACCTCAATGTCAAACGAATCATATCGCCGGAAAATCTCAATCAAAAACAACCTCGCCACCAAAACAACAAAATCCTTTCCGGCGCACTGTTTATTCCCCACCGTCGGATTCTCCGTCTCCGGTCCATTCGACCACACCACGTGCCGCAACAGCCTCTCTCCTTCCTCCCCGACGAATCTCTCCGGCACAAACTCCTCCGCTCGGTCGAAAATCTTCGGATCCTTCGTCGCAAACGGTTGATATCCGTAAAGCATTTCTCCTGCCTTCACTTTAAACACCGCGTCGTGGCTCTCGATCACAAAATCCTTCTTCGCACGACCGTATTGCGCCGGAACTGGTGGTTCGAACCGGAGACACTCGAAAACGACGGATTTCGTTAGCTCCATTTTCTCAATCCCTCCCATCGTGAGCTCTCCACCGTTGGATTTAATCGCCGATCTAATCTCCTCCGCTAATCGGATCTGGAGTTTAGTACCCGCCCGCCCGACCCGTTTAACCAGATTCGAGAAAAGGATTTTCATCCCGCCCCACGTGTTGAAACACGTGGCGAAAAGTAGGTTGTGAGAAGCTTCTTCTCGCGAGATACCCAATTTCTCGGCCTCGACGAGAATCTCACCTGAAGATTCGAGGAAAAACTCGTAGAGTCTCTGGTAATCGGATTTGACTAGCGATGGAGGTAATCGGAAAGTATGGAGAAGAGGATCTTCAACAAGCTTTGGTAAACCGAGAGTTAACAAAGGATGGAGATTGAATAAGACCCATTTAGTGATCAGCTTCGGTGCATCGGATCCAAGCTTCGTATCAGCTGGATTCTTCCCGTACATAGCTCGAGCCAAGAAATCGAAAGCTGCTGCATCTCCAGGACCACCGAAATCTGCTTTTCCGTTAACGGCGAGCTCTTTCTCGATAGAATCGAAAAGCTCCGAGTAAGTAGCTCGAAACTCCGGGAAGATTCGGTTTCGAGAGGATTTGAGCAGATGGAAAATTAATGATTTGAGCTTGGAGTGATTCGGCTCCGATGGATCGAGGTAAGAGAGGATTCGATAGCCTCCTGTTAGCTCTGTTGAAGGCATGTAAGTTCCGGTGAAGAGATCTTTTTTCTCGACTTTATCAACATCGAACAGAATCGGGAAGCTTTTTCCGTCGAGTAAAGCAACGACTTGTGGATTCTCGGCTATGCAACCTCCGGGAGGCATATTGACACGAAACACCGTGGAGTTGTATTTACGGATTCGGGATTTGAAGAACTCTTCTGGTTTTTGGTTGTAGAAGTAATCGTGACGATCTTTGATGGGTCCTATAATTGGTAAACCGTAGCTTCCCGGGATGCTTCGGATCGGGAGATCTTTGGATCCGGATCCGGATACGGTTCGGATCGCGACAGTTAGATCAGGAGGAGTTTCTGATGTTGAGGCTTTGATCGGACGGGTTAAAACTCGAGTCGAGGTGAATTTTAACGGCGTTGATCGTACGGTGGTGGATTGGTGGATCTGAGGGTGAAGAGAACTCGGGAAAGGAGCTGAAAGAGAGGCCATTTTTTTGTTTTGTTGAGAATACTGATTTGGGCGGATTGTTGTGTAGAAACAGAGACAACTAGAATTTGTATATATAAAGAAAGGAAATAGATGTGAATGAAAACTAGTTTGACCAAAAACAAAAAAAAAATGTGAATGAAAACTGAATAGAAGAAATCAAAGAAGAAAAGTACAACTAAAGGACCATGTTTTTTTTCTTCTTTTTATTTGTAAAAGTGATGGCATTTTCCGTAAACATTGTGATTCATCTTTTCGAACGTAATTTTTCAAAATTATATAGATTTTGCGTGTTTTCAAAATTATCATGTTAGTGTTTTGGTCTGATTTTTTTTTTTCCCGTCGCCGATTTGGTTTCTAAGTTAAGGTCGATCGGTGTTTTGTCTGCGGTGTCGACGTGGTAGAGCTCCAAAGCGCTCTGTTCCGAGACGGTCCTCATGTGTCAGTTTAATCTAGGTTTTGTAAAGCATTTCGTTTCTCAGTTAATTTTCCTAACCAGACTTGTTTAGGTTTTGTCGGTTAGGTTTGTTTGTAACTCAATTTTTATTAAATTCAAGGAAGCACTTTAACAAAAAAATAAAAATAATATATATATATATATATATGGGCAAGATTTAATTTCAATTAAATTAGACGATTTTATCTTTTTCATATAATTTTTACGAGATGGATAATCTATGTTTGGGAAAAATACGGTCTTTCCTACGTGGGCGAATTACGTGTCTCCACGTGTTACATATGGCTTTTTTGCAGGTACAACCCCCTAGATCAAACTGAGCTTTATTTGGACATACGACCCAAGTACCTCATGCACTAGCACCGGGCCTTGGATCCTTCGGAACCAAGAGATCCGGCACGAAGGCCACAGGTTCCCGGTTTCCTCGCGTATGATAGTGTAGGCCACACTATCAGATACAAGGAAGTTGGAAAATGAGTGGTCATGAGAAGTGAGCGGTTACCTTTTCCTTGTCATGACCGAACATCGGAAATCTGGAGAGGTCGGGTTAAGAAAAGGTAATCCACACAGGTACCCAGAGCGAGGAGCGCGTCAGACAGAACTGCCCCGACAGCCCAAACCCTGGTATTAGGGGATTCGGGCCAGGTATGAGAATTGTTTGAGCGGGAACCGTCACTTTAATACTTGAATTTCCCTCCAATCGGCAATCGGAATATATTCAAAACTACGCTCATACCTCTGCAAGCTTACGAACCATGCATTTAATGCTTCATGCTTACACCTGACAAGAGAAAGTAACAACACTCTGAGCATAGAGAAGAGATAGTATGGGAGATGCCCATATCACGCCTAACCCACCGCTTCCACGGTCGTACTCTGAGAAGGATAGCGACACGACAAGGCTTGGTCGAGAAGCGGGTGCATACTGCCAAAGAAGGTAGTGAAGAAGTCAGGAATGTACCGGGTACGCGACGTAAGCAAACAGATCCAAATCCGACCCAACAACCCGACAACCAGGATCCGACCCGATATACTAACCCGGATCAGGTAAAACTCTATAAATACTTACCTTCCTCCAACAAGGAAAGGGATTCGATTCTTTTTGGTTCGCTTGCACTCACTCATACAGTCATATTATCTTATAGATAGCTGTGAGATTAATGTGCATAGCTCTCGACACTACTTCTAAACACTTAGCTCTCTTTCTTTCCGAGACTCCTGGTCTCATCTCCGACCATTCTCCGGAGATCTTCGCGGTTGCTCCTATGACGTGAAGCTCACCCACCCCTAAACTCTTATTTTCTTCTCTTTCACCTCAAAGAGCCCACCATACAAAATTGGTTGCGGATCCATCTGGTAATGAATATTTAGATCGATACCAATTACCCAAATACTCACACCATTGTAGTATTTGGGGATCAATCCAAGGAGTTTAAGATTAGCACACCGAGAATGTGAGACACATCTTAAGCTAATCAAATAAGAAGAAGGGGTTTTTCTAAACAATCCTAAAGTAATAAAGACTAAACAAACAAGATTAAAAGCATAAAACAAAGCAATTAAAAGACTAACACAATTCGAATTGAAACAAGCAAGAAAGTAAACTAGAGTGCTAAACAAGATTTAAATCAATACTAAGAATGAATCCAAGGATGAGGTTATTGATTTTGGGTGATACTAGAGCTAATACATGATGTCAATTACTCAAAAAATTGCTAATCCTTCGGTTTAGATCACTAATTGAGACTAATCCATTTCCATGGCACTAATCACTTTGCTAATTACATAATTAAGAACAAACTCTCATTTATAATTAAGCAATCAACAAGCATTAATCTCAAGATCATATAACCAATAAAATCCTTAGATATCTATTTCCATAGACTAAACAAGTAAATCTCATAAAAAGTTATTTGAGGAATTTCATCGAACACCTACCGGACATGAAATTCTCTAAGGCCTAAATCAACCAAATCAAGGCTAATATATCATTAATCTCACATAATAAGAAATGATATTATCTAAACTAAGCCCTAACATCATAGATCTACTCTAATCGTCACCCTAAACTACCTCATCCCATGGATCATAATAGAACCAACAAAACCCATAAGGATAATGTTAATAAACATGATTAATGAAAGATTAAATAAAGATTAAGAAAATAAATCAAATATTTTGCATAAAACCTCAATATATCTCTTACAAATGTTTAAGAACTTTAAAAATGAATGAGTTTCCAAAAAAAAGAGAAAATATCCTCAAAAATTAGGTCTAAAAGGCTTATAAAGAGAATGGGTGGAACTGGGTCAACCCAGATCAAACTGGGTCGACCTAGTGGATCTTAGGTCAATATGCATTCCAATCGACCTATCTGGTCGATTGGCTGGTCAATTGGATCCTCCTGGTGTGTTTAATCGACATGTCAATCGACCTGGTAGGGCCAATTGAAACTCCAGACGGACATGTGCTTGCCAAAATCGTTGTAGGTCTTGAACCGTTGCTCCAAATGACTTGCAATGGTGAAATGACCCTTTTCGACAGATTTCCGAAGGAAAAAAGCTGTCGGTTCTAGGTCGTCAGAAATCGATATCCGTCGGAAATCCGTCAGAACATTCCGAAGGATTTCAGTCGTCGGAAACGGGTCGGAAATTTCCGACGGAATTTAATGAAATTTAATCCGGAAATAAATCGGGGAAGGCCTTCTTCATGGTCGCTTGCAAAGCGCTGAGCTCTTGACAGGTTGAGTCGTGAGCGGTCTGCAACTCCGCGTGTGCGGACTGTAACTCACCGACCTTCTCGTCACGGTCTTTCACCGTTTGGCTGAGCCTCTCGATTTCTTCTTTGTACTCTGAAACATATCGAGGCATAGAGGAGGAAGATTCATGGGTTGGAAGCCCGCCTAACCCCGCGAATCGACCTTTGACTTGTCGAGTTTCCTACGAAAGTTTAAAAATGTTATTAAAGAAAATTACGAAAAGAAAAAAAAAATTGAAATAAAATTAAAACATACCTCGAGAACAAGTTGGTTGATCAGTTCCCGGGATAACTCGTTTGAGGACGACGATCCATCAAGAGTGAGATGCGACATCGAAACTTCATGTTTCGTCTTCTTCTTCTTGCACTTCTCGACAAGGTCACGCATCCCCACATCTTGGATCAAACCGGATTTCTTGTTGGTGTGCCTTTGCTCGATTACTTTAAGGTAATCTGGAGGTTTGCCGTCTACCTTTGCCTGTGAAATTTGGTTAAGTAAAATAAAAATAAAAATGGAAATTAAACTTACCATTTCCATCGCCTCGCGTTCGACGGTCTTTGCGCTCCCGTTGTGAATGTAGATCCCCTTCCCTCCTCGCTCGCTCTTCCAGTTCTTCGAGTTTTTCTCGGAGAGCTCCTTCGTCTTCGACTTACTCCAGTAATCGCAGAAGCCCTTCCACACGCCGTCCTCGAGGTCCTTTGGCTTGCCTTTGTTATGCTTCCACTTCTGCTTCCACTCGTGCATGTGCTTCGAGTACGAAAGCGCGGCAAACTTGTCGAATTGGCCAATAACCTTCTTGGTATGATTATGGTCCCACGTGAACTCTTGTTACAATAAAAAAAACATAATGTTAGTTTTCAAAATAAAAAATAACAAAATGAACTAAAAAAAGAAAGATATATTAAAAGACTTATCGCGAAAGTCCGGTGCCATAAGTCTTTCTCGCCGGTTGGCATGTCCGAGTATTTCTCGTACGGTTTTACCAACATGTTGTGGAGCATCCGCAAAATCGCCTTGTTTATCTCAGTCGACAACTTAAACCTGAAAACATTAAAAAAAGAATTAAATACGTTAAGATTAAAAATATAAATAAATTGAAATAATAAATGAAAATTCACTTACCAAGTCCCGTCCTCGAACTTCGGGTCGAGACAGATGCAATGGTCTCTGTTTGGCTGCTGGACTAGATCATCGATCCTAATCCGGCTCCGAGCAGCGGATTGTTGGGAGTTTGGGACTTCAGTTCCCGAGCTCGATCCGCCATAAAATCGTTAGTAAATTAATTGATTAACCCGAAAATTACGGTAAATTTCAAAATTTTACAAAAATTTCAAAATTTCCTGAAAATTTCAAAATTACCGAAAATTTCGAATTTCCCGAAAATTTCAAATTTGAGAATTTGATATTTCCCAAAATATTATAAAAATGATTTTATTTGATAAATATTATATACAAACTTGATAAATATTTTAAAAACGTTTTTATTTAGTACAAAATTTTGAAAAATTCAATTATCATTTTCTAAATACTTAAAAAGTATTTAAAAACGTTTTTATAAATCAAAAATTTGTTTTCTAAATCTAAGAATTCTAAATCTACAATCTAATCACATAAACCCTAACAATAATATTATTGTACATAAAAATTACATAAGAAATTCCATTCTAACCACCTAACAATACACAAAAAATTCCATTCTAACAACCTAACACTAATAAACCCTAAAAACTAACAAGATCTACAAAAAAAATAAGGAATTGAAAACTTACATATTTTGATCCATACGAAATGAGGAATTGAGGATTGAAGAGAGAGATTTGAGAAGAAATCAAAAGAAGAGAAAGAGAGAAGTTGTAAGTTTTCGGAAGGAAGAAGAAGAGAGAAGAGAGAAAAAGCGTAGGAGGAGAGAGAGAAATGAGAAAAGAAATCGACGGTTTTTCGATATATATCGATTTCCGACGGACATATCCGTCGGATTCCAAAAATTATTTTCATTTACGCGGTTGATATTCCTGCGGTTTCGAAAAAATCTAAATCCGTCGGAAATTTCTGACGGAAAGGTATATTCCTTGCATGTTTGTCGATTGGCCAGTCAACAGGCACGTGGTATATTCCTTGCATGTTTGTCGATTGGCCAATCGGAAATTTCCGACGGATTTATATTTGGGGTTTAGGGTTTAGTTATATGATTTAGGGATCCCTAATCTACATATTTCATTCGAAAAATAGTAAATTCATCAATGTTAAAGACTTTGAATGAGTTTATAACTTATACAACATCAAAACCTATACATTTCACATAAATCAAATATACCTCTAATACTATAACTTATACAAACACTTCTATCAAATTTTATAAATTCTATATAACACATTTTTTTTTGAAATATGACATGTTCAACCTATTCTATATACATCATAAAAGTGTTTGTAAACAATTTCCACAAAAAAACCTATACCCTATACCCTATACAACATTTTTGAAAATATCCGTCAGAAATTTCCGACAGATATCGAGATTGAAGGTGTAAAACACGATGTAAAATTGTTTAAAACCTTATGCTCAATAATCCGTCGGAAATCCGTCGGAAATGAGTTACCCCGGCTAAAACTGAAACCCCGGTTACTGAACCACTTGGTAAAAACTGAACGCCTCGGCTAAAACTTAATCCGTCGAAAGTATATTTAGTAAATATTTTTTTTTTTTCGGATTTCTTACACTTAGTAAATCAAATGTCTAAGTTTCTAGTTCCACATAACTAATATATTACACATTACACTTCAAATACAAGTACATATTTTTCAATGCAAAGTTTATAATTAAAACCATTCCGAATCTGATGATAAGTAATCTGATTCTGCTGAATCGGAAGTTTCACCAAATTCGTCAAATTCTTCCTCTGAATCCTCAAATACCTGATCATCGGCATGTACGGTGAAATTAACAACAAGGTCGACCTCAAGGGAATGGTCGATCGAACCTAAACCAACAGAGTTTTGCTGGAGGGGTTCATGATCGGACATCCCATGAACCTTACCTCTCGGGTTTATCGATGTGACTGTAATCCACGGGTCTTGCTTATTTGTCACTCGAGGATAGGGAATATAGCATACCTACACCATGTAATAAAGTCATATAACAATTTAGACACGGTAATGCAAAAATGTATACTAACAAATAAATTAACATAAAATAATAAAACTAACATGGTCTGCTTGTGAAGCAAGTACGAATGGCTCGTATTTCTTGAGTCGCCTTCTGCTATGTAATGATATAACACCAAATTGGTCGTGTCGCACACCGCTTCCTACTAATGGGTCGTTCCAGTCGCATAAAAATGCAACGCATCTCAAAACGAGCATTCCTGGGTACTGAACATCGAAAATCTCACGTACGACACCATAGTATACAAGATCACCGGACTGAGTAGATACACCGTAATCACCGGCAACGATGTCGGTAAGGTCAACATCTGTCGAACATCCATCGGAAATCCGTCGGAATTTGTCTGACGGATGCCCGTTGGCGGAAATCCGTCGGCATTATGTCGGCAACATCAGTATTTGTCGGAAATCCGCCAGATATGTTCCAACGGATTGTTATCGTCGGAAATTTCCAACGGGTAAGGTTTTCCGACGGATTTCCAACGGATGGTACGTTCGTCCAAATACCGTCGGAAATCCATCGGAAATGGCCTTGTTTTCTTGTAGTGTAAAGGGGTTTTTATAGGGATTTTTGGTGTCACGAAAATTGTAAAAGTGCAAAACGAAAAAGGGAAAAATACTATATAAAATCGATGTAAGCTAATGATAATGTTGGGTCGACACGGATATCTAGGGGATGCTCGATTCATAACATGATACAAAGCTCTTAAAATTGATTCTAGCAAATCTTGGAACTCGAAATCACGAATGTATGACTAGCCTAATGTCGTAGCACTAACCAACTAATCTCTATCAACTCGACCAGTAGTTTTTGTCTCTGGCCGCGCAGCAGATCATGCAATATTATCAAGTTTCGTCTACGCTCACGATACTCTATAGGTAGCTTTCGTCTCCTATAGTGTTTTCGCTCTTCTGAAGCTATGTCCGGTTAACAAATACAGCATTGTCGTGGGTTTATTACTCATAAAATCAGTTGCTAGTTCATGACGCTAACTTCATGCATTATGAATAAACTTAGAAGAAAAAAGATCTAGAAATTGGCTAAGTAAAACATGTAATCCTTATCGAACATATTATCCCTGTTGATTTTCCCTTAAACCCAACGATAAAACTACTCAGCCATGACTGAGCTTAACATGATAAAAAGATAAATGAAGCAGTAGAGAGATGAAGAAAAGCTTCTCGTATTTCAGAACAAAGTCGAGAGAAGACTTCTCTACAAATCTCAAAAACGAAAGTAAAAACGTAAAGTAAAGATGCAAAAACTAAAGAATAAAGTTAAGGATTATTGTCTGCTACGAATTAGGGTTCTAAAAACATGTATTTATAGTGCTTATGGCCTCTTGTGCGTCACTTATGGTTTTCTTCGGAGAATAAATCGAACGGGAATCGAACGGGCTTGAAATTGGGGTTCTACGATGTTTTTGAGTCGGTCGCGGGTCGAGCTCTCCCAGTAGCGGTAAATGGCCTATTCGCCGCGGGTCGAGCTATTCCAGCCGTGGTCGGCAGTCTGTTTGCCGCGGCTCTGTGGCTTCTTGGCCAGCTTGACGGGACTTCTTGGTCTTCGAATATCTTGTGATTGAACTGTTGGATCGGCCTCAAACCAAGTGCACTGGAAAGGAAGCTGGTCTCTCTTTAATGTCTCCAAATTTAGGCTGGATCAGACGGTGAGAAAATCTTCATTTGGGGTTGAACTTCTGACGGTTTGACGCTGAGCAGGAAATCTGGGTTTTCTCCAATTTGCAATGCTTTTTCCTAAGTAACATGAAAAGAGTCTTGAAACTACAAATACACGAAATTCGTAATAAAAAAAATTAAAACCAAATAAAATACTTGTAAAAGCATAAGAAAACCATAGTGAAAATGGCTAAAAACACGGTGTTATCAGGTTGAATGATGATTCTGCATTTATCATTGTTCATTCACTCCGGTGGGCTTTTCAGCTCGACCCGATACTTCTTTTCTTTAGTTGACCTCGTCTGGATTTTTTAACTTCGTCGGGCCTTTTACCGTAGATCAAATGGGCCATATTTTATTGGGCCGGGTTTTTATCCCTCACAATTAGCCCCACAATTCCTTAAAGGGAGGAGACTTGACTCTGTTTGAGGAATTTTACTTCGCCATTTCCCCCACTAGGCGTGACTTTCGGGCTGACGATCCTTCTTCCCTTTTCACGTCACTTCATTTCCTTTAAATGTTCATCTTCTCTGACTTCTTCGAGGTAGAAAAATTTCAACGAGGGCGTCCTCTTCTGTTATCCGTCCTTGGTCGAAGACCCTATCTCCTCTTCCTCTGATTAATTCATGGTCCGCAACCCGTTGTTCCTGGGAGTCCTTGTCTATTCTTTACCATGATTGTAGCCTTTCCAGTGAAGTCATGGTTATCATTCCTTCTTCTTCCGAGACCCCTGAGGAAGCTCCTGTGGGTTTCTGTTGTGTTTATGAATCATATTTTCGATTGAGTGGCTTGCAATTTCCCCTTCCAAGACTTTTGATTCAGTACCTGTTTCAAACTGGCCTCTGTCTTTCCCAGTTGACTCTGGGCTTCGTCTACCACATCCTTAGTCTTCTTGCCACGACATATGACTCCAATGTTTCCCTGAGCTTTGAAGATATTTCCCGTTTCAGCTTCGCGATTCCCGATACTATCCGCTCTAGGGCCTTATCCTTTGTTCCTCACGAGAATCGGGAACTTATTCCCGATCTTCTAGAAGACAATGTCTGGTGGACGAGCTAATTTTATTTCCAAGTCAGCGGTTCTTTCGTTGAACGCGGGTCGCCTCCTTTGTTTACCCACTAGACGATTGGTTCATGTTTTATTTAGGATCTTGTTGCCTTTACCCATTTTAAACTGGTAGTGTGACTGACTCTCCTCTTTTTTAGTGGTGAATCGTCGCCCGTCTGACTACCCACAGTTTCGAGCTCTCCTTGAGAAACTTTACTCTCGCCCCAGGCAGTGGATTGATCTCGATGGACTAGTGTTGGACTCCTTGCTTAAGAGAGGCTGACTCCGGAAGTCCATTGCTTTTGAAGGTTTAGATTGGTCCTTTGATTGACTTGATATTCTGGTCCATTTCACTCATTTTTTTCTCTTTTCTTCTTTAGGAGAGTTCCTGCTCGTGAGGTTCCATGGACTGCTCCCGGGCCATAACCTATCTACGCGACGATTTTGGCATGCCCTTCAGTTGGTTTAGCACCTTCTGGTGAAGATAATCCTTCCAAGCTGAGACGTTTGGATCGATCTGTTGATCTCGACGGCGAACCATCACGTGAGAACCCTCATGATATTCGAGTCATTCCTAGTCGAGAAAAGCACTCATTCTCTTCTTTCATCCGGACTGAACCGCTCTAGTAGGTCTCGAGGGTCCGAGAGGCATTTGAGCGCTCTAATGCAGAGCTCGAGGCTGAAGGGGATCTGCGATTGGTAGATGTTGACCTTGCGGTAAGTGGAATTCTCTTCGGAGTTAACCGATGCTTTTATGAGTCTTTCTTAATGATCCTTGCTTGTTTTCGCAGCCCTTTGAAGGAGAAGACTCGCTGGTTGACGTCGAGGAGAGGATCTCTGCAGTTGAAAAGAGGATCTCCGCGTTGGAGGCTCTAAAGCAGAAGAATTAAAGACCCTTTTCTCTTCTTCAACGGTTCTGAAATCAGATTCTTTTACATATGGTGAATATTTATATATTTAAACTTCCCTCTTTGCCATTGCGTGATGTTTTTTCTTGCTGGTTTTTGCCGTTCTGCTACTCCTTGCCGTATCTCAAGGTAGGATTTTTAAAGTACTCCTTTTAACGTGAGGGAATAGATCAATTTGTCTCTTTTCGTTGTGTCGTAAGATAGGACCTGGTTGCTTGTTCCATTTCCTTTTTGTCGGAACATGAGGTAGGAATTTGTTTCTCCCTTTTGCCGTGGCATGAGGTGAAACTGTATTTCTCCCTTTTGCCGTAGCATGAGGTGAAAAAGTTATCCTCTTCCTTTTACCGTCGTATGAGGTGGGGTCATGCTTCTCCCTTTTGTCGTGGCATGAGGTGAGCGTATGGGCCTACTTGGGCTAGTTCGTTACTCCCTTTTACCGTGGTATGAGGGGTTGATTTTTGTTGGGCCTGTTGTGAACTGGGCATGTCGTTTGGTCTTTTTCGAGCCGTGTAGGACTAGCCGTTTCCAAGAGTCTTTTGAGGTCGCTTTACTTGTATTTAAAAGCCTACGAGCTTCTCCATTTCTCATCACTTCTTACAAATGATTCTTTCTAAGAAATCACTTTTTCCTTTCTTTGTCGACTTCTTGTATTTATGTTTTGGTGCCACATCTCGTGAAAATTCTGAGATTGGAGTATTCCAATATCCACAAATGCTCGCCTGGGATCTTTCATGCGGAACTCCGGTTCTTAGGAAAAAGATTAGATTTTTCTTTTTCGTTATTACTTATCTCCGCTATTTCGTTTCTAACTTGTCTTCTCCATTTCCCATCCACGAGGAGTCCTTTTGGGAGAATTTCTCCTTAACATTGTATGGAAAAGGAGCGAAAAAGCATTTAATTTCGTGTATAATATTTTCTTATAATGTTCTTTGTCGGCTTAATGAAGACAAGAAGAAATCTGAGGACGGGCCTGCTGAGATTCCCTTCTAGTTCTCTCAGCTTCTCTGCTTTGAGAAGATCAGCCTCCAGATTTGGTCTTCATAGTAAGAGACGGTGGAGAAGTGTTTGGCCTCGTCATGATAAGCCCGGTCTTGCTTATCTTCTTCATCCTTCTACTTCCTTGCGAGGGAGAAAGTTCTTTCTTCTTGCTTTGGAATTTTTGAGGGAGAGGTGCATCTTCTCCGTCGGTTACAAAGGAAAGTGATTTCCAATCTATCCGCCTTGTCGGCTAAACTTCGTACATATCCTTCAAAGATCGAAGTAGAGATTTGTTTTGTTGTAATTGTGATTTTGACTTTTTGTACCTGGCGTTGGAGCCTTCTTCGAATAATGAATAAGAGTTTTGAGCTCGCCTTTTTGTCCCTTCGAAGAAATTGACTCCGGAAGTTTTCCTCTTTTCCTTTCATCCCGGTTTTTTGCGGACTTAATCGTAGATCTTGATTTGTGATTGCTCACTAGCCAAAGTGCTCCTTGAGCCCCCACATGTGTCAATCGTTGAACAATTGTTTCCAGGTTACTCAAAGAGCTCTAGTTTTTTAGTCTGCCTTTTGTCAGACCTTCCGTTTAGATTTTCACTTCATCATTCCGGGTAAGGAGTCTTCTCTTGACCTTTTATGTTTAAACGAAGAGGTCGCTTTTGAGATTAGCAGCTGCATTTGATTTCTCAAATTGCCTACGTACTCGTTTCGGGACCAAGCAACTTTGTAGTTCATTGGTCTCCCTTTTGCCACTTTGGGATGTTTTATTGTCTTAGCCATTAGATGACTGAGTTGTCTACAGAACAAGCTTGCAATGATATGACTCCATCAATTCCTTGGTCGAACTGACTTCATCCTTCTGACCACCCCAACCCCTTCCGAAGTCGGGAACTTAACACATTGGTGATAAGTTGATGAGGGCACTTCCCTCATTAGGTTTAGCCAGGGCGTTCCCAAGATAGCGTTGTATGGAACTTGACAATCTGCTACGGAGAAAGTTACTATCTTTATAACACCGGCTGCTGACACCGGTAACTCAATGGTTCCGATCGAGGTTGAAGCATCTCTGCTAAAACCCATCAATGTTGACTTCGGACCTCGGAGATCCGACTTCTCTATTCCCATTTGCTTTAGGGTCTTCAAAAATATTATGTCTACTATGCCTCATGTATCAATCAAAACTCGAGAGACTTCACAGTTAGCACCAATATCAAGACTTAAAGTTAGGATATCGTCATCGGGTGCATCCTTATCAAGCCAGTCTTTTTCGAAGAAGGATATTTCGTCGTCGGGAAATAACCCCATGTTATTAGCCTTTTCTGTGTCAGCTCACCGCTGATGCTTTTTGATTGATCCGGTCGTGTCTCTAAAGAGTCTCGACCCTCTCATGATTAGGTTGATCGTTTTCTTCTTCTAACTGTGCTCATGCTCGATTGGTTCGGGATCGTTTGGTCCTCCATCCTTCGTCCTCGCGGAATCCGGATTACTGATTTCGACTTTGTCAAGATTCCCTTCGCATATCCTTCAACATGTAACACTTCACTGTTGAATGTCCATACCTTTGATGGTAGTCGCAAAATGCTTCTCTGTCTTTGCCCAACATGTCATTGGGCTTTGTTGATCGATCATGATCACCCTTTCTCATTTCTTTTTGTACCGCAAAGGTTTGCGATCCGCTTAAGTGACTTCTCTCTATCTTTCTCCTCATAAGGTAGTCGGGACCGTTGAAGATTGAGGTCTTGAGTTTTTGTATCGTTCGGCGAGTGCAGCGCGTTCTTCTTCGGCAATTGCAAAGCCTGCGCCTCGGTGAAGTGCATCATGAATAGTGACGGAGTGTTGACCGTGATATCCTCTTTGAATTTTTATTCGTGCCATAGTCCCACCTTCAACGGTGCCAAGGCTGTTTCGTCATGAACTATTGGCATCCTTGTGAGTTATGACCGAAGTGAATCTCGCGGTCCTTGAGTCAGGGCCCATAGTTCTTCTCATGAGGCCGGTTTCTGAATGAATACGGAGTATTGCTTCAAGAAACTGACCGAGCGCTAAGAAAAATTGTCGATTGACCTTTCCCCCAGACGAGAGAACCAATTCTGCTTCATTGAATTGGACTCTTCCGACTGCAATATGAAATGCTCTTAGATGCGATTTTGGATCCGTCTTTCTCTCATATATTGGGAGCCTAAGCTTTCTCACGTCTCTGAGAGGCGTATTCTCGATACGGAAAGAGAACAGTGTTTTCTTAGTTTCTTCGACAACGCGGTCGATTTCTGGTGTTGCGCTGGTAGCATTGTGGATCCATGAATTTTCATCTCGTAATCCTTCTTGATTCTCAACTACCACCCGATGGATATACTCTAATCCATTGGGATTTGCATCGATTCTAGGGTTTCACGCAAACTGATCGCAGTTCCCCATCACTTGCGAACCGTACTAGCCATGACCGTACCTTTGCCCATAGTTTGGGTTCATGACAGGTCCTTGATCCAGGATCCGTCAAGGTGGGTTGATCGGATCAAGAGGTGGAGGAAAGGTAGTAGGATCGATCCGTTGAGAGCCATGTTGGCCTTGTCCGTTTTGTCGTTCAGATTATGGGGTCAAAATTAGCCTTTGATCCAGGATCCGGAACTGCGGATTAGACGGATTGACATACGGTGGTGGAGGGAGAGTCGAGGATTCGACTCGCACATCTCCTGCCGCGGGTAGCTGACTACTCCCACTGCCTTGTCTGTGATAAACAGGACCGGTCCCTAAGTGGGATACACTTGGGGACGTCGTATTGTCCCCATTGTTTCCAAGTGGAACTGTATATGTTGGCGGTATGCTTTGGGTCACCAGCGTGGGCGAGACACCGAGCAGAATCTGTGTTGGTGGGACACTTGGTGGTGGTGGAACTTGCATCCTCCGAGCGAAGCTCACCGAGAGATTGGGTCAATACCGTTTGATCTGAAACAACTTTCTCAAGTGTTTGGGTCACATCAGACATTGCCCCTTGGAAGACTGATATCTTCATATTTTACATGTTCTATCATACATTTTACTTAGAGTTTTGTGTCATTTGCATGCATAATCATGGTTTTATTTAGCATTTAGGTCTTTGTTAAGGTTTAGGGTGTTGCATTAGGTCATAGTGAGTCTTGGATGCATTTGGAGTGTTTCTAGGTGTTTTGGAGACATTTGGGATGATAGGAGTGATTGAGCTTAAGAGAAGGAAGAGTTCACCCAAGGTGTCTCAAAGATCTGGCCAGATGAAGGGTCTTCATTAAGATTCAGCTCCTGAGGTCTTCATGACAATTGTAGAAAAATGAGTTAGCTGTCGAATGGAAGTGGTTTGAAGTCATTAAGATACGTGGTTCAAGTGATATATCAATTTTACTAAGGGTACGTCCGTCTGGCCGCGAGACCATAGCACCGTACCGGCCCGATCTCGCCCGGTGTCACCGCCAGGTGCTTAACCCAAGCTTGGGCAGTGCCAATACCGCCCGGTGTAGAACCCTCACCCTGGTCGTGGGCCTCCCCTATATAAGGCTTTAGACCTAATTTTTAGATCCATCTATTTTCTTATGCTAAAAACCTTCCCTTAAGTATTCTAAATAATTTGTAAGAGAGATCTTCTATTTTTTTAATGCAATCTAAGTTTGTTTTCTTTGATTTCCATCTTCTATCTTTCCTTTCTTAATCGTCAAATCATTTGATCATGGGTTTTAACTTTTCTTTTATGGGATTAGTTGAAACCATGGTGATTAGTGAGTAGTCTTTTGGAGTTTGAGGATGGGATAGATTTAGGTTGATTCCAAGGTTGATTCATGATGTTTAGGGTTAGATTATCTTATTTCCTTTCTTGATTAGTGCTCTTAATGCTAGATTTGTTTGAGAAAGATTGTTTAGATCAAAGGGCATTTCACACCCACAAGGTGTTTGATGAAATGCCTTGATGAACTTATCAAAAGATATTCATTCATAGCCTATGAGAGTAGTTGTCTAGGGTGTTTATTTGGTTGATCTTGAATGTTTAAACTTAATGCTTGCTAATTATGGATTCACAAATGGGAATTTGATTTTGGATTAGTAATTAGCAAAGTAATTAACGCCTTGAGAGAGGATTAGTTAAGATTAGTGATTTTTGCCTAGGGATTAGTCTTCATGAGTATTGGACATCATTAATTAGCTATGAGATCACCTTAAATCAATTGCCTAATCCTTGAATTCGCCTTTCATTATCATTTTCACATCGTTTAGCATCTTTAGCTCTTGTTTCTTTTCTTAATTAAGTCAGATCATTAGCATAATCACCAAACCTCATCTTATTAGCTTAACTTAGGAAGTTACATGCATTCTTGATACCTCATATACTACATTGTATATTGAGTAATTGATCTCAAAGACCAAAAAAGTCTATTATCAATTTTAAAACTTAGAGGTTGAGTTAAAAAAAATATATCGTGTTATATTTTCGTCCAACTTTTTATTAGCAACTTTTTAATATTTGCCATTTACTTAAATAAATATCATCATTTTCTATTTATTTACCAAATTAGTTCATAAAGAAAACAAATAAAAGAAGTTGGAATTTTCTATTGGTGGCGTGGAGGGAATATTCCTTTTTCTGACCACACAGTTTTTATGAGATCTATTGGAAGTCTGACCACCGGCCGAGCCGAGATGTATATTCAATTTTTTTTTCACTGAAATTTATTCATTATATAAAACAAAGAAAAAATACACAAAATACAAGGTGGAATGCGTTTTTGGTACACCAAGCCAACGGAAAACAAAAATTCCCCGGAAACTAAGCCCAACACATGGGAGACAAAGCTCGATACACGGGAAACTAAGTCCGAAAAACGAGAAACATAAACAACATAAACCATAAATTCGATACCTCGAACCCAAACATAAAAGAAGCTACCAACAAGCGAGAATTTATAAGGCTGAACAACACATCCTGACAATAAAATGGAAAGTTACACGAGATTAATCAACTCTTTCAGTCCAAGGACACACCATGCTGACTGTGAAAATACCATGTCTTTCACCTTCCTACCAACAACCGGATTTGACCCAAAAGTTTGGGAGAAGTTTTTTACCGGTATTTGAAGGAAAAGGAAATTGTTGAAGTACCCTAGAAAGAACGGATAAGAGACCAAAAAACAGCGTTTAGAAAAGAAGATCTAAGAATTTGACTTTTTTACTCAGACTTGTAGCAACCGGAAAACAACCGTAGAAAACTTCAGGTAATAGATCTAGCATCTCCAATACCACCGCTCAAGAATCCCGAACACAACACCTACCCAGTCGCCTTCACTCGCCTCCACGCCGGAAGCTTTACTTTCGTCTGAAAAATCGAGGCCACACGAAAGGTTTATGACACAAAAAAAAACAAAATATATAAACAAAAGTTGGTCAAACGCCGTGGCTCTGAAAATCCACCGACGTGGACCAGAATTGAAGCCAAGAGAAGAAAAAGTTTTTAGAGAAAAGGTGGAGAGAATAAGGGGAGAGAGAAAGTGTTGCGAGGTAGGAAAAAAAAGGTTATCGAGAGCTGTATATTCAATAGCCACGTGCTTTTACTACAAATAAAAGTTGTACATCATATTTTATTCAATAGCCACGAGCTGTATGTATTATCATTTTTTTTTTTTTGCACATCTATGCATTATCATCTCTATACTTTATGAAGCTTGTTGCTCTATTTTGTATTTTAGTTTTGATTCCCCCTTCATATAATATCCAGAAATGGTAAAATCAATAACTTATACAAAACGCACATGTCTAAATGCATATATTTTAGATTGTTGAGAAATTTGGCTTGACAACGACTTTTTAGTTTGTATTCGAAAAAGTTAACACGTCCCAAATATTCGTTTAGTATCTAGCGCATTTCGTTATGACTTGACGAGAACATCTCTATTTTTTTCATCTCAACATTTTTTTTACTCCTAAAACTAGGTGAGTGGTCCGCACCCTTTGCGGACATGTATTGAATTTTATAGATAGTTTAACTTATTTTGTTAAGAGAATAATATGGTGGAAATGTAGTTGTTTAATTTTTAGATATGTTTAGTATTTGATCATAATACGAAATCTTACTATGAAGTTGGATGCAAGTTTGGAAAACAATCGTCTGATTTTTACTTTCGATGGGCCACTCACATGATAAGTAAAAATACGTAGGCCTTGTTCGTTTGCTCATCTGGATGCTCCATCCAGATGAAGCTGCAAAATGATGTTCGTTCATTCCGTAAAAACGTAAAATCCCATTTTCCCGTAAAATATTTCGTTTTCCTACAAAAAAACGTTAAATCTCGTTTCCCGTCAAAAACGTCAAAACCCGTTTTCTTGCCAAAAACGTAAAATCTCGTTATCCCGTTATCCCGTCAAAAACGTAAAATCCCGTTTTCCCGCAAAAAACGTAAAATCTAATTTTCCCGTAAAAAACGTAAAATCCCGTTTTCCGGTCAAAAACGTAGAATCCCGTTTTCCGTCAAAAACGTTAAATCATGTTTTTCCGTCAAAAACGTAAAATCTCATTTCCCGCCAAAAACGTAAAATCCCGTTTTCCCGTCAAAAATGTAAAACCAATTTTCCGTCAAAAACGTAAAATCTCATTTTCTCATCAAAAACGTAAAATCCCGTTTTCCAGTTAAAAACGTAAAATCCCGTTTTCCAGTCAAAAACGTAAAATCTCGTTTTCCCGTCAAAAACGTAAAATCCCGTTTTCTAGTCAAAAACTTAAAATCCCGTTTTCCCGCCAAAAACGAAAAAATCTCGTTTTCTCGCACAAAACGTTAAATCCCGTTTTCCCGTCAAAAACTATTTTCTAGCCAAAAATGTAAAATCCCGTTTTCCCGTCAAAAACGTCAAATCCCGTTTTCTCGCCAAAAACGTAAAATCATGTTTTCCCGTAAAAACTTAAAATCCTATTTTTCCGCAAAAAAACGTAAAATCCCATTTTTCCGTCAAAAACGTCAAATCTCGTTTTCCTGCTAAAAACATAAAATTTCGTTTTACCTAAAAAAACATAAAATCCCATTTTTCCACAAAAAACGTAAAATTATGTTTTCCCGCAAAAACGTAAAATTCCGTTTTTCCGTCAACAACGTAAAATCCCGTTTGTCCTTAAACACGTAAAATCCAATTTTCCCGCCCAAACACGAAAACATGATACAAAAATAATAACAAAATTAAATTATTTTGGCATTGGTAAGCTGTGTAATGGTTTGTAAGTATTTTACCAATCAATTTTTTGGTGGAATTAGGCTAAAGATACACAAAGTTGCGTTTTGAATTAACGAAATTATAAAGAAATTCTGAAAACGCAATTAAGCGAAGATCTAATCGATTATTAATGACAGTTGTTAAAAGTGACTATGGTCTTTTTAAAAGCCTTGCTGATAATAAATTTAAAAATACATAAAAAGTACTGAAATTAGAAATAACATAAAATAAATTTAATGCAACAATGACTAATAATAATCCGGTAAACCACTTCCGGATCCACCAAAATCATTTCATCCGAAATGGTCTACCATAGTGCAAACTCACGAGCCAATATGTGCAAAGAAAAAATATTTTGTTACACGACAAAAAGCATGTAGGAAAGATGTAGAACATGCCTTCGGAGTTCTCCAATCGCGGTTTGATATTGTGAAAGGACTGGTTCGTTTTTGGAAAAAGACTGTGTTACATGACATAATGACTACATATGTAATTTTACATAACATGATAATCGAGGATGAACGCGATCTCGATGCTCCGATTGAAGTGGGAAGAGAAGCTTCACCTCCAAAGGTAGAAGTAGTTGAGGAAGAGAAGCTTCACCTCCAGTAGGAAGAGAAGCTTCACCTCTGTCATCACAATTTCCTGAACAGGGGATTTCAACTTTGGCCACACTTCTAAATTATTGATAGCCCTGACGAGATTTTTGGAGTCCAACTTGAAAATAACTTATTTGAATTCCATATTCAAGACGTGTGAATAACGAGAAAGCTTCACAAAGAAGAAGAAGATCTAAAATGGATTTGAAGCTTATTAACGATCTTTGTATTTTCAAGATAAAAAGAACAAAGATAGACCATTTTTCTCTTATAGAGATTACAATCATTCGGCATATATTTTCGACCACACCTACTTCACTCATTGAGATCACACCTACTGCACTCACAAGTGTGATGATTACAACACATGATAAAAGCAACGATTACAACATATATAATAAGACCACACTAATTAGCCATTATATTAGACTTTATTCTTTGGCCCATCTGATATTCCTTCACCGCTTATACTCTCCCGCAAACTTGTGGTGGGAAGAGTACCAACACCAAGTTTGGACCGCCAATCCACAAACGAACGGCGAGGTAGAGATTTTCTAGAAATATCTGCTATTTGAAGTGCTGCCAGGATATGTTGGATTTCAAGCAAACCAAGTGCTACTCTCTCCCGAGTATAATGATAGTCGACTTGTATATGCTTAGACCGGCTATGAATCCCAGTGTTAGCAGAGAGATGAACCGCCGAAAGGTTATCGCATCGGAGTAAGGCAGGATGATGTTGGGAATTTTTAAATCCCGAAGAATGGTATTTACCCATGTAAGTTTGGATGCCGTATAAGCGAGAGCACGGTACTCTGCCTTCGTCGAAAAACGAGACACTGTCGGTTGACGTTTTGCACTCCATGAAACCAGATTGGATCCAAGAAAGACACAAAAACCAGTAGTGGACCGGCGAGTGTCTTGACAACCCGCATAATCACTATCGCTATAAGCATGTAATGTGAGCTCACTCGACTTGGAAAAGGGTAATCCATACGTTGTGGTACCTCTGATATATCTCAAGATCCGTTTCAGCAACAGAAAGTCTGACTGAGTGATAAGCTCAAAAGTAATACACTAAAATTACTAAAGCTGTAGCTGTAGTATAGTAGGGGTCGAACCACAAATACTCAAGAAAATCACACAATAGATCAATTAGTTTCGATTTAAGCTAAGCAATTCAGTTGAAACAGAAAGCAATAAACAATAAAAGAGTTGATTAAACTCAATGAAGAGAATATAGGCCTAGGGTATTTCTCAGGAAATCAGAGAATGCAGATAACCAATCAGTCAGGATTCAGGTTATGCACGGTTCTTGAACTCAAATCACTAAGCTATAATTAACCAACTGTCGTTGCGAGAATTATCTAAATCTAAATCCCATAATCCCAAATCTCTTTGCAAATCCTAAAGATCTAAACCAGCTTTAAAGTTCAGGTTTGATATGTTCACAAAACAATTAAACCAAATCTCTTTGCGGATAGCTATTTTGCTCACCCTAAGTTCTGTCAGATTATCAATTGCACTGTCGTGCCTAATCGATTAACCTAAGATTTAAGTTCCAGATTCGTCAACCTAGAATTAGCTTTGAGAACAACCTAAGGTGAAGAAATAATTCTAATTATAAATCCTAACCAATCAATTACCAGCACTCAATGAAATCCTTTATGAGAAAACCCTATACCTAAAGTGGATATACTCAGACATGATTAATGGAACAGAAATCATAGATGAATAGAATTGCATAGAAGAAATCAATAAGAAACAAAGGAGTTCAGAATCGTCTCCCAAAAACCCTGTAACAAATCTCTCTCTTTCTTCAGAAAAATAAAACATTCCCCCAAAAAGTGGCTGAAAACCCTATTTATATCCTAAAACACGTTTTGGGGCTTCTTGTAAATAATAAAGACTTCTGGAGCAAGGTGCAGATCCTTCAGATTTGTAAAAAGTCGTGTTTCCTTTTCCATGGACGACGGTGTCGACCGATACCATAAGTGGTATCGATTGATACACGGGCAGTGAGTCACGTTCCTTCCTTCATTGTGCCAGTATCGATCGACACCAGGTGGTGTCGGTCAATACAAGGGCTTCAAATCGGCTGTCCCAGCTACACGATCTCTGCTCTGCTCCAAAAAGCTCCAGAATGCTTCAATATCTCCAATTATGCTCCAAACGTGCCAAAACCTAAAAAGACTCAAAAAGACTCCAAAAATACTAGAAAGACTCTAAAAACAAGACCTATATCATGGTTAAAAACGGGTAAAAACCATGATATATCACTGAGTTGGAGAATGCATATGCTGGCACACAAAGTTCACCGCAAATTGGATATCAGCTCTCGTTAGTGTTAAGTATTGTAACTTACCAGCGATGCTTCGGAAATACGTTGGTTAGCAAACTTCTCAGTATCTTGGAATGCATCATCTAAGCGTATTGGCAAAAGAGTAGCAACTGGATTCGAATCTGCCATACCGGCTAAAGCCAAGATTTCTTCTGCGTAGTTGCAACAATCCTAGATTCTTCATCGCAAACCGGTTACTCAAATGTTGAATTAGAGAAGTGATCAGTTCATGTGCATCTCCCATTAGCAATACATCATCAACATACAAGAGTAGAACCAGATTTTGTTGACCGTGATGATACGTGAATAGGGACATATCTGATTTATTGCAGACAAACCCAAACTCGATAAGAAAATCATTGAACTTGTCAAACCACGCACGTAGGGCTTGTTTCAATCCATATAACGTCTTTTTCAATCGACAAACATGTGACTGAAACGCTGGATTCTCAAAACCCAGAGGTTGAATCATATAAACATCTTCTTGTAGCTCACCATGAAAGAAAGCATTTTTAACGTCTAAGTGAGTGACAATCCAGTTTTTGACAATGGCAATAGCTAGAGCAATGCGGATTGTAGACGTCTTAACCACAAGACTATATGTTTCCACAAAATCCACTCCTTCCTCTTGAGCAAATCCTTTGGCTACGAACCTCGCTTTTAATTTGTCTAGGGACCCATCTGCTTTGCGTTTGACGGTAAATATCCACCTGCAGCCGAGAACATGCATATCAGATGTTGCAAGGACCAATTCCCATGTTTGGTTGCTGTATTGAGCCTCTAATTCCTCTTCCATAGCTCGTGTCCAACCCTCATGTTGTAAGGCAGCTGAAACAGTTCGAGGTTCCTGAGGCAAACTCGTTCTGGTTATGAGAGCATATCTGGGATTTGGCCTCGTAATCCCTCGTTGCAAGTGTGTTGCCATAGTGTGAGTGCGTCCAGGTTGAACTTGTGATCGATCGACATCAGTGTCAATAGACTCAATGCCTGCATCATATTCTTCTTCTTGGTCGGATGTTGTCTTAGGTGGTAACAATTATGCAGTACCACTCATCTGACCTGCATCAGATCCTTCTTGGTCGGATGTTGTCGTAAATGGTATATATTCGCTATTCCCACCCATCTGATACTCCTCTGAACGTGGACCATAAATACGAGACTGATTATGTGGTGTAACCATTGCAACATCATCAAGACCAATCAATTTACCAAACGCGTCCACAGTCTTCTCATACCTCATACCAGCCTAAACTCCAAGAACAAATCATACCACATACACCCATACGGATAAAAACGTGTAGAGATAAGAGTATAAATATGATATTTACCCAATTAGCTTCTCTTAGCTGTATTACCAAACGCCTTATGAGCAATACGCATCCAATATCTCATTGAAATCCCTATTAATCTCACAATATTAATCCAACAATAACAAGAATTCTACATGCCCATCTGTGGAATTCATAAAAATAGTTGAATCATCAAACACAAGTTAGCTAAATTTCGAACCCGTGAGCGAAGAAGAAACCACGGCGGAGAAAGACATGAGATCTGAGACAGAATAAACCCTAGATCGAATAAGAAGAAGAATCATACCATATTTTTATGATGCGAACAAGAGAGAAGCAAAATCGGAGCGGCGAGAGCGAATCAAAATTAATTCTCGTCGATGCTTGGATCCAAATCGCCGCCACGAGAACCTTCCATTTTCTCCATCAACGAAGCATGGTTCTGAGAGGCGGTGTGTGTTTCGTCAAACTTTGGTTCGCCTTCTTCGTCGTTCGGAGAGACAAGGGAGAGAATACAAGGAAAAGAAAGAGTAATCTTCAGTTGTTTTTTTTTTACTGGTAATCTTTTTTTTTTTTTGATGGTAGAGAAAAAAAAACAGAAGAAGGAAGGAAGGGCTGAGATTTAGCCACGTCATCGATCCATGTGATCTCTTTGTATTGACCCAATTTTATTTGGTTTTTATTGAATAATGCTTTATATATTTGCAGTTTATGTGTTATTTATTTTTCAACTAACTTACTAAAAGAATTTATAATGACATATTTTCTATTTACTGTAAAATTAATAATTTAGACTATTTCCTAAATATAAAAATAAAATATCTTGTAGTTGTGAAACCATATATATTCAAAATCAAAAACTCATAGATCACAAATTATATTAATTCATAAGTGTGAATCCCATATACTCTAAACCAAACACTCATTAATCCATAAAATTATTATATTTCTATTGTCAACAGAACTAGGAAAAAAAAATATTTCAAATCTTATACCCTTCCCTTATACCCTAAATCCCAAATCATATGACCTTATACCTTAAACACCAAATCATATGCCATAAACTCTAAATCAAATACTCACTAACTTTTCTTCTTATTTTGTATTTTGTAATAGTTTTTTCTATTCTATTTTATGTTGTTAGTATGAAACAATAATTTGTTTTTAATTGAAAATAGAAAAAATGTCTTACAAATGTGAATCCATATACCCTAAATCAAGCATTCATTAATCCATTAATTTTCTAATAATATATAATGGTGGAGTTCAAAAATAAATTTTAAAAGAAAAACCATATAGCAAAATTTGTGTTATACTAAACTATAGATGAAATACTTAGTAACTTATCCTTATTAGTTTGTATAGGGTTTGAATGTTTATAATCATTTGCAATCATTTAATTTTCTTTTGCAATCATTATCATTTTGTTATTGTGCGAATCATAAACCCTATACTCCAATGCCCTAAACCTTAAACTTAAGTGTTAATCCTAAACCCTATACTCAAATGCTCTAAATCCTAAATCAAATATTCAAAACTTAATTGTTTTTTTATTTATAATTTTAAAATTTTTATTTACAGATTAAGAGACAAATTTATTGTATATTCCATTGTTAATTGGGTAATGACAAAAAATTATATTTCACAAAATAAACTCTATACTCCAATGCTCTAAACCCTAAATCAAATATTCAAGATTTAAGTATTCTTTTATTTATATTTTTTTTAAAAATTTAGTTATAGGTTATGAGACAAATTTATTATATATATATTCCATTGTTGATTGGGTAATTACAAAGAAATCATTTTATATTTTTACAATCTTAACACCACCATTGTCTTTAGCGATTGGTTCATTGCTTCTTCAATGTAGCTTGCTGTAGAAAACTTGAGGTAGAAAACTTTGGACTCAGCCAAAGATGCAGTAGGAACGAGGTGAGAGTCGAGAAGGTTTAAAATGCAATCGCAAATCTTGCTGAGCTCAGTTTCAATCTTGCCTTTGTAGACTTCGATAATCGAAACGTGATCGTTGTACCAATCTGCTTTCTTCTGTCTGCTCAATGGAGGAGATGATACTCCACGAAGCCCTCCTAGCACCAATCACGTTCTTGTAGGCAACATACAAGTGGTTCCTCTGCTCAACAGTAAGCTCCGTGGTATCGGCGGTCTTTGCAACTTTCTCCATGAACTCAACCATGTCCTCATAACGTTCAGCCTGCTTGGCCAACTTGGCCATGTACACATTCTCTTCCTGAGACGACATCTTTGCAATACTCTTTTTAAAATCTGTTCCAGCAAAAACAAATAAGATCCAAGTAGCAATAACAAAGTACATGAACCAAAAAGCCTAGCGACATCAAGAGCAATCCCTAACTAGACCCAAACTCTTTAAAGACAAAAATGTTGCAACACTAGTATTGCATCATATCAATGTTGCAGCGGCCACATGCTACACTCTTTAGATCTCC
This sequence comes from Eutrema heterophyllum, assembly GCA_002933915.1. Classification (NCBI taxonomy): domain Eukaryota; kingdom Viridiplantae; phylum Streptophyta; class Magnoliopsida; order Brassicales; family Brassicaceae; genus Eutrema; species Eutrema heterophyllum. Next base: position 182,250 of record PKMM01014859.1, on the reverse strand, counting down.
ACATTTCCTGCACATCCCAAGAGATCTGCAAAAGTTGTGATTAGAAACACACGATGCTAAGATATAGATTCAAGAACAAGTCTAATTTCATTAGGCCATAGACATACAACACTCTAGAACAGTTCTTGGAGACATCAGCGGTGCAGTGAACTGTCTTAAAACCATGCCTACACAGTCTCTCTCATTACAAAAAGGTAAGATATTCAGAATCCATAATCAAAATCAAGAATCTCAACATTGTGAGAAGGCTTTCAAAACAGTACAATTTTTTGAACATGAGCAAATGATTTAACACCTGAAGTTTTCAATTCGTAAATGCGAGAATCAAGAGATTTTTCAGAGAGCTTCAGATTTTCAGGAAACCATTAGTTCACATGGTGAGAACTAAGGAAAATCACGTTTCCATTGGAGAGTGAGAGGCTAAAGACATAAGTTAACCCAACATAGATTTTTGATTTCAGAATCTATCCTTTGGTTAAGACTTCAAACAACATATCAGTATATCACATAGAAACTCCTAAAGTCTTTTCATTTTCAGATTTAAAGATTCAAAACCCTACTAATCAAGCAAGAAATTTCTTGGTTGTTGTTTTTGTGTCTTCCTTTTTACTCAGAAATCGAACAGCTTATCACAATTCTATCACATTTCTTGGCGTACAATCATCATCATCATCTCATACGCCATTAACACACAATCAACAAAACAATTATCATGGGTTCATCCAAAATCCAAGCATGTTCCTCCAAAATCGGATACCATATGACATGGATTTTCAATCAAGACATGAAAGATTGAGAAAAAGTTGGGTTTTGTGTTTTTTCAGAAATCAGTGTGGTGAGATGATGAAACTTGTAAGGTTGTTTACCTTCTCTGAGCAGCGGCAAGGAAAGCGTCAACTTTTGGAGCAGCGATGGTGGCACCGAGAAGCAGAGCCACGACTGCGAAACCCGCTACTTCGTTTGATGTTAAGCTCTGCATCGTGTTCTTCCCTTTCTCAGCACTTCTCTGCACTCGCACTGTTTCCTATAAGTAACGAGAGTGAAGAAGAGAGAAGAGAGAAGAGAGAAGAGAGAGCAGAAGGGGATTTTTCTGAATACCCTATGTGTTAGTCGACCAAATTTTTGGAGGGTGAGATCAATTTTTTTCCTAAAATTAACTTGGTTCAATTTAGAACCAATTTATTTTAGTTGGGCCCTAATGAAATTTTCCTTATTTCCGGTTAATCTACGATAACATTTTACAATTCTTATGTGCTATTATAGAATAGCTGGAGAACAAAAAATTAAGCGCGAGCATATTATTTTTGCCGCCTAACATATCATAGCGTTTACTATTTCAGAAACGCTATGAAAAAGTCATGCATAAGTCAACGATAGCAGAAACATATAAACCGCTATCCTGAATTGCTATTAATACCCGTTTTTCCTGTAGTGTTGGTAAGTCATCAGCTATAGTAGCAAAACCAGAATCAGATGTCGACAATTTCTCTCTTTCCGGTGTTTGACGAGAGCCAGACGGAAGATAGGTCAGAATAGACGCTTGATCCGGTACAGACTGCCAGGCTTGAAGCAGAGGTGTCTTATGTTGAAGAGTGAGATGCCTGTATTTACCAGTGAATGGTAAACAATTCTCATCAAAGATGACATGTCTTGAAATGTAGACACGTCCTGTTTGAGGAAACAAGCACCAATATCCCTTGTATTGAGAATGATATCCAAGGAACACACATTGAAGAGAACGTGGATCAAACTTGTGGTGCGCATATGGTCTCAAACAAGGATAGCAAGCACTACCAAACACTCAAAGAAAGGTATAGTCTGGTTTTTCCTTTAAAAGCTTCTCGTATGGACTGATGTCATGAAGATAAGCAGTCGGAAGCAAATTTGTAACGTAATTGGCTATGAAAAAGGATTCCACCCAATAATTCATTGGAACCTTACTATGAAACAACATAGATAAACCAAGTTCAGTCAAGTGACGATGTTTCTTCTCCGCTAAACCGTTTTGTTGAGGAGTATGAGGATATGACATAATATGATTAATCCCATGGCTTGTGAGATGTTGTCGAAAATGTGTACTCATAAATTCACCACCTCCATCACTTTGAAACACCTTTATCTTCTTATCGAATTGGTTCTCTACTTGTTTTTGATAAACCATGAAAACTGAAGCGAAATCAGACTTAGCTTTCAACGGATAGAACCAAGCTTTCAAGTAATTTGGCCACTGGAACTTATGATTAATGCTTGTTAATTGAATTTTCACAAATGAGAGTTTGTTCTTGATTAGTTGATTAGCAAAGTGATTAAGGCCATGAGAGTGGATTAATCTTAATTAGCGTTCTAGGCTAAAGGAAATTGCTTGATTGTATGATTTGACATCTTAGATTGATCATGAAAGTCCCCAAAGTCCATAACCTCATCCAAGGGCTTGCTTTTATCATATCATAAATCTTGTTTAGTGCTTAATTACTTGTTTGCTTATTTAATTTACATCATTAGGTTGTTAGAAAACCAAAACCATTTTGTTTCCTTAACTTATGAAGTTTTATGCATTCCTCGTGCTTGAAACTCTACCCATTTGGATTCGATACCTCTGATGCTACATAGCATCTAGAGTAATTGATTCTAAAGACTACAAAAAGTCTACTATCAGCGATAGACGCCGGGTTAAAATTAGACGCCAGTGACACCCACACAGCATGAGAAGTTGTCAACCATAGACACAACCCAGAACTTCTTCAGATAAAGTACCGAATAACCAAGACAGAACCAACTGATCGGTACAAATCCATGCTTCATACTTCGGATTAGGGGTCTCCACAGTAACACCATATGTTGTGGTGTGAATGATTTCTTTTGGTGACTCCTGAGCTCCATTGACAAAGCCCAACAGTTCTTGACTTCTTAGGAGAGCCTCCATTTGGGTTTTTCACGACAGATAATTTGTATCATTGAGCTTAACATACACATGTGAATAACGAGAAAGCTTCACAAAGAAGAAGAAGATCCAAAATGGATTTTAAGCTTATTAACGATCTCTGTACTTTCAAGATAAAGAAAACAAAGACAGACCATTTTTCTCTTATAAAGATTACAATCACTCGACATATATTTTCGACCACACTTACTCCACTCATTGAGATCACACCTACTGCACTCACAAGTGTGATGATTACAACACATGATATAAGCAACGATTACAACATATATAATAAGACCACACAAATGAGCCATTACATTAGACTTTATTCTTTGGCCCATCTGATACTCCTTCACCGCTTATAAGACGCACTATATCTATGATTTAAGATTGAATCTCACATTTTATGTTCACGAGATAATCAAGAGATTACAAGCTTTGTTGCGGAAGTGGGCGTGATGTCGAGATGGAAGGTGGTGGTTTGATTGACTCTCTCAATCGATGGGGGTTGATTGACTCTCTCAATCTATGAACGAAATAGGTTGTTTGAATCACACAAACAAGCTAAGTCGCAACCTCTAAAGAGTTAAGTGAATCGCACACTTAAAACTACAGAAAAGAACAATTCTCGCAAAGACACTCTTTGGAAGAAAAACGAAAATACTTGTATTAATTTGATTGAAAGGTGATTTACAAATGAAGGCTAAGCTGAGCTTATATACTGCTCTACACGAAATGCTAAACAAGAAACAAATCGAAAGTTAATCAAAAACTAGCCGGTAGGCCTTTATGATCAAATCGACCCAAATATGGAAACGTGGTAAAGCTGGTCAACTTGGGGAAGTAATGGCGTGCCTTAGGAACATTCTGGAAGTTGTTGAAGTCGTCCAAAATGCAACAGCCTTGATGAGGAAAGAGCCGTTGGATATTAAAGCCGCGAGACTCTAAATAAGGCAAGTGGAGCTCGAACTTGATCCTCCTGATCAAGTGAGGTTTGGTGCACCTTGGGACGTGTAGAATAGCTTCTAGATGATCTCCAGGCTTCCAAGTAAAGTGTTGTGTTCCATATAAACAAGTGAAAGGGTGACTTTCCTTATATGGCACCAAGCTGGCCCGTTTTAGGAATTTGGGTGTAACTTGTGGATCCGATGGGCATTTCGTCGGATCTTTGGCTTGTGGGATCCAAGAGAGGCCCAATAATATTCTCCAAGTAGTCATGGGTCTAGATCATTGCTATGTTGGGCTGTGTAGCACGATCTTTGGCCTAGTCGCGGAATTGGTTTCGAAACAGGTCCGTTGATTTGTAAAATCAATAACTTCCAAGTCTGAACCGTTTTTGAGATGAATCTAATTCTCGGTTTGTCTCTGATGGATCAAGATTCCAGACCAAGTTGGTTTGTAGCTTAATTCCTCCTGGTTTGGTCGGAAGCCTCCAATCAAGACGTGTATATCCAAATTGGGTAAATTGGGGATCACCCGATTTGTAAAATGAGTATCTCCTTCGTCTGAACTCTGATTGGGATGATTTCACTTCGAGGCACTCCTTTGATGGGTTAAGATTTTATAACAACTCACCTTCTGGCTAAAATCCTCTTGGGTTGACCAGAATCTTTCAAGAGATGCACCTTCTTCCATTTGATGAGTGTTGAGCGATAGTAGCGTAGGAGCAACTGTACCAACAACAAGAAAGGTCCCGCTGTCGCCAATTGGATCAGGATCTAAGCATGCCGTACGCACAATACAGTCCCTCTCTGAGGTGGTAGTAGTTCCATGCGCTTTCACATAGACGATTGAAGCATCGACAATCATTTCTTCTTTGACATCGGCTTTGATATCTTCATCCGTGTGCATCTTCTCTTCGCCATGGTCTATCTTGGCTCTGATGTCCTCATCAATCTATATGGGAATTATGTTATTCTAGATTCCAGATTCAGACGACGCACTATATTCCATATTAAAACAATAACTTTATTTAGCAAAGATAGAGTTATATCAATAATATGTTTCATGATGAAGACATTATATTCTCTGTTTCAAAATTTAAGATGCTTTGAGTAAAAGCATAAAGATTAAAAAATTTATTGTTCTTTGAAAAACATTATTTAATATATTTAATTTAAAACAACTTAACCAATCATGAAAGAGAATATATAATAAAAATGGTCATAAAACATTATGTACATTTAAAATTTGCATTAAAATGTGAAAACATATTATATTATGAAACATATGGAGTAATTTTTTTCTTTTGTCATCTTGACTTATATTATTAAAACACCTGCAAAAAACATTACATAATCCGGCGGAAAAATAAAATATCTCCAACGATTCTGGAGAGCTTCTCGCCATTCAACAAGTTATTAAGTGGTCGTGGCGCCTTCAGGACTGTATATACATGGGGATGAATCTCGACTCCAGAGAGCTTCTCGTGGTTAAGCAGGTTATTAATTAGCATATTTCTGAAATTTGGCTATTTGATTTTGATTTCGACTTTTTGTTAAGTTTGATTTCAACTTTTTGTTAAGTTTGATTCCTCTCATGAGTTTATTGGATAATGAATTAATGGACTCTGGAAGTTGATTCGGAGTAAATTTCTATATTATTCATGATTTTGTTGTTGTTGTAATCAGCTGAAAAATAATGAATTCTGAAAGGCAAAACTTAGGCTTTGATTGTTTGCAGATTTTGAAACAGATTTTTTCATTTGTTTTTTTAAAAACCACTTTATTAACCATTCAAGTTTTTGAAAAAGTAGATTCCCTAAAATGTATGGAAACTAGTTTTTCAGTTTTTAACATTTCTAAACAAAATCCTAAAACCATAATTTATGGGTTTCTTTGTAAAAAAATTTGTGAGTTATTTCTATTTTATATATATATTTAAAAAATATTGCTACTTTTTTACAATCAATAATTAACTAAATGCCCCTTCCATCTAAGGTCATCTCGGGTCTTCAAAATGGTAGAGAGTATGAAATTGATGTTGCTTACCCATGGCTCCCTCCGAAATGTGAAGATTGTCATGCTTTTGGACATGTTTCCTCTCACTGTCCAAGAAAACCTCCTCCATCTTACCCAAAGCGCCAGTCAAGGCGTTAAAGGAGTATAAGAGTGCGCATTCTCAGAGAAGGAAGGCTTCTCATTCCCGACCTGGCCGCTCGAGAGAGCCTAAAATCATTTTTTCTTCCATTGCTCCTCATGTGGATGTGGTGGAGAAATCAGTATCTGGTTATGTTGTGGTTTCTAAAGCTGCGGTTGACTATGCATATGATGAAGCTGCTGGTTCTTCTTGTCCACTCCAATCGGATCCTCCTGACTCTTGATAAACCGTGTTTTTACCGGTTTCTAACCCTTGTTTTGTGTCTTTTATCGAGTCAAAGTTTTTTTTTAGAATCTTTTAATCCTTTATATAGTCTTTTGAGATTTTAGGTCACTTTGGGAGAGAATGAGGCGTTTTGGGTGCAAATGAGCATATAGAAATGCAGAATCATGCAGAGACGTCAGAAATTTGGCATTCGTTGAAGGACTTCCCACTGATGGATCGAGCTCATATTTGGATACAAGATAGAGAAATGGATTAGCTTTCATTTGGAAGTGGTTTGAGGTCATTCCAACGGTGCGATGGAAATTTATGCCAAGTTTTGTGAAGACGGTCCAGCCTGGCGAGCAGAAGGAGCATGCACAGAGATGACCCATCCGCGGGCATCAAATCGATCAATTCAAGAAACATGGATCGACCGATCCAGTCCTGTACGCAAAAAGGAAATTCGATTTTTCCTGTTTCGGCCCAGATCCACCCAATATCGACCCTGAACGATTGGAGACATATTTATACCTATTTTAGCCACTATTTAGGTTACGCTTTATTTTTCAATCAGACTTTGGCTTTGCAACTTTGTAAGCTTTGGGGAGAAGAATCTCTACATCTTTTGAGAAGAATTTCTGAACCCTTTTTGAGATTTCTTATTCATCAATTATGAGTTTCTCTCTATCTCTTTGCTTGTTCTCTGCTTCCATGTCTGAGTAGTTTCTTAGTTAGGTTTAGGGTTTCAAGGGGATATATGAGTCATTGAATTAGACATAGATAGGGATTTATCTTTTGTGGTCTACGCTTATTGTTGTGTTCATTGCTTAGGCTAAACTGATCACTTAGTCTCTGATCCAGGGTTTAATCTATTCATCAAAAGTGTTATATATTGCTTGAAAGAACATAAGCGAGCGAATCGTCCTTAGCCAACGAAAGCTGATGTTAAGGCGATTCGTGAACATATCAAACCAATTCTATAATGATGGTCTAGAATTCTAAGTTCAAACAACAGTTTAGAATCTTAGGTTGTTAGATTTAGTGATCAATACCACGACAATGGATTGGTTAAATATTTATGTTTGAGTTCAAGACTTGTGTTAAATCGTTCTTTGAATAATTGTCTGGTTTATGATCTCTGGATTCCTGCGAAGAAACCCTTGGCCTAACGTTTTCTCCTTATTGAATTTACATTGCTTTTAGTTATTTTCACTACTTTTGCAATTCAAACCATATTCTCGTCTTAGCTTAGTTTCACTTTGTGAGATTTGTAGTGTGACCTTGGTCCTTGTGGATTTGATCCCATCTATACTACTGTGATAGACTGTTCTCTTGCAGTGTTTTTATTTGGGTTATTCCTGAAGTGTTTCAACTCTACTCATGTTTCTGGTTCTGTTTTGAAGCTGCTGCTCCAGCTCCGACTAAGTGTTTTGTTGCTGAAGAAGTTGCTAGTTCTCCTACTGAAATAGATGCTCCTTTCTTCCTCGTTTCCCGCAGGAAGAGTGGCCGGAAGGCTACACAATATTTTTAACAACCCAATATATATGTTTTTTGTCTGGAACATGTGGAATAGCGAATCGAGACAAGATATGCCAAGGAGTGGATCACCTCATTTATGCCTCTTTTTGGAGCTTTTTTTGGAAATGCACATACAACCCTCAGATTCAAGGAGTGTGGAGAGAGCAATCCCTCTGGGTTGGAAATACTTGGGCAATTTCAAGAATCATCAAACAGCTCGAGTAGTAGCGGTTTGGGACCCGAGAGTCTCTTTGATAATTTATAAATCATATGCGCAAATGGTTACTTGTGGTATCTTTCTAGAAGCTGAGAATGTCAGCTTCACGGTCTTCTTTGTTTATGCTTTCAATTTGCTTAAACAACGTATGGAGCTTTGTGATGAGTTGTTTTTCTTGAATTCCTCCTTCTTCGGTTTCTCAATCTCTTTGGGCAGTTGCTAGAGATTTCAATTATATTTTGAGAGTCACAACACTCAAATTATGCTTTGGTTTCTTAATCTCTACGGAAGTTGATACTGCATGAATAGAGGATTATGCTTTGGCAATGCAGAATGCTCAGCTTTTTGAAGTACCTTTCAAAGGTTTGGCTTTCTCTTGGTGGAACAATAATAACACTAATCTAGTGTCTAAAAAAATCGACCATGCTCTCATCAATGAACATTGGGCGCTGTGTTTTCCTTCGGCCTTCTCTGAACTTCTAGAACCTAGACAGTCGAATCACCCTCCTTGTTTATTTCATATACCTTCTCTGGGTCGAAGAATCTCTAAGCCTTTTATGTTCTTCCACCACATGATAGATCATCCTAAATATTCGGAGGTTGTAAGCACAAACTGGTCTGCAAGTTCTATTGATGGAACAAAACAATTCAAACTGTTGCGTTCCCTCAAGCTCTTAAAGCCAACTCTCCGATCTTTGAACAAACACAACTTTAGTGGCATTACTCAGCTAGTCAAGGATCAAGAATCAGTGGTTTCAGCTCTGCAGCAAAGGCTGTTGACATCTCCCTCAACGGAAATTGCAGAAGAGTAGCATAGAGAAAGGGAGAAATGGCATTCTTTTCTCAAAGTTGAGGAGAAGTTTCTACATCCAAAAATCTCAGATTCAATGGCTTCATCTTGGAGATAGGAATACAGCCTTCTACCACAAGATGGTTGTGCTGAAAAACTCAAAGAACCACATATATTTTCTTAGGGATCATGATGAAAGGAAAATAGTCTCTATTCCTGAGATTAAGCGCCATGCCTCTGATTCTTTGCCTCTATCCTAGGTCAGACCGATATGATCTCTTCTCCTTGTACTCTAGATTTTCTACAGAATCTTTTACCTTTCAGGTGCTCTGCCTCACAAGCAGAAGAGCTGCAGAAACCGGTATCTGAGGAAGAAAAATGTGCAGTTCTTTTTGCATTGCCTCTTCATAAAACTTATGGGCTTGATGGGTATTCACTCGAGTTCTTCCAATCTTCTTGTAGCATAGTTGGAGAAGATTTGGTTGATGTTGTTCAAGAATTCTTCACTTCTGGGAAACTTCTAAAGGATTTCAACAATACTGTTATTGCTCTGATTCCCAAAACTCTTGAGGCTTATAAGATTTCTGATTTCAGGCCTATTAGCTTATGCAATCTGGTCTATAAGATCATCTCGAAGCTAATAGTAAACATGTTAAAGCCTCTTCATCATATGTGCTTATCTCCTAACCAAGCAGTCTTTCTTAAAGGAAAAAGGTTTGGGAGAAAACATCTTGGTTGCCTCTGAATTAATTCGCCATTACCAGAAACCTATGAATGATGCGAGTTCACTCCTCAAAGTGGACCTTCGTAAAGCATTTGATATCGTGAATTGGGATTTTGTGCTTAAGGTTCTCGAAGCTCAGGAGTTTCTGCCTCTGTTCAGGGCTTGGGTAAGAAAATGTATCTCTTCTACTCGCTTCTCTGTCTTGATTAATGGAGAACTTGCATGTTTTTTTGAAGGGAAAAAGGCTTGAGACATGGAGATCCCCTTTCTCCCTATCTCTTCATTCTAGAAATGGAGGTTCTATCTCGTATGCTGGATAATGCTGCGATGGCTAGAAAACTTTGCTCTTCATCCCAAATGTGAAAACCTGCTTCTCACCCATCTGTTATTTGCCAATGATCTTTTGGTTTTTTCAGATGGTTCTCGAGATTCTATTCTCTGCTTGGTTAGGCTCCTATCTGAATTGAAGACAATATCAGGGCTGCAAATGAATGCTGACAGGTCAGAGCTATTCTTCTCGGGTTATTCCATTATGGCTGCAAATGACACTAGTGCATTGACTTGAATCAAACTTGGAAAATTTCCAACAAGGTACCTTGGCTTGCCTCTGTCTCCTTATAAGCTAAATTTCTCAGCATTGCAGCCTTTTCTAGAATGGATCACCTACAAGTTGCATTCCTAGACAACTAAGTTTCTCTCCTATGACGGGGAAATTCATCTTATATCATCGGTCATTTATGAGATGGTTAATTTTTTTAGTCAAGTATTTGTTTTGCCCAATAAGTTTTACAGAAAAGTTGACCCTCTCTGCTCAGCTTTCCTCTGGAAAAGTTCTACTTCCTCGGCTGCAGGTTTTTGGCTGATTCTGGTGGTCTGTACCGACCAGTCCTGGTTCGGTACAGTGGATCGGCACAAGTCCCTGGTGTCATACCGGTCGGAGTGTGCCACACGGGAGTCGGTCGGTACTGGTCTACATACACTTGGTAAAATCGCCATATCTCTTGAACCACTTATCCAAATGACCTGAAACCACCTTCAGACGATAGCTAACTCATATATCTACGACTTTTATGAAGAACGTAGAAGCTGAATCGGATTGGAAACCCTTCGTATGGGTTAATCTTTCAGAAGTCGTATTGGGAGCAGCACTCGTTTGGATGCCAGACAGACATGTCTCTGATAAATCTGATGTATCTTTCTAACCACGGATCATAATGACATGAAACCACCTCCAGAAGTCAGATAACTCAATCATCTACAACTTCTATGAAGACTTCCAAAGCTAAATCCTAGTGTAAGTTCTTCATTCGGCCTGATCTTTGAGTCACTTCGGCTGGCTTCACGAGGACGGATTAGGAAGTGGGTTTTGTACCGACCAAGTGTACCGAGCTAGGGCAGGTCGGTACTAATCTTTGCCCCAGTACCGAACAATTGTACCGCACCAGGACAGGTCGGTACTGAACTTTGAGGATCGATGCCGAGCATGCCATAGCACTGAAGGACGGGTCGGTGTTGTTGTAGACGAACGATGCACGTCGGGTGGAATTTGGCCGGCATGGAAGTGAAACTTGGTTGGAGATATTTGTACCGACCAGTCCTGGGTCGGTGCAAATCCCTGATGTCATGCCGATCATTTGTACTGCTTGGAAATGGGTCGGCAAAGATGGACATACACTTTGTAAATCGGCCATAACTCATGAACCTGACATCCGAACGACCTGATTCCAACTCCTCTGGCAAGCTAACTCACCCCTCTATAACTCACCCCTCTACAACTTCCATGAATGGAAACCCTTCGTTTAGTCAGGTCTTTCAGGCACGTCGGGTCTGGATCAAAGGAGCTATGCAGAGAGATTAGTACCGAGCCGTAGTACCGACCCAGAATGGGTCGGTACTAATCTTCCTGTGCCTTCATGCCGAGCTGATCTGGGTCGGTGTTTCCTCCTGTGCTGATACCGATCCAGCATACCGACCTAGAACGGGTCGGTACAGTCTTCTGGAAAGTCCGTTCTTCTTTTCGGCGGCCAGACAGACACTCCTTAGTAAATCGGCTATATCTTCCAAACCACTCGTCCGAATGACTTGATTCAAAATCCGGTAGAAAGATAACTCATCCCGCTACAACTTTCATGAACACCTTCGAGGCTAATTCGGATCAGAGAGCCTTCGTTCGTCAGGTTCCTTTGGACGGTTCGGATGACCCCTTCCTTCTCTTATGCTCCATTACTCCAAACTTCTCCAAAATGACTCCAAGCACCTATAAAACACTCCAAATGATGCAAGACTCACTAGGACTTAATGCAACTTAGCTAGAATCTAATTTAGACAAAAAAACTAAGGAAAACAATGATTATGCATGCATGTGACTCAAAACGCTAAGTAAAATGCATGCTAAAACAAGTAAAATATGAGAATATCAGTGAGGTACATGATGGCTCCAAAAATTTCTTTTGGTTTGACTCGTGGACAGATTTAGCCCCTCTCATTGTTCTCTTGGGTGAATATGGTCCATCTCAGCTTCCGCTGCACAAAGAGGCAAGAGTATGTGAAGCTGTAAGGAATGGAAGTTGGTGTTTAAGAGGGCCTAGATCTGATGCTTCTGAGTAGGTGTTAATTTGTTTAACTTCTCTTCCAATTCCTTCTCCATGCAGCGGTGATGATGTCTATCTTTGGAGATCTCTTTCGGGAATTTACTCAAAGTCTTTCTCCTCTAAGGGCACTTGGGATCAGCTGAGGGTTACTTCTCCTACTGTTGGATGGTCAAAAACGGTTCCTAGATTTTACTTTCACTTTTGGCAGGTCTACTTAGCAAGACTCCTAACTCGGGACATGCTCATTAGTTGGGGAATACTGATATCCGACTCTTGCGTTTTCTGCAACTCGATCCGGCACAAAATCTCACTCCCATCTTTTCTTTGAGTGTGCTCTCTCTCGACTGTTATGGACTTCTCTTGCATAAAAAATTTGGCCTAATCCACCTGTGGATCTTCAAGCAATCTCTCACTGGATTGGGCAAATCAGGTCCACGCCAAGGGCTTTTTTCCAGTCTATCGCAAAGCTCTTTCTCTAGGTTGTCTCTTATTCAATTTAGAAGGAGCGCAATGCAAAAATTTTCACCTCGGGTTGTTCCACTACTACCTCTCTTAAAGTTACTATCGATCGCATCATGCGAAATCGCCTCATCTCTTACCCATCGAAAGATGCACTTGATTCTCAATCTCTGCTTGAATGTTATTTTTGTTTCTCGCATCCTTTATAATTGTCTCTTATTGTTCCAGTTTTGTGATCCTCCTTCGGGAGCTATTGGGTTGGATTAGTATTTAGTATGTAACTTTTCAGTTTTTGGTAATAAAATTAACATTAGAACCAAAAAAAAAACTAAATGCTATTTTTTTCTATATAAGAACAAAGTTTTCATACTTCCTCCTCTACACCAAAAAGGAAAAAAAAATCTTATTTTACAATAATGTAAAATAATGCACTTGCTTTTTTAATTTTATGAAATAAACCTATGTACATATATATATATATATATATATTTTTTTTTTTTAACTTTGAAGATACGATTTTATTAAAGACAGAGTCTAAACTCTATCAAAGACATAGTACGAAACTTAAATACATTTTTATCTATAATAATATTTTTTTTGTGGATTATTAGTTTCCATAGAAATAAGATTTTGAAAAGTAATTTTATATGTTTAAATTTTTAGTAATTTTTAACACATAAAACAAAAAGTAAAAATTAAAAAGCACAAAAACCGTTTTATAAAAATAATTATAGACACATAGCCCAACAAGCTTTATCATTTTATTTATTTTGGGACGCGCCATGTCGGATTTAATCAAGAAAGTTTTCGACTGTGGGCCTGAAATTTTGGCACTCTACCCTCGTCCCCCATCCCTGGAGCCAAACACTGTTCAATTCAGCGGCCACATCAGCATAACCCGATTTTCCAATTTCGTTTAATCATTTTTTAGGCGAATTTATATGAACGCTCCAAACAAATCCTTCTCCTTCGCAAGCCTCTTCTTGCTCTCCCTCGCCGTCGATTATATTCTCGGAAGCGATACAACTGATTTTCTCTAGAATTTCGAAGGTTTATACGACGAGGATTTGGTTTGTTTCTCCGCCGATCGAGTTTACGATTTCGCGGTATTTTCCCGTTTGATTTCTTATTTACTTTTTTTTTTTCGTTTATCATCGACTCATCTTTGCCTCTCCCCGTCACGAGTCCTCGCATCATGTTCGTTTTTTCTCTCTCTAATCTTCGATTGATTCGCCTGTTGAAGTTTGTGGCTAATTTGTTCTTCATTTTTCGATTTCGGAGGAGAATTTGTTTAGCAACGAAGATTTTGTGTTTCTTAGGTCGACCTAGAAATTGCTTTATTCGGATTCGCTTTCCACTTCGATTGTTTGTTAGACTATGTACAATAATTGTTTTTATCAATACCCACTTTACACTCCACATCATCTCATCTCTCTTCCACATCATTATTCAACACCCACACTATTTTCATCATCTACAATGGTTTTGTTTAATAAACTTCAACACCTTACCCCACCATTTTTATTTCATATTTTTATTTTATGTTTTAGTTTTTGTGATTACATATTATTAATAACAATTATCGTTTAAAATTAAATTAACATAATTTTAAGAGTTAAATAATTTTAAAAATAATTTTTTGTTTTCTATCTTCTTTTATATTCTTATATAAAAAAAATATAAGTACTAAAAACGAGAATAGAGAGAGTCATTATTAAAACAAATAAAATTACAAAAAAACTTAAAATGCAATACAATACAATAATAAGAACACAACACAACTAATAAAACACACATAACTTAATTAGTACAATAGACTCAACTCACAAACTTAAAAACTTCTTTAATCACGAGACATTCCGAATCTTGCCCATATGTGTTTGACTAGATCTGCTTGCAAGGCGTAATGAACACTTGAATCACGCAACTCGGATCTAGCACGGACATGATTTGCAAATGCAGGTAGCACCTCGGTCGAGAATGGTTGCGGTGTACTAGACCCAGTTGCCTCATATTGATCATAATCGGTCCATCGTTGAGTATATGTATCACGTTCATCCTCAACAATCATATTATGCAATATGATACATGACCTCATAATGATAGCCAGATCGACTATGTCCCACATGCGAGCTGGTTCTCGAATGATTTTAAATCGAGCCTGCAACACCCCAAATGCACGTTCGATGTCCTTCCGACATCCCTCTTGAACTTCTGCAAATAACTTGTCCGGCTCACTTTGAGGAAGCCTAATCGATTTGACGAAAGTAGGATAAGAAGGGTAGATACCGTCAGCTAAATAGTATGCCATATTATACGGACGTTGGTTCACTAAGAAGTTCACTCTTGGAGTATTTCTCGGTTTAACATCATCAAACACTGGTGAACGATCTAGAACGTTTATATCGTTCAATGTGCCTGGACATCCAAAAAAGGCATGCCAGATCCATAGATCATGGGATACGACTGCTTCAAGAATAATAGTGGTGGCTCCCTTATCTCCCCGAGTAAATTGTCCTTCCCACGCTGTAGGACAATTTTTTCATTCCCAGTGCATGCAATCAATACTCCCAATCATCCCCGGAACCCTCGCATTTCACTCACATGCAAAATTCTCTGCAGGTCCTCTTGAGTTGGGGCTCTGAGATACCCTTGCTCGTACAATTGTATGATTCCCTTACATAATCTACGCAAGCACTCTAGAGCTGTAGTACCTCCAATTTTGATGTATTCATCCACCGCGTCAGCCGCCACACCATATGCTAACATTCGCATCGTCGTGGTACATTTTGCTAATGGAGATATACCTTCTTTCTTGGCTGCGTCAAATCGTTGGGTGAAGTAGTCATCACTTCTTGATAGGTCCCCAACGATCCGAAGGAAAACATGTTTTCGCATCCGGAATCGGCGACGAAACATTGCATCATCATATGTAGGTTGATTGGAAAAGTAATCGTCAATCAGTCTTTGATTTGCCGCTGCATGATCTCTCTTGAAGGATCTTCTCTTCCTACCAGATGGATAGTCTTCCTCTATTTTCTTTCGACGCTCCCTAAAGTGGTTGAGGATATACCTAGCTTCAATTTCATACTGCTTTTTGTAAGCTTCGATATCAAAAAGAAATTATGGTGGATCCATTGGGATTTTTTTAGTAAGGTGAGATTTGTGGTATTTGGTATATCAATGGAAGAATGAGTCTCCATTTATAATAAAATGGAACCAACGGATTGAGTGGGTGGAGGATAAGATTCTGCCATTAAAAGCTGAAATTCACGGATTACATTGACGAAAAGTCACGGGCACTTGATTGCATTACTTAATCATGTTGAGTGGTTAGAGGATAAGATTCTCCCATTAATAGCCGAAAGTCACGGGCACTTGACAACATTATTTAATCATGTTGAGTGGTTGGAGGATAAGATCATGACAACAAACATTATTAAAAGAGAAAGTGACAAACAAACATTATTAAAGCATGGAGTGACATGATAAAGACAAGCATGGAGTGACATGATACAGACAGCCACTTGTGACTACAACTAGTTTCCAAATAAGTCATGGCTCAACTGCTGAAACAGCTCTCTACTCTGATCATTGAGACGGTCATTTTCACTTAGCTTCAGCCACATCTTCATCTTCTTAGCCCGAGTCTTTTCTTTCATCAGTTGGTTTGTCTCCTCTTGCCTTTGGATAGCCTCCTTTCGCCTTTGGTTTGCCTCCTCTTGCAACATGGCTAATTTTTCCAAGCGTTCCAACTCTTGTGCCTTGATTTGTTTGAACTCATTAAAATCTTCGTTGACCACTTCCAAGGCTGCGCCCTTACCTTTCTTTTTAGCATTTTTCTTAGCTGCATCCCTCCCCATTGGACGAGCGCTAGATCCTACAGAGTTGGAGTCACAAGCATCACTCTCGTGGGCTCTCTTAGATCCACTGCTTCCAGAGCCAGTATTTACTCTTACCAGACTACCATAACGTGGTTGATCACGGACAGCGAGCCATTCCTTCATTAAATTGAAATTTCCCTTACCATCACTTGAATATAGTTATTGCGCTTTCGCTAGTACATCATGCTCTGCCCACCCATTTTGTTGCATACGCTTAGCGTTATCGTAAGCGCTAACCCATTTTCCTGATATTTTGTTCACGTAGTTGTAATGATTTATACACGAGTTTCCATCACGCAGAGGATCAAATGAGCAATGCTCATTACAATACTCAGCAATTTTACCCCAAAATGATTCACCTTTTTGGTTTCTGCCAACAACGTTGTCTGTTCCATACTTGATCCACCCACTCAATAGCACCAAATTTTGCTCAGTGATCCATTTGGGTCTTCTCCGGCGAGAAGGATTAGCATCATCTTCATCTGGAGTGGCTTCATGAACACCGCTCATATCACCATGATCCATTTGTGTAGAAAATTTGGGAAATTCCGTTGTTCCAACATTTCAGAACAAATTCATTACCCGTTGGAGTAAAAGAATAAGGGGGTGCTTGAGATGAATACGGCATCATTGATCCATAATACGGAGGATAGTTTGGAACAGCTGACGGCATGTAGAAGTTTGGTGGATAACCATAATTTGGTCTATGTTGGAGTTGACTGGAAGATTGATTTTGAAATTGATAATTATTGGGATTTGGATAGTTAAAAGGGTAATTAGAAGAATTTTGGGTGTTGAAAGGGTTATTGTTGGGATCCATCTCATTAAAACAATGTTTAAAGTTAAAACAAAAGTTTATTGGAGGCTGATAGAGAAATTATTGTAAAAAAGACGGGTTTTTTCTGTGTCCAAATCAAATGAAACTAGTGTCTATTTATAGAGTATGAAAAATGATGAATTTTGATATAAAATTTATATTTAAATATATATAATTTTTATGAAATAATTGAGTTTGAATAATTGAGATTGAAAAAAAAACAGAAATCAGACGACCCAATAACATAATTACACGTAGCAGATAATCTTCCCAACCTTCCCACTTTTCACGAATTCACGCTTTGATAATTATCAACTCTGAGTTAGCCATGTCATCTCTATTCGTCACTTCAACAACATCTTTTTTTTTTTTTTCTAACAGTTGTTAAAACTTTTATCATCATTGTAACTAGCCTTATTGGAGGAAATTGTTGTAAAGTGCTTTGATGACACAGTGAAACTTCCTTATCTTGAAAACTGACAAGACTAAAAAAATATATAAAAACAAAAATTGACCAGACCACTTGTTGTGACTCATACTCTTGTTATTGTTTCGTTTTCTTGGCGGGTTAGTCAAACGTGAAGAGGAATGGCATGATTCACTCTGCTCTGTCGAGAGAGTATCTGGAGACATCACAAATCTATGTGAGTTTTCACAATACGTTTATGTTTCCCTTCCTTTTGGAAGTAATTTCGTTTCCGAGTTCGCAGTATTTCATGTCAGTGCTCATCTTCTACCTTGGTTCAATGTTTGGGTTTCAATTGTTTTATTTTCTCACTTTTATGCCATCTTTTCACTTTTATGGCAGTGCTGAAGGTTTCTGTGAAGGAAGACACTGATAGAGAAGTTTCTGTAACAGTGCGACTGTATGGGCCCAACACCGAGTATGTTATTAACCTGGAGAGAGAGCTAAAGGTAATTTATTAATAAACTCTCACTTCTTAAATGTACATGATAAGTCCCTTACCCTTGTGTGCACCGAGTCATTTGTTCATGTCTGATCCGAGTTTTTGATGTATTAGTTTGCGTTACCAAGAATTTCTTTGTTATTTTCATTATCTGTCTTCTAGTGATATCAACTTGAAGCATGAGCCTTACAGCGGAACATGGCAGAGTTTTTGCTCGATTTTTCTTGAGTTATCAACGGTTTTCTCTGCTAATGTTTCCAATTATTCTTTTGCATAACTTGAAGTTTTATCTTGCGTCTTTTTTTCGTTATTTGCTTCTCACGTCTTCAATAGGCTATCAAGTATCTCATGGTTAACAAAGTCAACTGAAAGTTTGACAGTTAAAAAAAAACAGATTGATAACCTGCAATTCTTTCTCGGTTTATCTTGGTTGTGTAAAATACTTCTATAGTATGAATTAAACTGATGGAAGGTGATAAGATTTGGCAATGCTCCTCATTAACATGGGTGAAACATCTCTATAAAATGTGGACGTTCCAGTCTCATGTTTCATCTGTTTACATAAGTGCTACTCAGTAGTATTCAGTGTCATGGACTTCAAATGAATCTCATTTCTCTTTTCTCGTGGGCAGACATGAGACAGCCAAAGGTTGCTGTTGAAATTGCCAAAGAACTTGGAAAGTTTCATAAAGTGGAAATACCAGGTTCCAAAGAACCTCAACTGTGGGTTGATATCTTGAAGTCTTTTGAAAAAGGTATTTTTTTAATTGTCATTTTTGACTATTTTTCTAAATTTTTGTTTCTTTGATGAATTGTTGGCTATATCTTATATAAACCACCAATATTTGTACAAATAAGCTCTTATGTATTTTTCCATGTCTGCTCTGTACCTTAACTTGCAGCCTCTACTCTTAGGTTTGAGGAACCTGATAGGCAGAGGCTTTTTGAGACAATTTCGTTTGAAGAACTGCATAAAGAAATTATTAAGCTAAGGGTTTTACCTTTTTCTTTGTAAAGATTTTCTTATGTCTGCCATGTGTTTGTTTTTATGATGTCTTATGGTACTTCATTTCTGTTGTTAAATACTACTTGTCAAGTTCTCCTGGGTGCGAATTTGATTTACCACATAAACCAGACAATAAAATGAATTGTAAATCTTTCATGTTGGAATTTGTAGTCATCTTTGTTGCACACAAACAATTTTGATGTGCTTAACTGTAGCCACATTACTGATTTAGGAGACGTGGTCCTTTCATTCTTCTCTTGTGCTTTAACTTGTTCAAATATCTGCTAATGCTTCTTTCTATAATCTAAACCATTTGTGTTTGTGATTGGTAGTGCATGCTAACCGTTTATTCTGTGTTGGTTTGACAGTATTTGCTGATTCTGATAACTGAACAGGAATTCACAGTCACAGGCGTACTTAATGCTTTGCTGTGGTGTTTCCTCATAACAATTTGCTTTCGGGAAACTTATGCTGACTGAGGAAGAAGGTAACAAAATTCCTTATTTTCTGTATTTCTTTCTCAGCGGAAAGCATTTGCTGAAAAAATTAGGGTTACTTTGTAATACGCGAAACTCCATTTTAGTTTAATGATTAATCTTAATGGTGATGGTGGTATACAAGATCCCAAAACCACCTTCAAGACTTGCGTAACAATGATCTTTGTTATCTTCTTCTGTATCCTAAATATTGATGCTTTTTAGTTTCTAACATGATTCTGTGCCTCCATGTTTAGAGAAACTATACCTGATTGATTTCGAGTATGGATCATCAGTTTAATAGCAATCAAATTTTGGATCTGAATAGTTCTTCAGTTTCAGGTTATTATAATTAGAACAACGTTAGAGTTTCATCAGAGTTTTATGACTCTTAGAAAGTTATTTCTAGATGGTATACAATTTAATTTCTTTTCGAATAGGGTGGTTTAGTAATACTTGCTTTTAGGCTGCAATATCTTTTCATAGGTTTACTCATCCACTTGGTTTTTCTCCAATTGCAGGGTTCAGGCCTTGAGTCCTCAACAAGAGAAGCTGGCTTCACAAACAGAGAAGACATTTCAAGTTATTAGATTACACGCCAATATGCAGACATCAGGAAGCTAGAACATGGTTACCATGTTGTGTCTGTGACATGATAAAGAGGAGAAGTCTACGTACCAGAGCTAATAAAGATCTGAATCTTGATGAATCATATGAAATGCTGAGCAGAAGGTTCAAGGACCAAATCTATGATGTTTACAGATATCTTCCGCCTGATCTTAAGGTCCGATTTCACTCCTCAAATACTATTTTGTTCCTAACTCCTAGTTTTCTGACTGTTATTGCATTTACTTTCTTATTTGATCAATTGGCTGCTTAGACTCTGTGGGGATGGTAGAATTTTAATTTGTTAAAGGACCTTTTAGCCCACTGTTGAGTTGCTTGAATTTTCCATGTGAATTTTGGTAGCTATTAGCTGTAGTATGACGAGGTAATGTGGACATGGGTTTGTGGTTTCATGCTTTTCTCCTTAGGGGTCATCTCACTCTTCACCGGTCACGTTGCCTCGCACCTCGAGTGGTATTCTGAGCAATTGAGCAAACGGAGCTTACTGGTACCTCTCTAATTGCAACTTCAGCTAAATCAGTGTAGCATTTCTTACTTACACTGAGACAGTCACTCTTCTCCTGCCCAATTTTGTATGATTTAGGTTGAAGATAGCTTATTTCTTCCCATTTTTTTTATTTGAGTCATGAAATTGGATATTCTCAGGATATGAGCCGTGGGGAACCAATTGAATGTACATATTATATTATATGGAAGTCAAAATATTCGAAGTTCTTCTATGAATGCAGTGAAAGAGGAAGGAACTTCCCATGTAAGTGATAGATCTCCTTACGTATGTTCTTGCCTCATTATCAGAAAGTGAAACTTTGTTCCTTTCCAAATTGATCTTGGATTCTAGTAGGAAAAGTCTGCGACTTTATTGATCTAACAGCCAATTTAGCTCTGCCCTTTTTAGTTTTGGTTAAAAGCACATTTGCTTCCTGGCAATACTAATTTGGGAATCTGTTGATGTACAACTAAATTTGGCTTCAATATTTTTTGTGTTCTTGTATCATTGACACTTTGTTATGTCGATAAATTTTCCTCACATGTTCTTCATCTTGTTTTGGGCATGCAGCTGATGTCCAGGAGCACTCGTCTAATGGGTATTTGCTGATTGCACTTAGTGGAGGTCTGAACCAACAAAGAACAAGAGTAAGTGATATTGCTGATTGCATTTTTTCGTGTAAATTTTACATGTTATGCCGCAGTTATATTTTCCATATATAATATTTATAAAGGATACTTTAGGTTTGCTTCCTCACGAGATTTTGTTGAGTGGAAATTTAATACACTCAAGCTATTGTCTTCTGCGATACAAAACCAAAGGTAATCCTGGGGCTTATCTTAATTTTTTTTTTTTTTTTGAATATAATGTTAAATTAATTCAAGAAAAACGTGAAACCCAAATCCGAAATTATAAATCTAAGTTATTAATATTTTAAACACAGTTTTACGTTACTTCCCGTAGGCGAACCACGTTTGAAGAGTTTTCTCGTATCTCCTATCGCCCTCCCCTCGGATGGATAGGAGCTTGATTCGCACATCCTTGTCGACATATTTGATTAATCGCCCAGCAGAATTTTCCTGTTCTCCATGTTTTCTTCCGTTTCTTTCTCGCCATAAGTTGTGTATCAGTGCTTGGAAGGTGTACCTTATCAAGAAATTCCAGACCCTATCTTTGTTATTTTCTGAGATGGTGGTAGTTAACGCATCCCATTCATTCGAAAAGCATGCTCCCATGAGTTTTTTTGTGAGCGAGCTCCATATTTCCGTTGAGTACCTGCACGTAAAGAAGAGGTGGTTT
>PKMM01014859.1:0-153324 GCA_002933915.1 Eutrema heterophyllum | reverse complement strand
GTCTTCAAGGTTTTGTACCGATCCGTCCTGGATCGGTACAAATCGACCGGTACTAATTTCTTCGTGCTGGTCGGGTAGATGCTGGATCGATGCAGGATATGTTTTGGCCGACAGAAGTGGGGATCAGGTCGATGCGGGACATGTCGGATCGTGTGCTGTATGGTTTTTAGCCGGCAGAAGTTCACTCGGAGTGATCACCATTTAGTGCCGCTTGGTAGTACCGGATGGGAATGGGTCGGTATGGATTATTTCCTTCGTCCCGCTCGGTATAATCCTTCTCCCTTGAGCCGGCTAGAGTTTGCCGCGGGTAGAGATCTTATCGGCTAAGATCTTCTCGGGGTGAAAGTTGTCTCGGCTAAAAATTCCTCGGCAGCGATTGCTCTTTATACCGATCTATCCTAGCTCGGTGCAAGCCGAGCGGCACAAATATTTCCTTCATACCGTTCGGTAGTGCCGGCTGGGTACAGGTCGGGTAACGTCGAGCTAAGACATGTCGGCATCGGTGCGCTTGGGTCGTGCGGGAAGAGTTTTAGCCGGCATAAATGATGAGTTGGTCGATGCAGGATGAGTTTTAGCCGGCAGAAATGATGAGCTGGTTGATTTAGGACTAGTACCGTTCGACAGTACCGACCCAGGATGGGTCGGTACTACTCTCCTTTGAGCAACACTCGTTTGGGCGCCAGCCGGACACGTCCCCGATAAATCTGATGTATCTTTCCAACCACCGCTTCGAATGACCTCAGACCACATCCAGTGGACAGTCAACTCAATTATCTACAACTTCTATGAAGATGTCGAGAGCTGAATCTGAACGCAAGTTCTTCGTTTGGCGCGATCTTTGGGTGACATCAGCTGGCTTCGATGAAAGCAGACTGGGTTTTGTACCGATCCATTCTGGATCGGTATGGAGAGTGAAGCTGGGTCGGTACTACTCTCTGCCTCAGTACCGACCAGATAGTACCGGTCTAGGATGGGTCGGTATTGGGCTTACTTGTGCTGATCCAATGCTGGTCGGCGTTGGTCTCGCGGCCAGACGGATACACCTTCGGTAAAATCGCGATATCTCCCGGAATACATGTCCGAATGACCTGATTCGACCTCCTCTGGCAAGATAACGCATCTGGCTACATCTTTAATGAAGATGATTGAGGCTGAATCGGACTGTAACGCCTTCGTTCTGCCGGATCTTCAAGACAGTTCGGAATGATCCTTGCATCCTCTTTTGCTCCATTACTCTTAACATCTCCAAAATGTCTCCAAACACCTAGAAAACACTCCAAATGAATGCAAGACTCACTAGGACCTAATTCAAACTAACTAAAGCCTAATTTAGACCAAAACACTAAAGAAAGATATGAAAACACATGCATGAGACCTAAAATGCTAAGTTAAATGCATGCTAAAAGAGGTAAAATATTGGAATATCAATAGTCCTTGTAGGAATCAACTCATCCTTCTCATTCTTCACCATAGTTATCCCTCCTTTCTTAGGAACAACGTGCACTGGACTAACCCAAGAACTGTCTGAGATGGCATAGATAACCCCTGCATCCAAGAGCTTCATAACCTCCTTCTTAACCACTTCTTTCAGATTTGGATTCAGCCTCCTCTGATGCTCAATGACAGCCTTTGACTCGTCCTCAAAATGAATCCTATGCATGCACAGATCCGTTGATATACCTGAAATGTCATCAAGAGAATAGCCAAGACCTTTGCGATACATGCGCAGCTTGCTCAGCAGTAAGGCAACCTCTGCGTTGTTCAAAAAAGCATTAATAATCACAGGGTATGTGGAATTAGGGCCAAGAAAACCATACCTCAGATTGGCTGGAAGTGGCTTGAGTTCCACCTTAGGAGCTTTCTCCTCACTCCAATCTCCAAGCTTAGCAGCTTGCTTGGAACACTCGGCCAACTCTCTGTCTGGTCGTAGGGTATCGATCGATACCAAAGGAGTATCGATCGATACTGATGGTGCAGCGTTGAGCATCTTTGAGTAACCAGCAGTGTCTTCACTCAAGAAAACCTCAGATTCAGCTGAACAGACCAATGCCCTCTCCAACGGATCTTCAGGATGCATCTCCAAGAAGTACTCTTCAGCAATGTCTGTGAAGGTATCAACGAAGAAAGTCTGCCCATCGATGGTTGGTCTCTTCATCATCTTCTCCATGTTAAAAGTCATGACCAAATCACCGATGTTAAGAGCAATCTTCCCATTCCTGCAATCAATCAATGCACCAGCGGTTGCAAGGAATGGTCTGCCCAAGATAAGAGGATCTTTGGGCTCAGCATCATACTTCAGGACAATGAAATCAGTCGGGATCAAGTAATTCCCGATCTTAATAGGGACATCTTCGAGTAGCCCCTCTGGAAGTCGCACTGAGCGATCAACAAGTATCAAAGATATCCTGGTGGATGTGAAGTCTATCATACCCATCCTCTTGGAAACTGAGTATGGTATGAGGTTTACACTCGAGCCAAGATCGCATAGAGAATGCTCGAACCTCTCCGTGAATATCGTACAATCCAACACAAAGCTCCCTGGATCTGGAAGTTTCTTTGGGATTATGTTGGTCAAGATTGCACTGCACTCCTGAGTAAGCATCACACATCCTTCTTCAAGGTTCACGTTGCTAGACACCANTGGTGGATGTGAAGTCTGTCATACCCATCCTCTTGGCAACTGAGTATGGCATGAGGTTGACACTCGAGCCAAGATCGCATAGAGAACGCTCAAACCTCTCCGTGAATATCGTACAATCCAACACAAAGCTCCCTGGATCTGGAAGTTTCTTTGGGATTATGTTGGTCAAGATTGCACTGCACTCCTGAGTAAGCATCACACATCCTTCTTCAAGGTTCACGTTGCTAGACACCATCTTCTTGACATATCTTCTGAAAGCTGGAGAAGTCTTAATAGCTGATATTCTCATATTTTACTTATTTTAGCATGCATTCTACTTAGCGTTTTGAGTCACATGCATGCATAATCATTGTTTTCCTTAGTGTTTTAGTCTAAATCAGAGTCTAGCTAGGTTGCATTAGGTCCTAGAGAGTTTTGCATGCATTTGGAGTGTTTTATAGGTGTTTGGAGTCATTTTGGAGAAGTTTGGAGTAATGAAGCATAAGAGAAGGAAGGGGTCATCCGAACTGTCCAAAATAACCTGCCAAACGAAGGCTCTCTCATCCGAATTAGCCTCGACAATGTTCATAACAGTTGTAGAACGATGAGTTATCTTTCTACCGGATTTTGAATCAAGTCATTCGGACGAGTGGTTTGGAAGATATGGCCGATTGTCTAAGGAGTCTCCGTCTGGCCGCCGAAAAGAAGAATGGACTTTCCAGAAGACTGTACCGACCCGTTCTGGGTCGGTATGCTGGATCGGTATCAGCACATGAGAAAACACCAACCCAGATCAGCTCGGCATGAAGGCACAGGAAGATTAGTACCGACCCATTCTGGGTCGGTACTACGGCTCGGTACTAATCTCTCCAAGACCAGTTTGATCCAGACCCGACGTGCCTGAAAGACCTGACTAAACGAAGGGTTTCCATTCCGAATTAGCCTCGACAGTTTTCACGGAAAATGTATAGGAATGGGTTAGATTGCCAGAGGGGTTTGAATCAGGTCATTCGCACATGTATTCCAGAAGATATCGCGATTTTACCAAAGGTGTATCCGTCTGGCCGCGAGACCAACGCCGACCAGCATTGGATCGACACAAGAAAGATTAGTACCGACCTGTTCTGGACTGGTACTAACTGGTCGGTAAAAAGGCAAAGATTAGTACCGACCTGTCCTAGCTCGGTACACTTGGTCGGTACAAAGCCACTTCCAAATCCGTCCCCATGAAGCCAGCCAAAGTGTCTTGAAGATCCGGCAGAACGAAGGGGTTACGGTCAGATTCAGCGTCAATGATCTACATGAAAGATGTAGCCATATGAGTTATCTGTCTACTGGAGGTGGGTTGAGGTCATTCGGACATGTATGCGAGGAGATATTGCAATTTTACCGAAGGTGTATCCGTCTGGCCGCGAGACCAACGCGGAGCAGCATTGGATCAGCACAAGCAAGCCCAGTACCGACCTGTTCTGGAGCGGTACAGCTTGATCGGTACTAGGGCAGGGAGTTGTACCGACCCAGATCACTCCCCATACCGACCCAGAACCGACCGGTACAAAACCCAATCTTTCTTCATCAAAGCCAGCTAAAGTCACCCAAAGATTACGCCAAATGGACAACTTACGTTCGGAATTAGCTTCGGCAGTCTTCATATAAAATGTAGATAATTGAGTTATCTGTCTTCTGAAAGTAGTTTGAAGTCATTCCGAGCGGTGGTTCGAAAGACACATTAGATTTAGCGAGGACGTGTCTGTCTGGTGCCCAAAGTAGCTATGCGCAACAAGTAGTGCCGACCAACTATACCGACCCAGGACTGGTCGGTACAGATCTCCAGAATCAGCAAAAACCAGTTTCAGCTGGGTCAATACCCGGTTTGTCCCGGGTTGACCCGGTTCGCCCTTTTTGTTTTAAATACTCTTTAAACCTAATTTTTGTAGCAAGCTTTCTTCTTTCTAGAGTTGGGTTTTATCCCAAACTCTTCTTATGATTTTGGAGGGATTTTGATTGTTCTTCATACAAATTCCACTCTAGAGAAGATTTCTTCACCCTTATCTTTATATTAATGCATCTTCTTTATCCTTATGTCTTTTTATCTTTTGTTCTTCATGTTTAGACTTTAGGGTTTTTGTTGGTTTTTGGATCATGCTTGATTATTGATGGTTTGATGATTGATTTGTGATGCTTATGTGCTTAATCATTGCTTTCCTTTCTTTCTAAGTGATCTTAATGCTAGATTGGGCTTGAGAAAGTCAACCTAGATCTTTGAGAATTTCACACCCAAAAGGTGTTTGATGAAATTCCCCAAGGAACTTAGAAAGAGATAAACATTCTTAACCTATGAGAGTAGTTGCTTAAAGTGTTTATTGGTTGATTTGAATATTGATCTTCATGCTTGCTAATCATTTCATCACAAATGAGAATTTGATCTTGATTTAGTGATTAGCAAAGTGATTAGTGCCTTGAGAGAGGATTAGTCATAATTAGTGATCTTAACCTAAGGAATAGCATAGGTTGTGCGTATTAGCATCGTTAGTCAATTGTCTTGATGATTAGATGATGACGATTTAGGTTACATCTTGTTAGATCCTTCACTTAGGTTGATCTTAAAACTAGTTTTGGATTGACAGATCAAAACTAGAGCTTAGGCATTTCACGTCCGAGAGGTGTTCGATGAAATGCTTGAACCAACCCTTTTGTGAGCCTTTCATGCCTAGCCAATGAGAGTTGATGTCTAGGGTGATTAGTGAACTAAGTGGAATTGGAGATTAAAGCTTGTTAATCATCTTATCACAAACGAGAGTTTGTTCTTGATTTGGTGATTAACAAAGTGATTAGTGCCACGAGAGTGGATTAGTCATAATTGTGAATTCCATGTTCTATGATAGTGTTTAATTAAATCTAAATCATCATTGTTTGTTCATTAATCATCTTCTTGATAGTTAATTCATTTTCCAACACTTGTAGCCTTTGTTTTCTTTCTTGCATTTTACATTCTTTGTTCAAAAATATAAAAACCCAAAACATTTGCTCTAGCTTAGGAAGGTTCATGTATTCTTAGTGCATTGATCTTAACCCATATGGATTGACACCTCTTATGCTACAATGACAAGCATAGAGGAATTGATATGAACATAACACAAAATCCTTTATCAATAGCATCAAGGAACGGAAGTTCAACAATCAGCTTGTCCAATATCTGCTTGCATCTAGAGTCTTCTACCTCCTTCTTAGTTTTCCCAACAGCTCTGGGATAAGGTACCCTTGGTATGTAGACTCGTTCTGCAACAACTTTAGGCACCACACTCGAAATCTCAGGTGTCTTCTCGACAGTAGACTCATTATCGACCGACACCTTAGGAGTGTCGATCGATACACGGGTTCTGGGGTCGTCCCGTTTCAGTATTTTGACTGGTGTCGATCGACACTGCGGTGTATCGATCGATACCCTAGGGATTTCAAAATCCTCATCGTCGAGATCGACGAAATTCTCTACAGGTAAGCCACCTTTCACTCCTGTATCCACCTCTTTTCCACTCCTCAGAGTGATTGCATTGATGTGCTCCCTCCTTGGGTTTTTTCCTCTAGCTGGAAGAACACCCTCTTGTCTTTTCACAGCTTCTGAAGTTTGAGCAACCTGAATTTCCAACTTCTTATTGCTTATGCTGAGAGCTTCGATCCTTCCATTCAAGGTTGTGTAAAGATCATCCAACTTCCCATTAAAATTCATTGTCATCTTATCCTGCCCTTCAACCAGCTGTTCAAGCATAGCCTCGATCTTATTATCCTGAGCAAAGTGAACAGCCTTATGCTGCTTGCCCATCAACAAATTATGCACCGAATCCAGCTTCGCATGCACCTCAGCAATCTGTGAACCTTTCATACCACTAGCTAGCTTCCTACGCTCCATGTCAGCACTCTTGGTGCTATTGCTAGACGCAAAATTCTCAATCAGCTGGTAAGCATCATCAGGATATTTGGTAAAGAAGTTTCCATTGCTCGCAGAGTCCAACGCCATCTGGTACCTCTAGTCAATCCCTCTGAAAAAGAAACTAAGCAACTGAACCATAATGTACCCATGATGTGGAAAATCCCTCTGATACGATCTGAATCTCGCCCAAGCAGCCTTGAAAGCCTCAGTCATTCCCTGAGAAAACTGGGAAATCTTGTTCCTAAACTCTTCTGATCTCGCATCATCATAGCAGTTATTCAGGAATACAGTCTTAGTCTCATCCCACGTAGTCAATGACCCAGCTGGTAATTGCTTGAGCCAATAAGAAGCATCCCCACCAAGAGAGTATGGGAAAAGCTTACAGAACAGGTAGTCGTAGGACACTTCATTGCATTTGATGCTAGAGACCAAATCCTCGAACTTCTCAATATGATCCATGGAGTGCTCATTAGAAAGACCATGAAAAGTGTGCTGACCCACATGAGTATAAGGCAGGAGGACGAATCGCTGATTGATTTGCGTAGAACTGATCAGGTATGTTGCATTCACCAATTGTTCTACCACGCTCAACTGCAGCGTTCTCAGCATTTACAACAGCTGGAGGGGCAATAACGTTCCCATCTCCATCAAGTCTTTGTCCTCTCTCATTGCACAATTGACCCTCTCGGTCTCTGAAAGTACCAGCCTCATCCTGAATCAAAACCACTGGGTTGTTGTTCATCTTTGCTGGCTTCTTTGCTTTTCTGAGTGTGCGTTCCAAATGTGCTAGCTGCTCGTTTGACAGATCAACTAGTTGAGTGTTCTTGTTTCTCCTGGTTTCTTGATTAGGCATGCAACCTGAAACACAAAAGATCAAGAACGTAAGTAACCTAAAAAAAACGCGATGAGTGTCGACCGATACCACTAGGGTGTCGATCGATACTCAACGATTTAGTCAAAATTCTTAGCTAAAATCTAATGGCGAAATTGAGTCCCCGGCAACGGCGCCAAATTTGATATGCTCAAATTAATACCCTATAAGTACTAAAGCAGTCGTTGTAGTATATGCAGGGGTCGAACACAAGAACTCCAGAATTCACGCAATAGATTATGTAGATTCGTATTAAGCTAAACCAACAGATGTAATTGAAAGCAATACGTAAATTAAATGTGTTGCAAGTCGATTGGAAGAAAGATATATTCAAGGCAATTCTTAGGAATTCAATGAATGTAGATAAACTAACTAACATGATTCAGATTCAGCGCGGTTTTTGAACTAAAATCACTAAAGTATAGCTAACCAACTCTCGTTGTGAAAATTATCTAAGTCTAAATCCTAGAATTCCAAATCTCTATGCGAATCCTAAAGTCTAAACCAGCTTTTAGTTCAAGTTTGATTTGTTCACAAAACAACTAAACCAAATCTCTTTGCGAATAGTTATTTTGCTCACCCTAAGTTCTATCAGGTAATTAATCGCACTCTCGTGCCTAACCAATTATCCTAAGATCTAAGTTCTAGGTGATCAGGCTAGAATTAGCTTTGAGAACAACCTAAGGCGAAGAACTAATTCAAATAGTGAATCCTAATCATTCAATTAACCTAGCATTCAGAGAAAACCCTTACGAGAACCCTGAACCTAACGAGAGAACTACTCAGACATGGTAATTGAAACAATAAACATGACTGAAATAATACTCAGATAAATAATTAAAAGTAGAGTAACAAGAGGGTTCGAAATCTTCTATCGGACGAACAGAGTCTCGGACTTGTCTCCCTCAGAAAGCTCTCTCACCAAACTCAGAATAGAATAATGCGTAATCAAGTGTAGCCAACAAAAGTGGCTCAAAAACCTAATTAATAACCTAAAACACGTTTTGGGGCTTATTGCAATTATTAAAGTCTTCTGGGCAATTTTGCAATTCTTCAACTCTTCATAAAAGTCGCGACTTGTGTCTTGCTGTAGTGAGTATCGACCGATACTAGTCAGTATCGATTATTAAAGTCTTCTGGGCAATTTTGCAATTCTTCAACTCTTCATAAAAGTCGCGACTTGTGTCTTGCTGCAGTGAGTATTGACCGATACTAGTCAGTATCGATCGATACTGAGGCTTCAAATCGGGTACTCAGCTACACGAACTTCTGCTTTGCTCCAAAATGCTCCAAAAAGCTCCAATATCTCCAATTATGCTCCAAACGTGCTAAAACCTGTAAAAGACTCTACAAGACTACAAAACAGTAGAAAGACTCTATAAAACGGACTTATATCATGGCTTAAAAGGGGTAAAAACCATGATATATCATTAGTTTATCTGCATTCTTTGATTTCCTGAGAAATATCCTGAACCTATCTTTCCTCCATTGAATTACAACTCTTTTAATTTCATTTATTGCTTTCTGTTAAATTGAATCGCTTAGCGTAATTCGAATCTAATTAGTCTATTGAGTGATTTCTTGAGTCTCTGTGGTTCGACCCCTAATATACTGCAACTACAGCTGTTAGTACTTTTAGGGTATTAATTTTGAGCTTATCATGCATCAAATCAACCGAGGAATTGCATTTCTGTCGACCAACCATAGATGAGGAAGATATCAGTCGAGCCAAAATTCTTTTTGCTCGATCCCAACTTCAAGTTACTAAAGACACGCCACCCGAAAGTCAATGAGCGACTAAACCGGCGTCAATATTGACCACACTGACGAATCAAAATGTGAGTGACCCCCTAAACACTACGTACTCACCAAAAAGAAAAAGAGAGCCTGAGAAAAACCCAGCCAAAGGCATGTGAGAGCCAACCCGTGAGCCAATCAAACTTCCTTGTGAGGACTAATGAGGATAAGCAAGTTTTGTTTTCAATACAACGTTTGATTATTTTTGAAACTCTTATGAGTTTAATTGACCTTACACTGGTGCTGCTGAGTGAAGTGACTTTTATTTTGCAGGGTATGAAGACGTTTTCCATAAAGACAACTCAAGAAGTTTCCCACCGATCCATGGAAAGGAGCATCATATTGTCTTTGATCCATGAGCACCCTTTGAGGCATTTCCCTATGTCATCCAGTGCAAGCAGAAATGCCTTAAAGGGTGCTCATGGATCAAAGACAATATGATCCTCCTTTCCATGGATCGGTGGGAAACTTCTTGAGTTGTCTTTATAGAAAACGTCTTCCTAACCCTGCAAAATAAAAGTCACTTCACTCGGCAGCACCAGTGTAAGGTCAATTCAACTCATAAGACAAAAAACTTTCGACCAGGTTTTCCAGCACAAGTACCCACAGCTTGACCGCAAAAAGTCTTTTGACAAAAGACTTTAGACCGGGTTTTCTGGCACAAGTACCCACGTCTCGACCAAAAAAAGTCTTACGACAAAAGGCTTTTGACAGTGTTTCCCGGCACAAGTTCCCACGCCTTGACCGAAAAAGACTTTCGACCGGGTTTTCCGGCATAAGTACCTACGACTTGACCGAAAAAAGTCTTATAACAAAAGACTTTAGGCCGGGTTTTCGGCACAAGTACCCACGGCTTGACCGAAAAAAAGTCTTATGACAAAAGACTTTTGACCGGGTTTTCCGGCACAAGTACCCACGGTTTGACAGAAAAATAAAATCTTATAACAAAAGACTTCAGACTGGGTTTTCCGGCACAAGTACCCACGACTTGATCGAAAAAAGTCTTTCGACAAAAGACTTTCGACTGGGTTTTCCAGCACAAGTACCCACGGCTTGACCAAAAAAAGTCTTCTGACAAAAGACTCTCGACCAGGTTTTCTAGCACAAGTACCCACAGCTTGACCGAAAAAAGTCTTATGACAAAAACCTTTAGACCGGGTTTTCTGGCACAACTACCCACGGCTTGACAGAAAAATTCTTCCGACAAAAGACTTTCGACTAGGTTTTTCCAGCACAAGTACCCACAGCTTGGCCGAAAAAATTCTTATGACAAAAGTCTTTCCACCGGGTTTTCCGGCACAAGTACCCACGACTTGATCGAAAAAAGTCTTATGACAAAAGACTTTAGACCGGGTTTTGCGGCACAAGTACCCACGGCTTGACCGAAAAAAGTCTTTTGACAAAAGACTCTCGACCAGCTTTTCCGGCACAAGTACCCACAGCTTGACCGAAAAAAGTCTTCTGACAAAAGGCTTTAGACCGGGTATTCTGGCACATCCACCCACGGCTTGACAAAAAAATTCTTCTGACAAAAGACATTCGATCGGGATTTACGGCAAGTACCCACAGCTTGATCGAAAAAATGTCTTCCGACAAAAGACTTTCCACCGGGTTTTCCAGCACAAGACCCACAACTTGACCGAAAAAGTCTTATGACAAAAGACTTTAGACCGGGTTTTCTGGCACAAGTACCCCACGGCTTGATCGAAAAAAGACTTTCGGCCGGGTTTTCTTGCACAAGTACCCACAACTTGACCGAAAAAGTCTTATGACGAAAGACTTTAGGCCGGGTTTTCGGCACAAGTACCCACGGCTTGACCAAAAAAAGTCTTCTGACAAAAGACTTTCGACCGGGTTTCCCTACACAAGTACCCACAGCTTGACCGAAAAAAGTCTTATGACAAAAGACTTTAGACCGGGTTTTCTGGCATAAGTACCCACGACTTGACCGAAAAAGTCTTATGACAAAAGACTTTCGATCGGCTTTCCCGGCCCAAGTACCCACAATTTGACCGAAAAAAGTCTTATGACAAAAGATTTTAGACCGGGTTTTCCGGCAGAAGTACCCACGACTTGGCCAAAAAAAGTCTTCCGACAAAAGACTTTCGACCGGGTTTTCCGGCACAAATACCCAAGGCTTGACAGAAAAAAATCTTCTGACAAAAGACTTTAGACCGGGTTTTCCGGCACAAGTACCCACGACTTGATCGAAAAAAAGTCTTTCGACAAAAAAATTTTGACTGGTTTTTTCCAGCACAAGTACCCACAACTTAGCCTAAAAAAGTCTTCT
The DNA here is from genome assembly GCA_002933915.1 of Eutrema heterophyllum. Classification (NCBI taxonomy): domain Eukaryota; kingdom Viridiplantae; phylum Streptophyta; class Magnoliopsida; order Brassicales; family Brassicaceae; genus Eutrema; species Eutrema heterophyllum. The sequence continues at coordinate 141,818 of PKMM01014859.1, read as the reverse complement.
GACAAAAGACTTTCGACCGGGTTTTCTAGCACAAGTACCCACGGCTTGACCGAAAAAGTCTTGTGACAAAAGAATTTAGACCAGGTTTTCTGGCACAAGTACCCACAACTTGACCGAAAAAAGTCTTCTAACAAAAAACTTTTGGACCGAGTTTTCCGGCACAAGTACCCACGTCTTGATCGAAAAAAGTCTTATGACAAAAGACTTTAGATCGGGTTTTCTGGCACAAGTACCCACGACTTGATCGGGAAAATGTCTTCTTACAAAAAACTTTCGATCGGGTTTCCCGGCACTAGTACCCACGGCTTGACCGAAAAAGTCTTATGACATAAGACTTTTGACCAGGTTTTCCGGCACAAGTACCCACGACTTGGCCGAAAAAAAGTCTTTTGACAAAATACTTTAGACCGGATTTTCGGCACAAGTACCCACTGCTATACCGAAAAAAAGTCTTCTGACAAAAGATTTTCGACCGGGTTTTACGGTTAGTACCAACTGCTTGATCGAAAAAAAGTCTTTCGACAAAAGACTTTCTACTGGATTTTTCCAGCACAAGTACCCACAGCTTGACCGTAAAAGTTCTTATGACAAAAGACTTTCGACCGGGTTTTCCAGCACAAGTACCCACGGCTTGACCGAAAAAAGTCTTATGACAAAAGACTTTCGACCGGGTTTTCTGACACAAGTTCCCACGACTTGACCGAAAAAAGTCTTTTGAAAAAATATTTTAGAACGGGTTTTCCTGCACAAGTACCCACGGCTTGATCAAAAATGTCTTTCGACAAAACTTTTCGACCGGGTTTTACGTCACAAGTACCCACAGTTATGACAAAAGACTTTCAACCAAGTTTTCTGGCACAAGTACCCACAGGTTGACCGAAAAATATCCTTATCACAAAAAACTTTAGACCGGGTTTTCTAGCACAAATACCTACGTCTTGACTCGAACAACGTTTTTTGACAAAATACTTTTGACCGGGTATTCCGGCACAAGTACCCATGGCTTGGCCGAAAAAGTCATATGACAAAAGACTTTCGACCGGGTTTTCCGGCACTAGTACCCCCAGCTTGATCGAAAAAAATCTTCCGACCAAAGACTTTTGACCTGGTTTTCCGGCACAAGTACCCAATCTTAGACAAAAAAAAGTCTTACGACAAAAGTACCTAAACTTTAGACCGTGTTTTCCGGCAAAAGTACCCACAGTTTCACCGACAAAAAGTCTTCCGACAAAAGACTTTCGACCGGGTTTTCCGGCAAGTACCCAAGGCTTGACCAAAAAATAATTTTCCAATAAAAGACTTTAGACAAGGTTTTTCTAGCACAAGTACCCACAGCTTGAACGAAAAAGGTATTCTTACAGAAGACTTTCGACAGTGTTTTCCTGCAAAAGTACCCACGACTTTACCGAAAAAAGTCTTCTGACAAAAGACTCTCGACCGGGTTTTCCGGCGCAAGTACCCACGGTTGGCCGAAAAAAAGTCTTATGACCAAAGATCTTAGACCGGGTTTTCCGGCACAAGTACCCACGAGTTGACCGAAAAAAAGTCTTCTTAACAAAGACTTTCGACCGGGTTTTTCGTCACAAGTACCCACAGCTTGACCAAAAAAAATCTTCCGACCAAAGACTGTTGACCGGGTTTTCCGGCACAAGTCCCCACTGCTTGACTGAAAAAACTTCTTTGATAAAACACTTTCGACCGGGATTCCCGGCCCTAATACCCACGTCTTGATTGAAAAAATTCTTATGAGAAAAGACTTTCCACCAAGTTTTCCGGCACAAGTACCCACAGCTTGACCGAAAAATAGTCTTATGACAAAAAACTTTAGACTGGGTTTTCCAGCACAAGTACCTACGACTTGACCGAAACAACGTTTTCTGACAAAATACTTTTGTCCGGGTTTTCCGTCACAAGTACCCTTGGCTTGGACGAAAAAGTCATCTGACAAAAGACTTTTGACCGGGTTTTCCGGCACTAGTACCCTTAGCTTGATCGAAAAAAATCTTCCGACCAAAGACTTTTGACATGGTTTTCCGGCACAAGTACCCAATCTTAGACCAAAAAAAGTCTTATGACAAAAGAATTTCAACCGTGTTTTCCGGCAAAAGAACTCGCAGTTTGACCGACAAAAAGTCTTCCGACAAAAGACTTTCGACCGGATTTTCCGGCAAGTACCCACAGCTTGACCGAAAAATAGTTTTCCGATAAAAGACTTTAGACCAGGTTTTTCCAGCACAAGTACCCACAGCTTGACCGAAAAAGGTATTCTTACAAAAGACTTTCGACAGTGTTTTCCTGCAAAAGTACCCGTGACTTTACCAAAAAAAGTCTTCTGACAAAAGATTCTCGACCGGGTTTTCCAGCGCAAGTACCCACGGGTTGGCCGAAAAAAAGTCTTATGACAAGATTTTAGACCGGGTTTTCCGGCACAAGTACCCACGACTTGACCGAAAAAAAGTCTTCTTAACAAAGACTTTCGACCGGGTTTTTCGTCACAAGTACCCACAACTTGACCGAAAAAAATCGTCCGACCAAAGACTTTAGACCGGGTTTTCCGGAACAAGTCCCCACTGCTTGACTGAAAAAATGTCTTTGATAAAACAGTTTTGACCGGGATTCCCGGCCCAAATACCCACGTCTTGATTGAAAAAATTCTTATGAGAAAAGACTTTCGACCAAGTTTTCCGGCACAAGTACCCACAGCTTGACCAAAAAATAGTCTTATGACAAAAAACTTTAGACCGGGTTTTCCAGCACAAATACCTACGACTTGACCGAAACAACGTTTTTTGACAAAATACTTTTGTCCGGGTTTTCCGGCACAAGTACCCATGGCTTGGCCGAAAAAGTCATCTGACAAAAGATTTTCAACCGGGTTTTCCGGCACTAGTACCCCCAGCTTGATCGAAAAAAATCTTCCGACCAAAGACTTTTGACCTGGTTTTCCGGCACAAGTACCCAATCTTAGACCAAAAAAAGTCTTACGACAAAAGACTTTCATCCGTGTTTTCCGGCAAAAGTACTCGCAGTTTGACCGACAAAAAGTCTTCCGACAAAAGACTTTCGACCGGGTTTTCCAGCAAGTACCCACGGCTTGACCGAAAAATAATTTTCCGATAAAAGACTTTAGACCAGGTTTTTCCAGCACAAGTACCCACAGCTTGAACGAAAAAGGTATTCTTACAAAAGACTTTCGATAGTGTTTTCCTGCAAAAGTACCCACGACTTTACCGAAAAAATTCTTCTAACAAAAGACTCTCGACCGGGTTTTCCGGCGCAAGTACCCACGGCTTGGCCGAAAAAAAGTCTTATGACAAGATTTTAGACCGGGTTTTCCGGCACAAGTACCCACGACTTGACCGAAAAAAAGTCTTATGACAAAAGAGTTTCGACCGGGTTTTTCGTCACAAGTACCCACAGCTTAACCGAAAAAAGTCTTCCGACCAAAGACTTTTGACCAGGTTTTCCGGCACAAGTACCCACTGCTTGAGTGAAAAAATGTCTTTGATAAAACACTTTCGACCGGGATTCCCGGCCCAAATACCCACGGCTTGATTGAAAAAATTCTTATGACAAAAAACTTTCGACCATGTTTTCCGGCACAAGTACCCACAGCTTGACCGAAAAATAGTCTTATGACAAAAAACCTTAGACCGGGTTTTCCAGCACAAATACCTACGACTTGACCGAAACAACGTTTTTTGACCTAATACTTTTGACCGGGTTTTCTGGCACAAGTACCCATGGCTTGGCCGAAAAACTCATATGACAAAAGACTTTACACCGGATTTTCCGGCACAAGTACCCACGGCTTGGCCAAAAAAAAGTCTTATGACAAAAGACTTTAGACCTGGTTTTCCGTCACAAGTACCCACGACTTGACCGAAAAAAGTCTTCTGACAAAAGTCTTTAGACCGGGTTTTCCGTCACAAGTACCCACGACTTGACCAAAAAAAGTCTTATGACAAAAGACTTTCGACCGGGTTTTCCGACACAAGTACCCCCAGCTTGACCGAAAAAAGTCTTCTGACAAAAGACTCTTGACCGGGTTTTCCGGCACAAGTACCCACGGCTTGGCCGAAAAAAAGTCTTTTGACAACAGACTTTAGACCTGGTTTTCTGGCACAAGTACCCACAACTTGACTAAAAAAAAGTCTTCTGACATAAGACTTTCAACCGGGTTTTCCGGCACAAGTACCCACGGCTCGACCGAAAAAAGTCTTGTGACAAAAGACTTTCAACCGGGTTTTCCGGTACAAGTACCCAAGGCTTTATATCGGGTTTTCTAGCACAAGTACCCACGAATTCAACAAAAAAAATTTTTATGACAAAAGACTTTCGAATAGGTTTCCCGGCAAAAGTTCCCACCGCTTGACCAAAAAAGGTCTCCCGACAAAAGATTTTCAACCGTGTTTTCCGGCATCAGTACCCACGACTTGACCAAAAAAATGTCTTACGACAAAAGATTTTCGACCGGGTTTCCCAACAGATGTATCCACGACTTGACATAAAAAAGTCTTCCGACCAAAGACTTTTTACCAGGTTTTCCGGCACAAGTACCCACGACTTGACCGAAAAAAAGTCTTATGACAAAAGACTTTAGACCGGGTTTTCGGGGCAAGTATCCATGGCTTGACCTTTAAAAAGTTCTATGAGAAAAGACTTTAGACCGGGTTTTCTGGTACAAGTACCCACGGCTTGACCGAAAAAGTCTTTTGACAAAAAACTTTAGACCAGGTTTCCGGCACAAGTACCCATGACTTGACCGAAAATTTTTTTTATGACAAAAGACTTTTGACCAGGTTTTCCGGCACAAGTACCCATGGCTTTGCCGAAAAAAGTCTTTTGACAAAAGACTTTAGGCCAGGTATTCCGGCACAAGTACCCACCTCTGGACCGAAAAAAAGTTTTATGACAAAAGACATTACACCTGGTTTTCCGGCACAAGCACCCACGGCTTGACCGAAAATATTTTTTATGACAAAATACTTTCGACCGGGTTTCCCGACACATGTACCCAAGACTTGACCGAACAAATTCTTATGACAAACATCTTTAGACTGGGTTTTACCGTCACAAGTACCCACGACTTGACCGAAGAAAAGTCTTTTGACAAAAGACTTTCGACCGGGTTTTTCGGCACAAGTACCCACAGCTTGACCGAAAAAAGTGTTCCGACCAAAGACTTTTGACCGGGTTTTCTGGCACAAGTACCCAACCCTAGACAGAGAAAACGTATTATGACAAAAGACATTCGACCGTGTTTTCCGGCAAAAGTATCCACGACTTGACCGAAAAAAGTCTTCCGAAAGAAGACTTTCGACTGGGTTTTCCGGCATGTACCCCCAGTGATATGCTCAAATTAATACCCTAAAAGTACTAAAGTAGTTGTTGTAGTATAGTTAGGGGTCGAACACAAGAACTCCAGAATTCACACAATATATTGTATAGTTTCGAATTAAGCAAAACCAGAAAGATGTAATTGAAAGCAGATGCGTAAAGTAAACAAGTTGTGAATCAATGGAAGGAAGATAGGCTCAGGGTATTTCTCAAGAATTCAATGAATGCAGATAAACTAACTAACAAGATTCAGATTTATCGCGGTTCTTGAACTCAAATCACTTAAGTATAGCTAACCAACTCTCGTTGCGAAAACTATCTAAGTCTAAATCCTAGAATTCCAAATCTCTTTGCGAATCCTAAAGTCTAAACCAGCTTTTATTTCAAGTTTGATTTGTTCACAAAACAACTAAACCAAATCTCTTTGCGAATAGTTATTTTGCTCACCCTAGGTTCTATCAGGTAATTAATCGCACTCTCGTGCCTAATCAATTATCCTAAGATCTAAGTTCTAGATTCGTCAACCTAGAATTAGCTATGGGAACAACCTATGGTGAATAACTAATTCAGATGGCGAATCCTAATTAACTAATTAACCTAACATTCAGAGAAAACCCTTATGAGAACCCTGAACCTAACAAAGGATCTACTCAGACATGGAGATTGAAACAATAAACATGATTAAATAGATCATCAAAAAAATCAAATAAGAAAATAGGAGTTCAGAGTTGTCTCTCCAAAAACCAAAGTAGAACATAAGTAAAATCAAGTTTAGCCAACAAAAGTGGCTGAAAAACCTAATTATAATGCTAAAACACGTTTTGGGGCGTCTTGTAATTATTAAAGACTTCTGGACCAAGGTGCAAACTCTCAAGACTTATAAAAAGTCGCGTTTCCTGTTTTCCTGCAGTGAGTATCGACTGACACTAAGGTAGTATCGACCGACACTAGTCACTGCTCGCCAGACTGGACTGTCTTCACTAAACCTGGCATAACTTTTGATCGCACCGTTGGAATGACCTCAAACCACTTCCAAATGAAAGCTAATCCAAATATATGTCTTGTGTCCAAATTTGAGCTCAATCCATCGGTGGGAAGTTCTTCAAATCTTCATTTAAAGTCGTGACTAGTGCTTCAGTGAGTATCGACCGATACTAAAGTAGTGTCGATCGATACTGAGGCTTCAAATCGGGTACTCAGCTACACGAACTTCTGTTTTGCTCCAAAATGCTCCAATATCTCCAATTATGCTCCAAACGTGCTAAAACCTGTAAAAGACTCTAAAACACCATAAAATAGTAGAAAGACTATAAAACAGACCTATATCATGGCTAAAAAGGGGTAAAAACCATGATATATCAACTCCCCCAGACTTAGCCTTTGCTTGCCCTTAAGCAAATAGAAGACTAAACCAGAGAAAGAAGTTTGAAAACACGGAGACTCACCTGTTCTTGGAACGTTGCAATGACCCTTTTCCCAAGCACCCAAATGTTACCTAACCAGCTTCAAATCTAACCACCATGTACTTCTCTGTAGACATTCGCAGCTTCCCCAGACTACACACATTATTTCGCAGTATCTTTCAATTAAACCCATCATCGCCAGTTTCATCGCTGTGATTAATACCAAGAACCTTCTAGATTCTTTCCCATACAATATCATGACAAGGAACCACCCAATTTCACAATTTTTTTATCACTTTCTCTCCCCCAGACTTATTTCTTATTTTGTTCTTTTTTTTTTTTTTTTTTTTTTTTTTTTTTTTTTTTTTTTTTNTCTTCCCTCTCTATGTATCAAAGGGTGTAGGCGAATAATGGCATCATAGGAAAATCCTAGCCTCGCTTCCAATCCTCTGTGTGATCATCCCTCACCAAGTAGAACAATGGGATCGCTGGAAACATTCCTAACCCTCTACTTAGGAGAAAATCATTTCATCTTTTATGCTCTTATTTATTAACTTATAATAGGGGAGAGAGATACCATTACTTTAAACACATGGGTTCCTTTGTCAGATATGAATGAGGAATCAAGCTCTATGAATACTAACCACGTCGATGAAGTGCAGAAATTTGGCTCAGGCTTTAAAAGAACTCTGCTGGAAACATGTGTGTCTTCTAGTTGACTGAGCAGCCTTTGGATTTTTCATTAGTCGATCTGTAACTGATTCTGTAACAGTGGACACTCAGAAGAAAAGTCAAAACATTAGATTCAAGAACAAGATCATAATCTCCAATAGGTTTTGACTCAATAAAACAATTTTTTGACACAAAAACGACCGACTCTAAGAAAAACAAACACGTTGTCAGCAACTACCTCCCCCAGACTTAAACAACACTGTCCCCAGTGTTATCTAGTCTAGAGTTGGTAAAAGAAATCAGAAGAGCTGAGTGGATTGGTGAAAATAGAAGAAGTTACCCGAGATGGTGATGAGTGTCGACCGATACATCACTGGTATCGATCGATACTCTTAACAAGTTTCTGCTCCTTCGTCACGTGGATGGTGTCGATCGATACCGGATTGGTGTCGAGCGATGCTTCTCTTCTGAATCTGCTTCTTCACGTGAAACACAAGACCAAAAAACAAAAATCAAAAACAAAAATAATAGAAAAACTTATGTATAACTTACCAGTGGGTTGCCTCCCACCAAGCGCTTGTTTTCAGTCATTAGCTTGACTTTGGCTCAGGTGATCAGTCGGAGCGAGGTTGAGAACTCACTCCCATGCAAGTTCCACAGCTAGATACTTGCAGACTCAGAGTTCTACTCAACATGCGCTCTATAACCTCCTTTCCTTTCTCTTTCAGCTCCGGAGTAAGAATGACTCTAGCCTTGGAGAATGGTTTTGAGGTTCCTTTGCATTTCACCTTATACTCAATCACACTTCTGAGGGATTAAAGTCACATGGGTAGCACTGTGCGTGGGGTATCGACCGATACTAACAGGGTATCGATCGATACCAGGGCTTCTTGGTCGATGCAAGTTCTGTGTCCCCTCGGTTTTTGCCTTAGCCTTTTTGATGTCTTTCTTGGTGATGACAGAAGGACTATCTAGAAGTTCTATGACAGTGGGCTCGTCAGGAGGCTCTTCCAAAAGATCAGCTACCAACGTCTCTCCTGTGGCAACATCGAGGCAAGAGACACGTGTTGGAGTTCCTCTAGTAGGAATGGCTTCGTAGTACACCTCTTTGTCAATGTATGAGAATGAGACTCTCTTGCTGGATGTGTCCATAATGGCACCAACCGTAGCCATAAACGGTCGTCCAAGAATCAGCTGCGTACTAGATGTTGCACTCATCTCCACAACCTGAAAATCAGTAGGAACCAGACAATCTCCCACTCTGAGCATCAAATCATGGATTGTACCGTGCATAAGTGAGGTGATACAGTTCGCGTATGTGATGGATGTCTTGGGCGGACGAATATCAGTTCCCACTCTCTCTGCAATTGCCCTTGACATGACATTGACGCAAGCCCCCGAGTCAACGAAAGATTATTTGAATTCAACTCCAGAGATAGAGCATGGAACTGAAAATTTTCCTGGATCTTCTCTCTTAGTCAACTGCTTCAGTGGAGGTGGTGTACTTCTGGCCGTGATAAAGAGTGCCTTGATCTCTTCCTCAGTTTCTCTGCAATTTTCGAAGTAACACGCTATAGGACGGTTCTCAAAAGCTTCCTCAAAAGATATAGTGTGGGGGATCCTCCTGACCATCTTCTCAAAAGCTAGCAACTTCTCCGCAGTTATGGGTTTCATGAGATGTCTGGGTGGTATAGGATATGGCACCTTAGGTTTGTAAACCCTTTCTGGCGTCAACTTAGGTGTCTTCTCAGTTTCTGGCTCAGTCTGCGAGGGGTGTCGACCGATACTAGTGTCGATCGATACTGAGGCTTCAAATCGGGTACTCAGCTACACGAATTTCTGTTTTGCTCCAAAATGCTCCAAAAAGCTCCAATATCTCCAATTATGCTCCAAACGTGCTAAAACCTGTAAAAGACTCTAAAACACCACAAAATAGTAGAAAGACTCTATAAAACGGACCTATATCATGGCTAAAAAGGGGTAAAACCATGATATATCACCCATCTTGACTGAAAAAAATTCTTCTGATAAAAGAGTATCGACCAGGTTTTTCCAACACAAGTACCCACAGCTTGACCGAAAAAAGATCTTTTGACAAAAGGCTTTCGACAGGGTTTTCCAGCACAAGTACCCACGGCTTGACCAAAAAAAAGTCTTATGACAAAAGACTTTAGACTTGGTTTTCCAGCACCAGTATCCACGGCTTGACCTAAAAAAACTCTTATGACAAAAGATTTTAGACCGGGTTTTCTGGCACAAGTACCCACGGCTTGACCCAAAAAAGTCTTATGACAAAAGACTTTCGACCGGGTTTTCCGGCACATGTACCCATATCTTGACCGAAAACAAATCTTCTGACAAAAGACTTTAGACCGGGTTTTCTGGTACAAGTACCCACGACTTGACCGAAAAAAGTCTTCTAACAAAAGACTTTCGACTGGATTTCCCGGCACAAGTACCCACGGCTTGACCGAAAAAAGTCTTATAACAAAAGACTTTTGGCCGGGTTTTCTGGCACATCATACTCGGAACGCCATGGCTATATGCGATAAAGGTAGTCATCTCGACCTACCACCAGTGCGTCAAGTTCCCAACACCATATGCGATGGGGATTCAAGCGATGTCTCGGCTATGCAACATCAAGGAATGCAAACTAAGAACCGCACCTCAGACATGCGTGATCGGCTCGAACACAACTTCAACCAACCTGGTGAACAAAAAGAATAACCACGACGTGCCACAGAAAGAATCAATCATACAAGCTTGCATTGAAGATCTCCAGCCCGAAAGATGCGTCGGTATCGGAGCCGAGTTTGACGAGCATATCAAAAACGACCTTGTCCGCTTCCTCAAGAAGAACATATCAACTTTCTCCTAGTCCATCAAAGACATGCCCGGAATCGATCCAAAAATCACCTGTCATGAACTCAATATCGATCCAACCTTCAAACCAATCAAACAGAAGAGACGAAAACTTGGCCCAGAAAAAGCTCGGGCGGTAAACGACGAGGTCGAATGATTACTCGGAGCATGATCAATAACCGAGGTCAAATACCCAGACTGGCTGGCTAACCCCGTCGTCGTGAAAAAGAAAAATGGCAAGTGGAGAGTATGCGTCAATTTCACTGACCTCAACAAAGCATGCCCGGAGGACAGTTTCCCACTTCCGCACATTGACAGACTGGTCGAGGCAACCGCGGGCAACGAGCTCCTCTCCTTAATGGACGTCTTCTCCGGATACAATCAAATACTTATGCATCCCGATGATCGCGAGAAGACTTCTTTTATTACCGATGGGGCATTTATTGTTATAAAGTCACGCCGTTCGGCCTAAAGAACGCTGGGGCAACGTATCAACGGCTCGTCAATCGTATGTTCGCAAGTTAACTCGGATGGACGATGGAAGTTTATATCGACGATATGCTAGTGAAATCCCTCATCGCTAAAGATCACGTCGGACACCTTAGCACTTGTTCGACATACTAAACCAATACAGTATGAAACTCAACCCCGCTAAGTCTACGTTCGGAGTCACCTCCGTCGAGTTGCTCGGCTATATTGTTACTCAAAAGGGAATCGAGGCCAATCCCAAATAGATCTCAGCAATCGTCGACCTCCTATCAGCAACAACGAAACGCATAGTCCAAAAATTAACAGTCCAAATTACCGACCTCAACAGGTTCATCTCCCAATCTACAGACAAGTGCATACTTTTCTATCAGTTACTATGTGGTAACAAGGACCTTGAATGGGATGATAAATGCGAAGAAGCATTCAAACAACAAAAAGAATACTTATCAACCCCACATGTCCTGGCAAAACCCGAGGATGGAGAAACCCTCTACCTTTACATTGCAATCTCAACATCAGTAGTAAGCGGGGTCCTAGTCCGGGAAGATCGAGGCGAACAAAAACCTTATTCTACATTAGCAAGTCTTTAGACGACGCCGAAACGAGATACCCTACGCTCAAGAAACCCGCATTTGCCGTAATCATCTCAGCTCGGAAACTCCGTCCCTATTTCCAATCTCATTCGATCTCGCCAATCAGCCTCTACGAACAATTTTACACAGCCCAACCCAGTCCGACAGACTCGTTAAATGGGCAATCGAGCTAAGCGAATATGATATCGAATTCAAAAGCAGAACCACCATCAACTCTCAAGTCCTGGCCGACTTCCTTGTCGAGTTACCACAAGAGCTAACAGTTACCAAGCTCCCAAGTGCAGAAAACTGGCTCCTTCATGTTGATGGCTCATCATCACACCGAGGTTCAGGAGTCGGTATACGCCTCCAATCACCGAAAGGCGAAATCCTGGAGAAATCTTTCCGATTGGAATTTCAGGCATCAAACAACGAAGCCGAGTATGAGGCACTTATAGCCAGACTACGATTGGCTGAAGCAATTGGAGCAAAACACATACAAGCCTTCTGCGATTCCCAGCTTGTCGCTAGTCAGTACAGCGGTGAGTACAATGCAAAGAACGATTGCATGGACGCATATTCGAAGCTAGTAAAGGAACTCGCTGCCGAATTCCAATCTTTCAACCTCACAAAGATACCTTGCGGGGAAAATGCCCCAGCCGATGCCCTCGCCGCCCTCGCCTCAAGCTCGGACCCTCATCTCCGATGAACAATCCCGGTCGAAAGCATCTCACGACCAAGCATCGAACTAGCCGAAACTTGTAACGTGACAACACGTAGGCGTGACTACGAGACGCATCCTGCTATCAATCCTATACCGCAAAATCCAAGGAACAATCCGGATCCCGAGCTCAACATGAATACCAAAACCGGATACATCCCAAATGATCTAGAGTTACGGGATCAGTCAGACGAGGACGACAGAATATATGAAGGACTCTATGCTCCTATGGACATTGAAGCCGAAGAAGAACCAAAACCCGAATAGTGGACTATCGAGATCAAAATGTACATCTACGAAGGAACGGGCCCACTACATCGTTCTCGACGGCGAACTGTTCCGATGGAGCCCGGCGGGCGTCCTCCTAAAATGCGTCGCTGGTAAGGATATTCACAAGGTCATGAGTAAGGTACACGATGACGACAGAGGAAATCACTCCAGAGGTCGTTCTCTGGCCTTAAAGATAAAGAAGGCAAGCTACTACTGGCCAACGATGTTAGCGGACTGCGAGAAATTCGCCGCCAAGTGAAAAATGCCAAAGACATGCCCCAATGATAAACCTCCCGACCGAGCTGCTCACAACCTCGACGGCTCCTTACTCTTTTATGCGATGGGCTATGGACATCATCGGCACACCTCATCGCTCTACAAACCAGAAGCAGTTCATCATGGTCATGACAGACTTCTTTACCAAATGGGTCGAGGCTGCATCTTATGCCGAGATACATGCCCTCGACGTCAAGAAATTTGTCTGGAAATACATCATATGCCAACATAGAGTACCATACGAGATCGTCATAGATAATGGACCATAGTTCATTTCAACATTGTTCGGTGATTTTGTGCTAAGTGGAAAATTTGCATAAGTTTCGCCACGCCGATGTACCCACCAGGGATCGGCCAAGTCGAAGCAACCAATAAGACCATCATCGACGGCCTCAAAAAAAGACTTGATACAAAGGATTTTGGGCCGATGAGTTAGACGGTATGTTGGTCCCATTGCACTACACCTCGCCGGTCTGTTGGGTAATCACCCTTTTCCTTAGCATACGAAGTAGAATCTTTATGTCCAGCCGAGCTCGATATTCCAGGCATACGCCAAACAATGCTGACCCAAAATCCCGACCTCAACAACGAGATGCTCCTTAACAATCTGGACACGCTGGAAGAACTGCGCGGACAAGCACTACTCCGAATCCAGAACTATCAACACTTAGCAGCTCGCTATTACAACAAGAAAGTACGAGGTCGACACTTCGAGGACGGTGAACTTGTCTTACGAAAAGTTTTACAACGAACCAAAGAGAAGAATGCAGGCAAACTCGGTGCTAATTGGGAAGGACCCTACCAGATAATGCGCGTCGTCAAGCCCGGCATCTACGAACTTATTAAAATGGATGGAACTCCAATCCCGAGATCATGGAATTCCATGAACCCCAAACGGTTCACGATCCCTGATCTCGGCGGCCACGCCCGGACCCATACTCGAATCCATGGAGCCCCACTCGTTAATATCAGCCGGGACTTTGGTTCCTACGGCACCGAGCCGAGGACCCGAGGGAATGCCAGTAGCCGAGATTGGAGACACCCTGAAGTCTCTATCTTCAAGCTCTTCGAGAACTATGGCCTGTATCTCGACCGTCATCCTTTCCTCGTCCGCCGCATAATGATCAAGTGTCTCTTTGGGAATATAAGTACCCCCTCTTACGAGCCGATCCAGGCACGCCTTGGTACTTGCGACTTGACTAAAAATAAGCTGCTTCTTGTTCGCCGCGTCAAGCCTCACGATGTAATCTTTTATCTTCTCGAGACGAGTGTTCACATCAGCCACCGTCTCCCTTCAAAGGTCCCTCTCCTTAGACACCCACTTGGATCGAGAAACCTTGAGTCTCCTTTTCTCAGAAATCAGGAGATCATCAGACTTTCGCTTCTCGACAGACATGTGGCTAAGCGAGTCATTAAGCGCGAGCACCTCGGCTTTCATCCTCTCATTCTCAGCTCGGAGGGCTTCAAGCTCCTGATCCCTCGCAGCGAGCTCCCGATCCTTCGCAGCAAGCTCCTGACCCTTAGCAATAGCTCCTTCCTCGAGCTGGGCGACTTTGGCCTGCACCTCGGCCAGATCTCCTTTTAGCTTCTCGGCGTCTTCGGCATCCCGAAGCGCTAGTTCTGATTTACAGATCAACAACCGGAAGAGATCATTCGACTGTGCCTCGACCTGGAAAAAGAAAGAGTAGCCAGACAACAGAAATTCAACCAAATAAAGCTGAAGCCAAGAATAAGTAACCTACCTGAGCTTTGGAGCGAGCAAGCTCCATGTATTTCTCCACCTCTGGGAGCTTGTCCAGCGACGGGAGACCTCGAATACCGACTTTAAATTGAGGGTAAAGCTCGGCACATGACGCCGAATCATTGATCAAAGGTGTGTCCTTCCTGTAATTGAAGGACACAGTATTAACCTCTTCCGCGGTAAGAGACCTCCGTTTCTTACGCCTCCTCGAGGTCTCGATTCTGACAGTCAGATCAGCCACCCCACCAGGAGCCGTCTCAGGAGCATTCGTAACAGGAGCCACGTCGTCTCTCTCATGTCCCTCGAGCTGACCTTGGGAACCGGCCAGCTCCCCTTTTGACCGACTTTGCGGATTTTTCCTCTTCCTAGAACGGTTCGATGGCTCGACATCCTCGCCATCACGGGCAACTTCGGAAACCTCCAGATTGGTGCTCACAAGCACCGCATCAGCACGAGCGGCTAGCCCAGACTCAGCAGTCTGATTGACCTCCTCAAAAGTGACAAGTGGGTCAATCTCAGTATTGCCGATCTGAGAGTTTCGATCGGTCTCATTATTTCAGCAGTCAACAAGCCGCCCTCATCAACTTGAACGGCTTCGGGAGGAGCATCATTTTAGGGGGCATCATCCCGGGGAACTTCATCCCGGGGAACGTCATCCCGGGGAACATCATCCCGGGGAACATCATCATCCCTCCGAGCTGAAGGGAGTATAGAATCAACAAGGTTGGTAGAATATATCGGAATCTCAAGAAAATTCCTCCGGGGTGCCATTCTTCTAGATGAAGATCCTCTGGCAACTACATAAATAAGACAAGTCTAAGAGATAGAGAAAAAAATACATAAATTTGATTTATAGAATTGCGAACTAACCGGTGTTAGAACGCTGCAGGTTGTTCTTTGTGGCAAGACGAGCTCGGTGAATCTCCGGCCAACAAGTTCTCCCTAATTCTTTGAACTGAGCAGCAATCACCTTCCAATGCTCATATGTCTTTTTATAAGTAGGGTTCCAAACTGCAGAGGAAAGAAGAATATTAGAAACAAATAAAGCTCGGGACCTCGGTATTAGCAAGATGAATAACTATCAATATTTTGGTTCCACTTTGTCCTACAATTCATGTCCGGGTTGGACACGGAAACAGAATCAACTTTGACGAAAAAGTATTTCGTCTCCCAACACTGAATCTTGCTCGGCTTCAGACCAGTAATTATGTCATAGCCCGGCTTCATATTCGCTGAGAAGTACCAAGTTTTGGCTTCAGCTATGTTGACGGAGGTTAACTCTTTGAACATCCAAGTGGAAACCGGTATGCCGTGCTCGGCTCCCATAGAAAGGAGCCCCGTTATATTAACCATACTTGTTGGATTGAGCTGACAAATTGTAGCTCGTCGCCTATCACAGAAATCCAGCAACAGGTCAGGCCGGGGAAAGTTAAGCCCACATGCCTTAAACCAATCCTTATATACACAGATGTATCTGATAATAGATTTTTGTGTCTATCTAGATATCAATTCTCTAGATGCTAAGTAGCATAAGAGGTATCGAATCCAATGAGTTAAGTTCCAAAACACCAAGAATACATAGAACTATTCAAGCTAAGCTAATAGGATTGGTTTAGGGATTAATTCTAGTAATTTAATTCAAAAGAAAACAAGTAACAAGAGCTAGCAATACTAAACGAGATTGAATGCAAATAAAAGTCGAATCCAAAGATGAGGTTATGGAATTAGGGCGACCCCATGACTAATCTATGATGCTCAAACACACACAATGCTAATTTCTAGGTAATGATCACTAATATTGACTAATCATTTCTCAAAGCACTAATCACTTTGCTAATCACTAAATCAAGATCAAACTCTCATTTGTGATAAGATGATTAGCAAGCATTAAATTCAACATTCAAATCAACCAATAAACATCTTAAGCAACTACTCTCATAGGTTAAGCATGTTCATCTCTTACTAAGCTCTTTGGGGAATTTCATCAAACACCTTGTCGGTGTGAAATTCCCTAAGATCTAGATTGACTCTCTCAAGCTTAATCTAGCATTAAGATCACTTAGCAAGAAGGGAAATCAATAAAACTAAGCCCTAAACATCATAGATCATCCATTTAATCACCCTAAATCAACCCCACTCTCAAATCCTAAAAGACTACTCACTAACCATGAAGAACCCAACAAATTCTATGAAGAAGATGTTAAATCCCATGATTAGATGATGATTTGATTAAGAGAGAAGAGATAGAAGATATAAATCAAGAAATCAAAACTTAAATTGCATAAATAAAAGAAGATGTCTCTTACAAATCACAAGAACACTTAGAACCCTAAAAGGAAGGTTTTTATCTAGAGAAAAACTTAGATCAAGATTTAGCGCGGTTCTTGAACTCAAATCACTAAACTATAGCTAACCAACTCTCGTTGCGAAAACTATCTAAGTCTAAATCCTAGAATTCCAAATCTCTTTGCGAATCATAAAGTCTAAACCAGCTTTTAATTCAGGTTTGATTTGTTCACAAACCAACTAAACCAAATCTCTTTGCGAATAGTTATTTTGCTCACCCTAAGTTCTATCAGGTAATTAATCGCACTCTCGTGCCTAATCAATTATCCTAAGATCTAAGTTCCAGATTCGTCAACCTAGAATTAGCTATGAGAACAACCTATTGTGAAGAACTACTTCAGATGGTGAATCCTAATTAACTAATTAACCTAACATTAAGAGAAAACCCTTATGAGAACCCTGAACCTAAAGTGGATCTACTCAGACATGATTAATGGAACATAAATCATAGATGAATAGAATTGCATAAAAGAAATCAATCAGAAACAAAAGGGTTCAAAGTTGTCTCCCCAAAATCCCTAAAACAATATCTCTAAATCAGAACAGAAGTAAAATCAAGCTTAATCAAGTCTCAAAAATAAAGTGTAGTAGCCAAAGTGGCTGAAAAACTTAATTTAAACTCCTAAAACACGTTTTGGGCTAAATTGTAAATAATAAAGTCTTCTGGGCAATTTTGCAATTCTTCAAGTCTTCATAAAAGTCGCGTTTCCATCCCCTTGGTCGACGGTATCGACCGATACCATGTTGGTATCGATCGATACTCGGACAATTACGGACTTCGTTTCTTCATGGTATCAGTATCGATCGACACCAGGTGGTGTCGGTCGATACAAGGGCTTCAAATCGGGTACTCAGCTACACGAATTTCTGTTTTGCTCCAAAATGCTTCAAAAAGCTCCAATATCTCTAATTATGCTTCAAACGTGCTAAAACCTGTAAAAGACTCTAAAAGACTCCAAAATAGTAGAAATACTCTATAAAACGAACTTATATCATGGCCTAAAAGGGGTAAAAACCATGATATATCAACTCCCCCAGACTTAGCCTTTGCTTGCCCTCAAGCAAATAGAAGACTAAACCAGATAAAGAAGTTTGAAAACACGGAGACTCACCTGTTCCTGAAACACTGCAATGACCCTTTTCCCAAGCACCCAAATGTCACCTAACTAGTTCCAAGACTAACCACCATGTACTTCTCCTTAGGCATTCGCAGCTTCCCCAGACTACACACATTATTTCGCAGCTTCATTCGATTAAACCCATCATCGCCAGTTTCATCGATGTGATTAATACCAAGAACCTTCTAGATTCTTTCTCATACAATATCATGACAAGGAACCACCCAATTTCACACTTTTTGTATCACTTTCTCTCCCCCAGACTTATTTCTTATTTTGTTCTCTTTTTTTTTTTTTTTTTTTTTTAGATTCGCATATACACATCAAGGTATGAGACGCGAGTATTGATGGTGTTTGCCACCGAATCACCGGTTCTTCCCTCTCAATGTATCAAAGGGTGTAGGCGAATAATGGCATCATAGGAAAATCCTAGCCTCGCTTCCAATCCTCTGTGTGATCATCCCTCACCAAGTAGAATAATGGGATCGCTGAAAACATTCATAACCCTCTACTTAGGAGAAAATCAACTCATCTTTTATGCTCTTATTTATTAACTTATAACAAGGGAGAGAGATACCATTACTTTAAACACATGGGTTCCTTTGTCAGATATGAATGAGGAATCAAGCTCTATGAATACTAACCACATCGATGAAGTGCAAAAATTTGGCTCAGACTTTAAAAGAACTCTGCTGGAAACATGTGTGTCTTCTAGTTAACTGATCAGCCTTTGGATTTTTCATTAGTCGATCTGTAGCTGATTATGTAACAATGGTCACTCATAAGCAAAGTCAAAACAATAGATTCAAGAATAAGATCATAATCTCCAACAAATTTTTGACTTAATAAAACAAATTTTGACTCAATAACGACTGACTCTAAGAAAAACAAACACGTTGTCAGCAACTACCTCCCCTAGACTTAAACAACACTGTCCCCAGTGTTATCTAGCCTAGAGTTGGTAAAAGAAATCAGAAGAGTTGAGTGGATTTGTGAAAATCGAAGGAGTTACCCGAGATGGTGATGAGTGTCGACCGATACAGCACTGGTATCGATCGATACTCGTAGCAAGTTTCTGCTCCTTCGTCGCGTGGATGGTGTCGATCGATAACGGTTTGGTGTCGATCGATGCTGCTCTTCTGAATCTGCTGCACGTGAAACACAAGACACAAAATCAAAAACAAAAATAATAGAAAAACGTATGTACAGACTTACCAGTGGGTTGCCTCCCACCAAATGCTTGTTTTTAGTCATTAGCTTGACTTTGGTTCAGGTGATCAGTCGGGGCGAGGTTGAGAGCTTACTCCCATGCAAGTTCCACAGCTAGATACTTGCAGACTCAGAGTTTTACTCAACATGCTCTCTATAACCTCTTTGCCTTTCTCTTTCAGCTCTGGAGTAAGAATGACTCTAGCCTTGGAGAATGGTTTTAAGGTTCCTTTGCACTTCACCTTGTACTCAATCGAGTCTCCATCGCACTTCTGAGGGATTAAAGTCATAGAAGGAGCACTGCGTGTGGGGTATCGACCGATACTAACAGGATATCGATCGATACCAGGGCTTCTTGGTCGATGCAAGTTCTGTGTCCCCTCGGTTTTTGCCTTAGCCTTTTTGATGTCTTTCTTGGGGATGATAGAAGGACTATCTAGAAGGTCTATGACAGTCGGCTCGTAAAAACCATGATATATCAGTATGGCATGCCATCTTCGGTCGAGGTCTTCAAGTCGGGTTGAGACGGGGCGGTATTGCGGGCCGGTATTTGCCTTGTCCTTGCGCTGGTCGAGTACCGGGCGGTCATGCCGGTCAAGAGCGGGCCGGTATCCCGTGTCCTACATCTGGGCACCGATCGATGGTTGAGGGGTGCTGCCGGCCGGTGTAAGCGTCTTCGACTGGGAGCTCCACACCGGGTAGAGACGGGCCGGTACAAGCGCCCGGTATTTTCCCTGTCCGAGGCTTCGTCTTGATGCTGGTCGAGAGCGGGTCGGTGTTGCGGGCCGGTGTGGCGAAGGAAGGAGAAGTGGACGCGTCTTGACACCGGGTAGTGGCGGTCCGGTATGGCGGGCCGGTACTCTCCCTATCTTAGCCAAAGTTGCAATATCGGTTGGTGACCGGCCGGTGCTGTGGGCCGG
Organism: Eutrema heterophyllum; assembly: GCA_002933915.1. Lineage (NCBI taxonomy): Eukaryota > Viridiplantae > Streptophyta > Magnoliopsida > Brassicales > Brassicaceae > Eutrema > Eutrema heterophyllum. Next base: position 121,879 of record PKMM01014859.1, on the reverse strand, counting down.
TATGGCCAGTCCGAGTTCACCATTGCTCCTAGCCATCTCTTCACGACCCAAGCCCAAGTGCAAGCTCCTCCAAGGTCTTCAAAAGTCTCCAAACACCTAGAAACATACTCCAAAACATGCAAGACTCTCTAGGATCTAGTATGAACACCCTAATACTCTAAACAAGAATAAAACGGTAGAGAAATGCTATGAGACATATGCAAAAGAGATGAAACCTAAACTAAATGAATGTTTAAAAGAGGTAAAATATGCTAATATCAACTCCCCCAAACTTATTTCTTTGCTTGCCCTCAAGCAAACAAACAAGAACAAGAAGGGAAAGAGGGTTGAAGGTGGGAGCTCAAATCCACAAGTATCATTAAAAGAATTCAAACTCAATGTCCAAGTTGCTAGCTCTAAGATGCGATCAAACAAGTCTACTCAAAAAGAGCTAGCCATATCTATCCCTACATGAACCAAGCCCAAGTCTCAACCTACATAAGTGTTTTTATCATCCAATCCTTTGACATACATTAAATTGTTTCAAGTGAATCATGCTCATGCAAGTCAAGTGAACCCATTTGGCTAAGGTAAGGTTTTGAGACTAAAATGATCTCAAACATATGTGGTTGTTCCAATCCAAGGGATCTCTCTATGAATGAGTAAGCCTTAGCAAAATGCTAAGAGCAAAAGGCAACTTATGCATACAAGGATAAATTTACATTTATCCAATGCCCAATATGTCTCTAACCCTAGCATTTCTAACCCATGAAGTTCCAAACCTAAGCTACCCTTTTCACAAGGCCTTTTGCCTTCATGTCCCACACATCTTTCATGTCTCTCCATCTCGTCTTCTTCTCTTACTTGGGGGATTCCTTCTTCGCCTTTGAACTTGGTGGCTTGGTGCTTCTCTTTGTTGTTCCCTTAGCTCTTCCTTTATTTCTTTTCTTTGTTTTGCCTTAATTCTCATCACTTGATGCCTTAGCCAATTTTTGGCTTTTTTCTTGTTCATTGAACTCTTTGAGGCGGATTCTAAGACTAAGAGCTAATCTTAAAATTTTTTGCAACAACCACTTCACAACATTGCATTTCCCCCTTTGCCTTCACGATCACCTTTGGACTTACTCCTTTTCTCCGCCACAATGTCATTGATCACACACTTTTGTTCATACCAAACCCCATAACATCCCTTCCTATCGAGCCTAGCTTAGTCTAGCCCTTGATGTGGGGTTAGATCTACATGCAAATCTATCATTGTCGCCATAAACTCAACACTGTTTGCCAAGCTTACTCGAAAAATTAGGCCTTATATTCGCTTACTAAAGAATTGACTTGAAAGGAGGGTAGGTTAAGGGGGTGGTTAACCGTTCCAATGATGGGAATCGGCTATTTGAGCTAACAAGAAGGTGGTGAAGAGGATAAGAAAGCCCAAATATGTATATCATATCCATGAATTCACTATGAGATGCATAAACATGATAATTAAAATGTCAAAATTATGGTTCTCACTTAAGTAGGATTGGAGTCAATTCACAACTTGCTTTAGTTAAGACTCGAGTAATAAGACATGAGATCAAAATACGGTTCATCCTTGATTTTAAACACGAGATCAAAAACATCAAACAACTAGCAACGAGGGCATTGAACCAAGCTCTTAAAATGATACTCTACAAGGAAAAATCATCATTGCTCCCTATGCACGTGAAATGCTACCTATATGCTACTAGACTCGATCCTACTCATGAAATGCAACTAAATGCTTTCTTTTTGTATTTTCAAAATTTTTCTATTTTTTTTTTGTGTTTTTCTATACCATATATGAATGCATGAATGTATGAGACTCAATATGCAAAAATCAAAATAAGATCACAAACCATGATTAGATACCGGTCCCTCCCTCAAACTTAAATCACACCGTCCCGGTGTGAAATAAATTCAAAGGAGAAACCAAAAACAAAAATCAAATGTTAGACTAAAAAGAAATAAAAAGAAAACTATGTACAAGGGTTGGAGTGTTACCTAGAAACTTTGAGACGGGGAAGAAGACCCCATGGAATAAGACGGGTTGCTCGAGCAAGGGGATGGGGATCTCGTCGCTTTCCTCTTGGCCATCTTCTCTTCACGAGCCCATGAACGGTGTGCGTCTTCATGGAGCACGATCTCTCCTCCATGTAGAGCAAGGCCTTGGTCCAATGATATAGAGCTCTCACCAACTTCCTCTTGGTCCATTGCGCTTGTCTCTCCTTGGTCGTGGGATGAGCTAGCCTTTGCACCCTTTGTCTGGAGCTCCTTGACCGTCTTCTTCAAACTCTTGACCGTTTTCACCAATTTCCTCATTGTTCTATCTTGCCACTTGCACCACCATTGAAGGAGTCTTGTTTGGTGGTGTGCATGTCGAGTGGCAATGTCCGGCATCTTCCCATCATAGGGATCGAAACTATACCTCTCGCTTCCGTAGTTGGGGTCGGTGGAAACCGGTCTCTCATCCTCTTCATCTAGACCGTTGGATGCATCGGCCTCGTCCCCTCGTGCTTGCTTGGCTTTCTTCTTTGATAAGCGTATTGCCTCAAGTGGTGGGTTTGTGGTTGGGTTATAAAAGTGGTCGTTGGTCGGGTAGAAGTGGATGTCCTTTCTCCCTCGAAGCTTGGTGAGAGGAGCATTGGGCAACATAAGCTTTACGGTATTGGACTCGGTGAGCTTGAGGTTGTAGGCATATGTGTTGCCTAACTTGCCTTCAAAGAATCCCGTTCTTGATAAATAAGCTTCATCCATGAGTTCTACCTCCTTGGCATCTTCTACCAACTCAATACCCTTAGTTTTAAGAATTGAAGTAACTAAACCACTAATGTGCAATTGAGGTTCCTTCATCTTTGTAGCGTGAGCCCACTCTTTGTAGCCAAGCAAATGATTCACGAGAATAGCGGCTAGACCCGGGTTTGCCTCATCGCTAATGAATACCCTTTTATCCCGAGGTGTGCCTCATCGCTAATGAATACCCTTTTATCCCGAGGCGAGGGTTCCTCGGCGTCCCAATACCGGGGCATGCTCATCTGGTGCATGCAGCCGGCACATTTTTGACGTGAACGTCCCGGGTCCTCACACCGGCTCGTGTTCATCCGGTGCAAGAGAGCGGTGTGCACATACCGGTCCAACTTCGACCGGTATTGCTGCCCGTTAATTCCCCTGGTTTATGCAAGCTCCCCATACCGGTCTGTCCCCACCCGGTGTGCACGGTCGGTGTGACCTACACCGGACCAACTTCGTTCGAGGCGCAAGGGAGGCGAGTCTACACCGGCTCAGAGTCAGCCGGTGTCAATGGCCGGCATTTCCCTTGAAATTTTGCACTCTTCCATACCGGGCCATCACACCGGGCTAAGCTTGGCCGGCGTACGCCATCTCTTCGCGTCACACAATTCCTTTAACCCGATCTCACTCTTAGACAGACAAGAACCCTATCAACACGTAACAACACATCAAAAGACAACTAGAAAAGATTGAAAAAGATGAAAAGGAAAAGTATATACAAGGATAAACATGGGAATGTCTCCCAAGTGCACTTTGTTTAACGTCACTAAGTTCGACGTTTGTTACCCCGTTTAGGCGGAAGGAGGGTTAGAAAGAGGAACCGTGACCCCTTCTTTAATGAAATCACCCGCCAAGTAGGGCTTAATATGTTGTCCATTAACCGTTAATTCTTCACCCGTCTTGTTCAACAACACAACCGCGCCATATGATATTCCATTATTTTACCTCTTTTAGCATGCATTTAACTTAGCATTTTAGGTCTCATGCATGTGTTTTCATATCTTTCTTTAGTGTTTTGGTCTAAATTAGGCTTTAGTTAGTTTGAATTAGGTCCTAGTGAGTCTTGCATTCATTTGGAGTGTTTTCTAGGTGTTTGGAGACATTTTGGAGATGTTAAGAGTAATGGAGCAAAAGAGGATGCAAGGATCATTCCGAACTGTCTTGAAGATCCGGCAGAACGAAGGCGTTACAGTCCGATTCAGCCTCCATCATCTTCATTAAAGATGTAGCCAGATGCGTTATCTTGCCATAGGAGGTCGAATCAGGTCATTCGGACATGTATTCCGGGAGATATCGCGATTTTACCGAAGGTGTATCCGTCTGGCCGCGAGACCAACGCCGACCAGCATTGGATCAGCACAAGTAAGCCCAATACCGACCCATCCTAGACCGGTACTATCTGGTCGGTACTGAGGCAGAGAGTAGTACCGAACCAGCTTCACTCTCCATACCGATCCATTCTGGATCGGTACAAAACCCAGTCTGCTTTCATCGAAGCCAGCTGATGTCACCCAAAGATCGTGCCAAACGAAGAACTTGCGTTCCGATTCAGCTCTCAACATCTTCATAGAAGTTGTAGATAATTGAGTTGGCTGTCTACTGGATGTGGTTTGAGGTTATTCGGAGCGGTGGTTGGAAAGATACATCAGATTTATCGGGGACGTGTCTGGCTGGCGCCCAAACGAGTGTTGCTCAAAGGAGAGTAGTACCGACCCATCCTGGGTCGGTACTGTCGAACGGTACTAGTCCTAAATCAACCAGATCATCATTTCTGCCGGCTAAAACTCATCCTGCATCGACCAACTCATCATTTATGCCGGCTAAAACTCTTCCCGCACGACCCAAGCGCACCGATGCCGACATGTCTTAGCTCGACGTTACCCGACCTGTACCCAGCCGGCACTACCGAACGGTATGAAGGAAATATTTGTGCCGCTCGGCTTGCACCGAGCTAGAATAGATCGGTATAAAGAGCAATCGCTGCCGAGGAATTTTTAGCCGAGACAACTTTCACCCCGAGAAGATCTTAGCCGATAAGATCTCTACCCGCGGCAAACTCTAGCCGGCTCAAGGGAGAAGGATTATACCGAGCGGGATGAAGGAAATAATCCATACCGACCCATTCCCATCCGGTACTACCAAGCGGCACTAAATGGTGATCACTCCGAGTGAACTTCTGCCGGCTAAAAACCATACAGCACACGATCCGACATGTCCCGCATCGACATGATCCCCACTTCTGTCGGCCAAAACATATCCTGCATCGATCCAGCATCTACCCGACCAGCACGAAGAAATTAGTACCGGTCGATTTGTACCGATCCAGGACGGATCGGTACAAAACCTTGAAGACCAATTTGACCCAGATTTGACCGGGTCAATACCCGGTTTGTCCCGGGTTGACCCGGTTCGCACTGTTCACTATAAATATTTTAAAACCTAATTTTTGTGATCTAAGCTTTCTTCTTTCTAGAGTTGGGTTTGATCCCAAACTCTTCTTATGATTTTGGAGGGATTTTGATTGTTCTTCATACAAATGCCACTCTAGAGAAGATTTCTTCAACTCTATCTTTTATTTATGCAATTTATTTATCTTTATTTCTTTTTCTCTTTTGTTCTTCATGTTTAGACTTTAGGGTTTTTTTTGTTGGATTATGGATGGCTTGATTTTGATGATTTGATGATTGATTTGTGTTGCTTATGTTCTTAATCATTGCTTTCCTTTCTTTCTAAGTGATCTTAATGCTAGATTGGGCTTGAGAGAGTCAATCTAGATCTTTGGGAATTTCACACCCACAAGGTGTTTGATGAAATTCCCCAAAGAACTTAGAAAGAGATAAACATTCTTAACCTATGAGAGTAGTTGCTTAAGGTGTTTATTGGTTGATTTGAATATTGATCTTAATGCTTGCTAATCATTTCATCACAAATGAGAGTTTGATCTTGATTTAGTGATTAGCAAAGTGATTAGTGCCTTGAGAGAGGATTAGTCATAATTAGTGATCTTAACCTAAGGAATAGCATTGATTGTGTGTATTAGCATCGTTAGTCAATTGTCTTGATGGTTAGATGATGATGAATTAAGTTGATCCTTGTTAGATCCTTCACTTAGGTTGATCTTAAAGCTAGTTTTGGATTGAGAGATCAAAACTAGAGCTTAGGCGTTTCACGCCCGAGAGGTGTTCGATGAAATGCTTGAACCAAACCTTTTGTGAGCCTTTCTTGCCTAGCCAATGAGAGTTGATGTCTAGGGTGATTGGTGAACTAAGTGGAATTGGAGATTAAAGCTTGTTAATCATCTTATCACAAACGAGAGTTTGTTCTTGATTTGGTGATTAACAAAGTGATTAGTGCCACGAGAGTGGATTAGTCATAATTGTGAATTCCATGTTCTAGGATAGTGTTTAATTCAATCTAAATCATCATTGTTTGTTCATTAATCATCTTCTTGATAGTTAATTCATTTTCCAACACTTCTAGTCTTTGTTTCCTTTCTTGCATTTTACTTTCTTAATCTAAAAACATAAAAACCCAAAAACATTTGCTCTAGCTTAGGAAGGTTCATGTATTCTTAGTGCATTGATCTTAACCCCTATGGATTGACATCTCTTATGCTACAATGACAAGTATAGAGGAATTGATATGAACATAACACAAAACCATTTATCACCATACAGTCTCACTTCTTTGATCTTAAAAGGCCCGAACCATCTTGACTTGAGCTTCCCGGGAAATAGCTTCAACCGGGAGTTAAACAACAACACTTGGTCTCCAACCTTAAGATCCTTGGGTGTTATCTTTTTGTCATGGAACAACGTCGTTCTCTCCTTGTAGAGATGTGAACTTTCATAAGCATCTAGACGGACCTCATCGAGCTCATTCAATTGGATAAGGCGCCTTTCTGAGGCTTATTTGATGTCGAAATCAAGAAGTTTAACCGCCCACCAGGCCTTGTATTCAAACTCAACATGCAAGTGACAAGATTATCCATAAAGAAGGTTGAATGGCGTGGTACCAATTGGTGTCTTGTAGGCGGCTCGGTAAGCCAACAACGCATCATCTAGCTTCACGGACAAATCTTTCCTCGAGCATCCAACGGTCTTCTCTAAGATAGCCTTGATTTGGCGGTTTGAAACGTCCACTTGACCACTTGTTTGAGGATGGTAAGGCGTGGCCACCTTGTGCTTAACCCCGTGTTTCTTGAGTAAGCTCTCAAAAACCTTGTTGATAAAGTGGCTTCCTCCATCACTTATCACAACTCTTGGCACTCCAAAACGTGGGAAATGATAGACTTGAAGAGTTTAAGGATCACCTTGGCGTCATTTGTAGGACTTGCTATGGCTTCAACCCATTTAGAAACATAATTCACCGCCACCAACATGTATTGGTTCCCATAAGATGAGGGGAACGGCCCCATGAAGTCTATGCCCCATACGTCAAAGATCTCAACTTCAAGGATTGGATTTTGTGGCATCTTATCCTTTCTACCAATGTTCCCCTTTCGTTGACACGCATCACATCTAGACACAAACTCTTGAGCATCCTTGAACATAGTTGGCCACCAAAAACCCGCTTGTATAACCTTAGCATCCGTCTTAAATGAAGCAAAGTGACCTCCATACGCCGAACCATGACAATGCATTAAGATCCCTTCCACTTCTTCCTCGGGTATGCATCTTCTATAGAGCTTGTCCTTGCAAAGGGTGTACAAGTATGACTCATCCCAATAGAAACGAGTGATGTCTCTAAAGAACTTCTTCTTTTGATAGCCATCCAACCTTGGCGGCTCTTTCCCGCAAGCTATGTAGTTGACAATATCTGCATACCATGGTAGCTTCTCATCCTCCAAGCTTTTAACTTCCTCGAGAACCTTCACCGCTTCAAGGCTTTTCTTCAAAATGCCAACCAACATGAGATGCTCTTTGGGAAAAGAGTCATCAATAGGGATAAGATCATCAATACCCATCCTCGATAAGTGATCCGCTACTCCATTCTCAATACCTTTCTTATCAACAATCTCCATGTCAAATTCTTGGAGAAGCAAGATCCACCTTAGAAGTCTTGGTTTGGTGTCCTTCTTGGCATAGATGTGCCTTAGCGCGGCATGATCCGAGTAGACAATGATCTTGGAACCAACCACATATGACCTAAACTTCTCGATCGCAAACACAACAGCAAGTAGCTCATTCTCTGTAGTAGCGTACCTCCCTTGTGTATCATCAAGTGTCCTACTAGCATAGTAGATCACATGCATCTTCTTATCTTTCTTTTTCCCGAGAACCGCTCCTACCGTGTAATCACTTGCGTTACACATGATCTCAAAGGGAAAATCCCAATCTGGAGCTTGGACTATCGGTGCGCTCACAAGAGCCTTCTTGATCTCCAAAAATGCCTAAAGGCATTTTTCATCGAATTTGAACTCCACTTCCTTGCAAAGGAGACGTGTGAGAGGTCTTGCTATCTTTGAGAAGTCTTTGATAAACCGATGGTAGAAACCCGCATGTCCCAACAAGCTTCAAACACTAGTGACCGAATTTGGAGGCTCTAGGTTTATCATCACCTCAATCTTTGCTTTGTCATCCTCAATCCCTTTCTCGGAGATCTTGTGTCAAAGTACTATGTCTTCCCGCACCATAAAGTGACACTTCTCCCAATTAAGCACGAGGTTCGTCTCTTCACACCTTCTGAGAACCCTACAAAGATTGAACAAACACGAAACAAACGAGGAGTCATAGACCGAGAAGTCATCCATGAAGAACTCGACCATCTCTTCAATTAGATCCGGGAAGATCGACATCATGCACCTTTGAAATGTGGCGGGTGCGTTACATAGTCCAAACGGCATCCTTCGATAAGAAAATGTGCCATAAGGACATGTAAATGTCGTATTCTCTTGGTCATTCGGGTGAATGAGAATTTGAAAGAATCTCGAATTACCATCCAAAAAGCAATAGAACGGGTGGTTTGCTAAACGTTCCAACATTTGATCAATTAACGGTAAAGGAAATTGATCTTTTCTAGATGCGGAGTTCAACTTCCTATAGTCTATGCACATCCTATGACCCGTTATCGTTCTAGTTGGGATTGATTCATTCTTCTCATTTTTAACCACAGTTATCCCACCCTTTTTGGGAACCACGTGCACCGAGGAAACCCATGTGCTATCCGAGATTGGATATATGATTCCCGCGTCTAGAAGCTTGAGGATCTCCTTTTTAACAACCTCTTTCAGGTTTAACCGTCTTTGTTGTTCTATGGAGGTCCTCGTTTCATCTTCTAGATGTATGCGGTGAGTGCAAAGTGTAGGAGATATGCCTTTGATATCATCAAGTGAATATCCAATGGCTCTCCTAAACTTACGCAGCTCATGCAATAGAGTGAATAACTCATCACCACTAAGGCTATCATTCACAATGACCGGATATGACTCATTAGGACCTAAGAAAGCGTACATTAGTCCCATATGAAGCGTTTTGAGGTCCACCTTAGGCGCCTTGAGCTCGCTCCAATCATCCTCATCCAAGCTAGTCTTACCCTTGCTAGCTTCGTACTCGACGTCCCCCTCAATCTCTACCACACTTATGTTGTGTGCAACTTGCGCCAACTCTAAGAACGAACTTTCTCCACTCAAAGCCTTGTGTGAATCAAGCATCCTTGCATACCCAACACTCTCTTCATGAAGAAACCCATGCTCTCCTTGCTCCTTGGTGAGTGCCACTTGGAGATGGTCTTCCAAAGCAAGTTCTTCCAAGACCTTATCCACAAGATCATCCATCGCCTCAATGTAGAACATTTGACCATCAATTGTGGGCTTCTTCATCACATCATTGATGTCAAATCTTAAGACATCGTTCTTCCCCAAATGGAGATCTATCTTGCCTCTCCTCACATCGATTATAGCACCCACGGTAGCCAAGAATGGTCTCCCAAAGATGAGTGGATCCTTAGTCTTTTCATCCATCTCAAGCACAACGAAGTCGGTAGGCACTACAAAGTCCCCAATCATGATAGTCAAGTCTTTAAGCATTCTAATCGGATGTCTCACCGATCTATCCGCTAGCACAAGTGAGATCCTACAAGCTTTGTATCGAACGAACCCGAGACTCTTTGCAACCTTAAGCGGCATCAAGCTAACACTCACTCCAAGATCGCATAGACATTTTTTGAAAGCTAGTGGCCCAAGAGCGCAAGGAAGAGTGAAACTACCGGGGTCACCAAGCTTTTTAGGATAACCTTCTTTTGAATGATGGCAATGCATTCATGAGTTAGCACCCCCATGTTCTCCATCTCTTTCGATCTCTCCTTGATGACATCCTTAAGAAACTTGGCGTATTGTGGTACTAGGAGGAAGGCATCAACCAAGGGCATGGTGAGCTCAACCTTTTCCATTTGTCTATCGAATACCGCCCTATACTTCTCCAACAATTGCTTCTTGAAGCTGCCTGGGAATGGTAGCTTCGGTATATAGGGCGGTGGAACAAACGGAGTCTTCCTCTTCTTAGGTTTCTCCTTGGCTTTCTCTTGAGTAGCAACCTCTTTCTCCTTGTCTCCAATACCCTCAAGACCATCCTTAATCACACCTTCTTCGGTTTCAAGCGTCTCCCCCCAACTTGGACTTCGATGTCCTCATCGACCTTAGGGGCTTCACGAGGGGGAAGTTCCTTGCCGCATCGAAGTGTGATGGCGTTCACATATTCCTTGGGATTAGTCTCGGGCTTACCCGAAAATTGACCTTGTGGCCGTGATGAAGAACTCACTCCCTTGCCTTTAAGTTGCTTGATTTTAGAGCTCAATGTCTCAAACTTAGATGTGAGATCATTGTAGAAGCAATCCACTTTGTTGTGGATTTCCGCCATCTTCTTAATAATCTCCATCGCTCCATTGGCTTGACCTTGAAGAAGTTGGTGAAGAATGTTCTTCATATCAAAATCTTGAGGCGTAGAGGCGTTGCCTTGAGTTTGTGGATTGAAACCGGGTGGACCAAAGCCTTGCTTGGGTTGAAATCCGCCTTGGTTCCCTTGAAAGTTGTTCTTCGGAACATAGCCTTGTCGGTGTGAGTTAGAAGCTTGACCTTGTTATTGTTAAATGAATTGCTTTTGTTGGGGAGCTTGGTTGCTTTGTTGTTGTTGAGGGTAGACTTGGTCTTGTGGATTTTCCACGTTTGGGTCCGGTAAGAGAAATTTGGGTGGTTGCGGTAGTTGTTGTTGAAACCACCTCTTTGGTAGCCTTGATTACCCACATAATTCATCTCTTCTTGGGTACCAACGCCCCCTTCTTCCTCTTGGTAACCTTGGTTTTTTTCAAAGTCCCCAACAAAGTGAACCGGTTTTTGAGAAGCGCTAAGGAGCTTGTCAATCATAGAAGCTTGCTTGTCCATCTTCTCGGTGAGAATCTTCATCTCCTAAGACCGCTTTTGCTCATCAAAATCACTCTTTGTTCTTGTGGCACGACCATAATCATCACCATACGTGCCGTCGCTTTGAGCTAGATTCTCTACTAGTTCCATGGCTTCATCAACATCTTTGGCCAAGAAGTTCCCATTGGAGGCTGTGTCTAGAAGCATCCTTATCTTTGGCAATGCACCACGGTAGAGGGTGCTTAAGAGAGATGCATTTGAGAACCCATAATGAGGGCATTGAGAAGTGTAGCTTTGAAATCATTCCTATGCCTCGTTGAAAGACTCATTTGATCGTTGTGAAGCTTGAGATTTTGTTCCTCAACTTGGCGGTTTGAGCCGGTGAGAAGAACTTAGCAAGGAAAGCTAGCTTCCAATCATCCCATGATGTGATTGAGCCTTGAGGAATATTATTCTCCCATTGATGTGTCTTATCGCCAAGAGAGAATGGGAAAAGCCTTAGCTTGAAACCATCTTCGGAGGTTCATCTTGGTTAGCCCGCATATCCTATCGAATTGATCAATATGATCCAACGGGTCCTCCATCGATAGGCCGTGAAATTTGTTACTTTGAACCATATTGATCAACCCCACCTTTACTTCAAAGTTATTGTTCTCCACCGGAGGGGTTTGGATCCCTTGACGGTTTTGATGAGCATTGGCGACATCACCCGCGCCAACCACGTTTTGAGCCCTTGGGGGATGATTAGGGGCTCTCATTTGCCGGGCGGATGGTGGTGGGACGTGTTGAGCTTGGCCACCTTGGGCTTGGTGGTTTCCATTACCACCATTGCCTTGTTGATTGGGAAATTGCCCGTTGTTGTTACCAACCGGCATGTCTTCCAAGTCTTCCATACCCAAACGTTCGACGTGTAGTTGTCGTTCCCTTTGTCTCCTCGCTCTACTTCCTCGATCCAATAGGTGAATATCGTCATGTGCTTGAACTAGGTGTTCCTCGCCTTTAGAACGTGTATGCATGCACCTATAAGAGAGAGATATCAACAAGAAGTGAAAGAGATTAGTAACAAAAGTAGACAGAAAACTTAATCTCAAGAAGATCTAAAATCTTAATGTTGAAAGCTAAACCCAATTGGCAACGGTGTCAAATTGATAATAGATTTTTATGTCTATCTAGATATCAATTCTCTAGATGTTAAGTAGCATAAGAGGTATCAAATCCAATGGTTTAAGTTCTAAAACACCAAGAATACATAGAACTATTCAAGCTAAGCTAATAGGATTGGTTTTGGGATTAATTCTAGCAATTTAATTCAAAAGAAAACAAGTAATAAGAGCTAGCAATACTAAACGAGATTGAATGCAAATAAAAGGCGAATCCAAGGATGAGGTTATGGAATTAGGGCGACCCCATGACTAATATATGATGCTCAAATACACACATAATGCTAATCCCTAGGTAATGATCACTAATATTGACTAATCATTTCTCAAGGCACTAATCACTTTGCTAATCACCAAATCAAGATCAAACTCTCATTTGTGATAAGATGATTAGCACGCATTAAATTCAACATTCAAATCAACCAATAAACATTTTAAGCAACTACTCTCATAGGTAAAGCATGTTCATCTCTTACTAAGTTCTTTGGAGAATTTCATCAAACACTTTGTGGGTGTGAAATCCATAAGATCTAGATTGACTCTCTCAAGCTCAATCTAGCATTAAGATCACTTAGCAAGAAGGGAAATCAATAAAACTAAGCCTTAAACATCATAGATCATCCATTTAATCACTCTAAATCAACTCCATCCTCAAATCCTAAAAGACTACTCACTAACCATGGAGAACCCAACAAATTCTATGAACAAGATGTTAAATCCCGTGATTAAATAATGATTTGATTAAAAGAGAAGAGATAGAAGATAGAAATCAAGAAATCCAAACTTAAATTGCATAAATAAAAGAAGATGTCTCTTACAAATCACAAGAACACTTACAACCCTAAAAGGAAGCGTTTTAGCTAGAGAAAAACTTAGATCAAGAGAAAATTAGGTTTAGAGTTTATATAGGGAAGGTGGGTGACTGGGTCAACCCGGAACAAACCGGGTCTTGACCCGGTCGGGTCTTGGGTCGCATAATCTACACCGGCCGGGTCTTGGGTCGCACAATCTACACCAGCCGGGTGTTGGGTCGCACAATCTACACCGGCCGGTGGTGGTCCGGTATGGCCGGCCGGTGTTGGTGGTCTTCGGTCGAGGTCTTCATACCGGGTCGAGACGGGCGGTATTGCGGGCCGGTATTTGCCCTGTCCTTGCGCTGGTCGAGTATCGGGCGGTCATGCCGGTCGAGAACGGGCCAGTATCCTGTGTCCTGCATCTGGGCACCGGTCGATGATTGAGGGGTTTTGCGGGCCGGTGTAAGCGTCTTCGGCTGGGAGCTCCACACCGGGTAGAGACGGGCCGGTACAAGCGCCCGGTATTTTCCCTGTCCGAGGCTTCGTCTTGATGCCGGTCGAGAGTGGGTCGGTGTTGCGGGCTGGTGTGGCGAAGGAAGGAGAAGTGGACGCGTCTTCACACCGGGTAGTGGCGGTCCGGTATGGCGGGCCGGTACTCTCCCTGTCTTGGCCAAAGTTGCAATACCGGTTGGTGACCGGCCGGTATTGTGGGCCGGTATGGCCAGTCCGAGTTCACCATTGCTCCTAGCCATCTCCTCACGACCCAAGCCCAAGTGCAAGCTCCTCCAAGGTCTTCAAAAGTATCCAAACACCTAGAAACATACTCTAAACCATGCAAGACTCTCTAGGATCTACTATGAACACCCTAATACTCTAAACGAGAACAAAAGGCTAGAGAAATGCTATGAGACATATGCAAAAGAGATGAAACCTAAACTAAATGAATGCTTAAAAGAAGTAAAATATGCTAATATCAGTATCCCTCTGGAGCATCCCACATTCGTTGGTTCCTTGCATGCTTTATCATCGTCACAACACCTGGGAAATGGAGGGACTCGATCATATCGCTGATCACTCTCATCGAGGAGCAAGTCGGCCCGACGCTCGGCGGCCGAACAATCAAAGTTGTTAACAGGACCGGAGGTTTCCCTTCTTCGTTGCCTGTTAAAGGATCAACCTCGACTTTAACATCATCACTCCGAGCATCAGCATCCGCTTCTCGAACAAGATTTCTATCTTCAAGTTCGGCTACCTGCCTAGCAATTGCCTCATCTCGGCGAATCTGCTCAGCAGTTCGCTTCTCATCTTCAGCAATCAAATTTCTTTCAACCTCAGCAGCGTACTCGGCATCACACTGGATTTGAGCCTCGACATGAGGAGGCCGAACTCGAACTCGGGGATTGCTTGTACCAGCTTCGTCATTACCGACTAGCCGGAACACCATTCATTAACAACACGAGTCTCGTCAGCTTCGGCCATGACATTCCCAACCGCGGCACTCCGTTCAATTGGCACGGATTCGCTAACATTAGCCGCTGCGACTCGAACTGAAGGTTGGGCATTAGCCCGACCTCCCGCACGACGCGATTTACGACAAATTAACTGAGCGTCATCTAATTGATCTTCCATCACTAGAACGACAGAATCCGAAGAATCCGAGCTAACTGAATTAAATAACAAGCGCCAAATAGGAAGCGACCGTTCAGATTTCTTCTCGTAATTATTGACAGAATCGTCTGACGAGTCAGCTCCAGATCGATGCATTCAACAAAGGAGAAATCACGAAAGACAAACAAAGAGCCGCGAAAAATGAAGGAAGAAATCGTGGAGGACTAACCAAAGATTCGCGAAGAACAGTCTCGGAGGAGTCGCAAGGAGTGGAATGAGGAGCTTTGAGGAGCGGATGAAGAAATTGTAGAGAGCAGACGAAAGACAGTGCAAAAACCCAAAGATCTTTGAGATAGATTGGAGAAATCAAGTCGGATTCGCTTCTGCTCCTGTTGAGAGTAGAGAGTAAATGAAAAAATGAAAAGGAAACCGTAGAGAGTAAATGCAAAAACGAGAGTGAAGAAAGAGAGTTTACCTTTTATGAAAAAGAAGATGAAGGAATCGGAATGTCAAAGAGAATATATGGAAAGAAAAATAATCATGACAAGATCCCTCGATTTCCGCGACGGTTAAAGAAACTGAGACGTGTCTTTTCTCAGAAGATTCGCCAAGCTCGAACTTCATCGAATACATCATTCACCGAGCTCGGGATTCACCGGACAAGGACCAAACGACCAAGTCAGAAGATGTACGCAATCTCCGCTTCTCCATGGGCAACATCAAGTTTACCGAAGAAGCTCTCTGGTCAAAGGACAAGTTAAAATGATCGAGACAAGATACCGATCTCAATTCCAACCGAGCTAAATAATTCTCCATGAACTTCGCCGAACTCAAAGTCTCCTTCGCCGAACGGGGGGGGGGTGAACTTATTGTTGGAGGTCAGTTTAGCACTCTCCGGTTTAGCCCGGTTTGAACCGAGACCAGTCCAATTGATCCCGGTTTACGACGGTTGGAACTAAGTAAAAAGCGCCCATGATCACATTCAATGGGCCGAGCTTGGTCTAAAACCCAACTCGCAGTAGAACACACCGACCTCCGAAATTTACGGAATCTTTTCCGATTTCGTTGGGAAAAAGAGAAGATTTCCTCATCCATATCGAACTATGAAAAGGAAATTATCTCGATTTAGACCGACTCGGAACCTTATAAATAAGGAGGCCCTCGCCACATTCAGATTTATCTGCAAACATCCACGAGACCTAAGAGATCGAGAGCCGAAATCTTAGCTTTTATCTCTTTAGTTCTAAAAGTTCATCTTTTACGATCAAGCAATCTTGTAGCTCCGCCGAGTTTAATCAATAAAACGAGATTTCGATCATCAAGTTTACTGTTTTGCCCCTTGTGTGATTTTCAGAATCAATAGTACCCACGACGTGTGATATATCATGGTTTTTACCCCTTTTAGGCCATGATATAGGTCCGTTTTATAGAGTCTTTCTACTATTTTGTAGTGTCTTAGAGTCTTTTACAGGTTTTAGCACGTTTGGAGCATAATTGGAGATATTGGAGCTTTTTGGAGCATTTTGGAGCAAAACAGAAGTTCGTGTGCTGAATATCCAATTTGGAGCTTCGGTGTCGATCGATACTGCCTAGTATCGGTCGATACCCAATGCAGTAAGACACAAGTCGCGACTTTTATGAAGAGTTGAAGAATTGCAAAATTGCCCAGAAGACTTTATTATTTACAATTTACCCCAAAACGTGTTTTAGCATTATAATTAGGTTTTTCAGCCACTTTTGTTGGCTGAGCTTGATTTTACTTTTGTTCTAATTGAGAAAGATTATTCTGGTTTTTGGAGAGACAACTGTGAACCCCTGTTTCTTATTTGATTTCTTTGATGATCTATTCAATCATGTTTATTGTTTCATTCTCCATGTCTGAGTAGATCCCTTGTTAGGTTCAGGGTTCTCATAAGGGTTTAAGCATTCTAATCGGATGTCTGAACTAACTTGGAATAAAAGCTGGTTTAGACTTTAGGATTCACAAAGAGATTTGGAATTCTAGGATTTAGGCTTAGATAGTTTTCGCAACGAGAGTTGGTTAGCTATACTTTAGTGATTTGAGTTCAAGAACTGCGCTAAATCTGAATCATGTTAGTTAGTTCATCTACATTCATTGAAGTCCTGAGAAATATCCTGAGCTTATCTTCTTTCCCAATTGATTTACAACCCTTTTAACTTACGCATTGCTTTCAATTTCATCTATTAGTTTAGCTTAATTCTTATCTACATAATCTATTGTGCGATATCTGGAGTTCTTGTGTTCGACCCCTAACTATACTGCAACACTGCTTTAGTACTTTTTAGGGTATTAATTTGAGCATATCAAATTTGGCGCCGTTGCCAGGGACTCAATTTCGCCATTAGATTTCAGTGAAGAATTTCGTCTAAATCGTCTAGTATCGATCGATACCCCTTGGTATCGGTCGACACCCGACACGTTTTTTTTTAGTTACTTACGTTCTTGATCTTTTGTGTTTCAGGTGTATGCCTACTCGAGAAACCAGGAGAAACAAGAACACTCAGCTAGTTGATTTGTCAAACGAGCAGCTAGCACAGTTGGAACGCACACTCAAAAAAGCAAAGAAGCCAGTAACGATGAACAACGATCCAGTGGTTTTGATTCAGGATGAGGCTGGTGTTTTCAGAGACCGAGAGGGTCACTTGTGCAATGAGAGAGGGCAGAGACTCGATGGAGAAGGGAACGCTATTGCCCCTCCAGCTGCAGTGAATGCTGCGAACGCTGCGATTGAGCGTGGTAGAACAATTGGTGAATGCAACAGACCTGATCAGTTCTACGCAAATCGATCAGCGATTCGTCCTCCTGCCTTTCAGAGGAATTATTTTGAGCTAAAGCCTGCGTACTACACTCTTGTGGGTCAACACACTTTCCATGGTCTTTCTCATGAGCATCCCATGGATCATATCGAGAAGTTCGAGGATTTGGTCTCTAGCATCAAATGCAGTGGAGTGTCCTACGACTACTTGTTCTGTAAGCTTTTCCCATACTCTCTTGGTGAGGATGCTTCTTATTGGCTCAAGCAACTACCAGCTGGGTCATTAACTAACTGGGATGAGACTAAGACTGCCTTCCTAAATAATTTCTATGATGATGCGAGATCAGAAGAGTTTAGGAACAAGATTTCCCAATTTTCTCAGGGAACGACTGGGGCTTTCAAGGCTACTTGGAGAAGATTCAGATCGTATCAGAGGGATTGTCCACATCATGGGTACACTATGGTTCAGCTACTGAGTTTCTTTTTCAGAGGGATTGATTGGAGATATCAGATGGCTTTGGACTCTGCGAGCAATGGTAACTTCTTTACCAAATATCATGATGATGCTTACCAGCTAATTGAGAATTTTGCGTCGAGCAATAGCACAAAGAGTGCTGACATGGAGCGTAAGAAGCTAGCTGGTGGTATAGAGGGTTCACAGATTGCTGAGGTGCATGCGAAGCTGGATTCGGTGCATAATTTGTTGATGGGAAAGCAGCAGAAGGCTGTTCACTTTGCTGATAATGTCGAGGTTTTCAAGGAGGATGAGGTAGAGGATGTTAACTACGTTGGTGGTTCTGGTTTTCAAGGCCAGAGGAATCAATACAACAACAACTTTCAGCAAGGAGAATTCAAATCTGAGGGTTATCAAGGTGGTCCTGGGTCGAATCAGTTTAGCCAGAAACCTTTCCAGAGCAGTGGTTACACAAGGAACTATGGGAGTTCATCCTATCAGCAGGTACCTGCTAAGACTCATGACAGTAAGATCGAGGATATGCTTGAACAGCTGGTTCAAGGGCAAGAGAAGATGACGGTGAGCTTTAATGGGAAGTTGGATGCTCTGTACACCGATCTGAATGGAAAAATCGAAGCTCTTAGAATTCATCAGAAGATGCTGGACACTCAGGTAGCTCAGACTGCAGCAGCTGTCAAGGGAAAGATGGTTCATGCACAGAATGAACACGTCAATGCAATCATCTCGAGAAGTGATGAAGAGGTCGATCCAGGAGTGAAAATTTGGCCCAACTGCAAAGAATCTCGTCGATCTTGCTGAAGATGACGACGATGAGGCTCCCGAAATCGCCCCAGTATCGATCGATACCACCCAGCATCGGTCGATCCTCGTCCAAGGATCTGCCAAGGACGTTTTGAAGCAACAAGCATCGATCGACACCACTACCTATGTCGATCGACACCAAGATGAAGATGACGATTTGGATTCTGAAAATCCCCCTGTATCGACCGACACCAGCCCTTGTCGATCGATACCCGCCCAGACACCTGCTCGAGTCGTTTCAAACCCACCAGTATCGATCGACACCACCACTAGTGTCGATCGACACCCCTCGCAGACTGATCCAGAAATTGAGAAAACACCCAAGATTGTCGAGGAAATGGTTTACAAGCCTAGGGTGCCATATCTTATACCACCTAGACATCTCATGAAACCCATAACTGCGGAGAAGTTGCTCGCTTTTGAGAAGATGGTCAGGAGGATTCCCAGCACTATATCTTTTGAAGAAGCTTTTGAAAACCGTCCTTTGGAGTGTTACTTCCACAACTGCAGAGAAACTGAGGAAGAGATCAAGGCACTCTTCATCAAGGCCAGAAATACACCACCTCCACCTGAACATCTGACTAAGAGGGAAGACCCAGGAAAATTTTCAGTTCCATGCTCCATCTCTGGAGTCGAGTTCAAGGAGTCCCTTGTTGACTCAGGGTCTAGTGTCAACCTCATGTTAAGGGAGAATGCGGAGAAATTGAAAGCTAATATGGGATCTCCCAAGACACTTCTCACATACGCAAACTCCACCAGCTCACTTCCCTATGCTACGATCCTCGATTTGCCAGTCGAAGTATGAGACTGTCTGGTTCCTACTGATTTTCAGGTTGTGGAGATGAGCGAAGGATCTAGGGTTCCTTTAATTTTGGGAAGACCATTTATGGCTACTGTTGGTGCGATCATGGACACACCGAACGAGATAATCTCTTTCTCTTACATTGACGGCGAGGTCTACTATGACGCCATCCCTTCTAGAAGAACACCTAGACATGTCTCATGCATCACCACTGCTGCCGGCGAGACGCTGATGATCGATCTGCTAGATGAGCCTTACGATGAGCCGAAGGCCGCAACTGTTTCGGATGAACCTTCCAGCATCACCAAAAAGGTTTACAAGAAGGCTAAGACAACAAAGAAGAACGCGAAGAGCAAGAAAGTCGAAAGTGCTGCCCCAGTTACTTTAATCCCTCAGAAGTGTGATGGAGACTCGATCGAGTACAAGGTGAAGTGCAAAGGAGCCTCGAGACCATTCTCCAAGGCTAGAGTCATTCTTACTCCGGAGCTGAAAGAAAAAGGAAAGGAGTTTATAGAGAACATGTTGAGTAGAACTCTGAGTCTGCAAGTATCTAGCTGTGGAACTTGCATGAGCGTACGCTCTCAACCTCGCTCCGACTGATCACCTGAGCAAAGTCAAGCTCGTGACGTTAAACAAGCGCTTGATGGGAGGCAACCCATTGGTGAGTCTGTACATATTTTTTTTATTTTCGTTTTTAATTTTTGGTTTTGTGTCTTAACGTGAAGCAGATTTTGAGGAGGAGTATCGACCTATACCAAGCCATGTCGATCGATACCAAAGTCGCGGAGAAAGAGCAGGAATCAGCCATAAGTATCGACCGACACTAAAGAGTGTCAATCGACACCGCGCGGACAGGTAAGTTTTCTTTTAAAACCCTCTGGTTTTTCTTCACTCCTTTCTTCTCTATCGATCGATACCGCCTCCTTTTTCCTCTCAAATCGCATCTCTCTCGTTTCTTCACCGATTTTGGTGATTCAAGTGCCTAGATTCATTGCATTTTCATCCTCTATCTCTTCCTAGCATTTTTTTCTTCAATCAGCAAAGGTACGTACCCGAAATTCCACTTTTTCAGTCCGAAATTTTTTAAGCTTGTGGTTTGCGAGATTTTACTCTTTAGCACTTGTTTTTCTTGACAATTGTCATTTGCTGAGATGCTCTAGAGTAGTTTTGCACCCTGCATTACATTCGATTGCCTTTAGTTTTGACTTTTGGATGATTTGGACTGTGGAAACTCGATGAACTCGGAATAGCTTAGAGTGTCGATTGATACCCTCTAGTATCGATCGACACCATGCGTGTCTGATGCTGCGATTTTGCTGTGATAGCTGAGAGGTGTTGGATTTATGTTGTGTCTTTCTGTCTTTGTTTGCAGATGGCTTCTAGGCAAAAGGGAGCGAGGACTACTGCAGTTGCTGCAACGGGCGCTCCATCTGCTCCTGATGTTCCTGTAGCCCCACGCAGAGGCCCTTGGCCTAAGGTGAACGAGAAGGCCAGGATCCCTTGTCATATAGATTGGACCAGGACGGAGAAGGAGGTTGTGCAGAGTGACGACTGCATTTACAGACCCATCTTGGAGGAGTGGGATGATTATGACACGCTGCACTATAACGCGTGGTTGGGAGTTGTTCTAGAGCCTTCTCGGTTTGTTGACGGGGTCTCCATGCGTCGTTTGGGCCTTGACACAGAGCTGTCCCGTCTGCTTGAGAAGATTGGTCTTGGCCACATGGCGACTCAGCAGTATGATCTTTACCCGGACTTGGTTCGTCAGTTCATGGTGACAGTTCGCGTCTACTACCAGGACGAGGTTTTCCGGGATGCACAGGAGGGTACTTTGACTTTCATGGCTTGTGGAGTGAAGTATAGGTTACCACTCCCTGATCTCTGTGACATCTACGGTTTTCTGCGGGATTGCAGGAGGGTTTCTCTTCCCGCGCAGCATCCTGACATGCAGGCATTTTGGGAGCATTTCGGGAATGGTGCTTATTACTCCAAGGAGTCCACTCAGATGGATATACGACACCCGGTCCTGCGCTGTTTGGTTAGGATCCTGAGCACCACTCTCTTGTGCAAGATGGAACCTAACAAGATGAGGGTGTCCGAGCTTCTGCTTCTGTGTCTGGCTATCAGAGACATTATTCCTGAGGAGGATTTCCCATGGCCTGAGCTTACAGAGGTTAACCTTGGCGCTGTCTTTGCGCATCATTTGGTCTCTTTGAAGACCAAACCATTCACAGGCACGAGCACGAAGGCCAAGACAGAGGCAGTTGGTAGTCTCCTCACTCCTATCTTCCAGCACCTCGGGATCAGTACTACGAGCTGCAAGATAGTAACTATGCGTCGGTTTATGGATGAGAGTTGAAACCCCAGAGGCGTTGGTTCTTCACTACATCTGCTGGAGATTTTCTGGTGCAGCTCCCTAACGACGCGCTGACAGACATTCTCGAGGACCCTTCTCAGCTTCGTTTCGAGCCTCCTTCAGACATGTTGATTCGAGCACCTACGACTCGACGACGCGCTCCTGCGCCTGCACCTGCTGCTGCTGACTTTCCATCTACTTCACACCAGGGAGGACGAGCCCAGCGATCGCGCGCAGCGACCTTTTCTATCCCTGCACCGTCATTTCCCTCTCCCTCGGAACTTCCGATGGAGCCAGCTGCCTTTCAGAGGGTGATGATAGAGAGTATGCGGAGCATCTGGACTGCTATTTCTCGCTGCCGCTGCATGACTGACACGGACGCTACTCCTTCGTCTCAGCCTGGAACCTCGCAGACGCCGGTTGTTCCTTCTCCTGTTGATGATCCTGATGCTGATGGTGATATCGAGCCGACAGAGCATTAGTCTTCTTCTGCTTTCACGTTTGTTCTTCTTTTCTTTTTATTTTTATTTTTATTTTTTTCGTTTCTTTTGAACCTATGTCAGCTTTATTTTTGCATTTGAACTCATGGATTTATGCTTGATTATCTTGTTGCTATTAACTTGTTTTTGAGTGTTCCTAACAGTGCTAACTTCTAACACTTTGGATCACTTTCCCTGAGTTAAGCAACTCGATAACACTGATTTCAAATCAGTGTGTCGACATACAACGAGTATCGATCGACACCAGTCTGTATCGATCGACACTCATCACCTTCACAGGTAAGATTTTCGATTTTCACAATCCACTTGGTTCATTTAGTTTCTTTCACCAAACTTCGGCTAGATAACACTGGGGACAGTGTTGTTTAAGTCTGGGGGAGGTAGTTGCTGACAACGTGTTCGTTTTGTGTCAAAAATTTGTTTTATTGAGTCAAAACCTGTTGGAGATTATGATCTTGTTCTTGAATCTATTGTTTTGACTTTGCTTCTGAGTGTCCACTGTTACAGAATCAGTTACAGATCGACTAATGAAAAATCCAAAGGCTGACCATTTAACTAGAAGACACACATGTTTCCAGCAGAGTTCTTTTAAAGCCTGAGCCAAATTTTTGCACTTCATCGATGTGGTTAGTATTCACAGAGCTTGATTCCTCATTCATATCTGACAAAGGAACCCATGTGTTTTAAAGTGATAGTATCTCTCTCCCCTATTATAAGTTAATAAAAAAGAGCATAAAAAGATGAAATGATTTTCTCCTAAGTAGAGGGCTAGGAAAATTTCCAGCGATCCCATTATTCTACTTGGTGAGGAATGATCACACAAAGGTTGGAAGCGAGGCTAGGATTTTCCTATGATGCCATTATTCGCCTACACCCTTTGATACATTGATAGGGAAGAACCGGGGATTCGGTGGCAAACACCATCAATACTCGCGTCTCATACCTTGATGTGTATGTGCGAATCTAAAAAAAGAAAAAAAAAAGAAGAGAACAAAATAAGAAATAAGTCTGGGGGAGAGAAAGTGATACAAAAAAGTGTGAAATTGGGTGGTTCCTTGTCATGATATTGTATGGGAAAGAATCTAGAAGGTTCTTGGTATTAATCACAGCGATGAAACTGGCGATGATGGATTTAATTGAACAATGCTGCGAAATAATGTGTGTAGTCTGGGGAAGCTGCGAATGTCTACGGAGAAGTACATGGTGGTTAGATTTGGAACTGGTTAAGTGACATTTGGGTGCTTGGGAAAAGGGTCATTGCAATGTTGCAGGAACATGTGAGTCTCCGTGTTTTCAAACCTCTTTCTCTGGTTTAGTCTTTTATTTGCTTGAGGGCAAGCAAAAGCTAAGTCTGGGGGAGTTGATATATCATGGTTTTCATCCCTTTTAGGCCATGATATAGGTCCGTTTTATAGAGTTTTTCTACTATTTTGTAGTGTTTTAGTCTTTTACAGGTTTTAACACGTTTGGAGCATAATTGGAGATATTGGAGCTTTTTGGAGCATTTTGGAGCAAAACAGAAGTTCGTGTGCTGAATATCCGATTTGGAGCTTCGGTGTCGATTGATACTGCCTAGTATCGGTCGATACCCAATGCAGCAAGACACAAGTCGAGACTTTTATGAAGAGTTGAAGAATTGCAAAATTGCCCAGAAGACTTTATTATTTACAATTTACCCCAAAACGTGTTTTAGCATTATAATTAGGTTTTTCAGCCACTTTTGTTGGCTGAGCTTGATTTTACTTTTGTTCTGATTGAGAGAGATTATTTTGGTTTTTGGAGAGACAACTCTGAACTCATGTTTCTTATTTGATTTCTTTGATGATCTATTCAATCATGTTTATTGTTTCATTCTCCATGTCTGAGTAGATCCCTTGTTAGGTTCAGGGTTCTCATAAGGGTTTTCTCTGAATGTTAGGTTAATTAGTTAATTAGGATTCACCATCTGAATTAGTTCTTCGCCATAGTTAATTAGGATTCACCATCTGAATTAGTTCTTCGCCATTGGTTGTTCCCATAGCTAATTCTAGGTTGACGAATCTAGAACTTAGATCTTAGGATAATTGATTAGGCACGAGAGTGTGATTAATTACCTGACATAACCTAGGGTGAGCAAAATAACTATTCGCAAAGAGATTTGGTTTAGTTGTTTTGTGAACAAATCGAACTTGGAATAAAAGCTGGTTTAGACTTTAGGATTCGCAAAGAGATTTGGAATTTTACGATTTAGGGTTAGATAGTTTTCGCAACGAGAGTTGGTTAGCTATACTTTAGTGATTTGAGTTCAAGAACTGCGCTAAATCTGAATCATGTTAGTTAGTTCATCTACATTCATTGAATTTCTGAGAAATACCCTGAGCTTATCTTCTTTCCCAATTGATTTACAACCCTTTTAACTTATGCATTGCTTTCAATTTCATCTATTAGTTTAGCTTAATTCTGATCTACATAATCTATTGTGCGATATCTGGAGTTCTTGTGTTCGACCCCTAACTATACTGCAACACTGCTTTAGTACTTTTTAGGGTATTAATTTGAGCATATCAACGTGACCGAAAAAAAGTCTTATTATAAAAGATTTTAGACCGGGTTTTCCGGCATAAGTACCCACGGCTTGACCAAAAAAAGTTTTCTGACAAAAGACTTTCGACCGGGTTTTCTGGCACAACTACCCACGGCTTGACCGAAAAAAAGTCTTCTGACAAAAGAATTTAGACCGGGTTATCTGGCACAAGTACCCAAGACTTGACCGAACATAAAGTCTTCTGACAAAAGACTTTTGAACGGGTTTCCCTGCACAAGTACCCACGGCTTGACCGAAAAAAAGTCTTCAGAGAAGATTTTAAACTGGGTTTTCCGGCACAAGTACCCACGACTTGACCGAAAAAAGTCTTCCGACCAAAGACTTTTGACTAGGTTTTCTGGCACAAGTACCCACGGCTTGACCAAAATTTCTTTGATAAAAGACTTTCGATCGGGATTCCTGGCACAAGTACCCACGGCTTGACCAAAAAAAGTCTTTTGAGTAAAGACTTTCGACCAAGTTTTCCGGCAAAAATACCCATAGCTTGACCAAAAAAAAGTCTTATGACAAAAAACTTTAGACCAGGTTTTCCGGCACAATTACCTACGAGTTGACCAAAAAAAAGTTTTTTAACAAAAGACTTTAGACCGGGTTTTCCGGCACAAGTACCCACGCCTTGACCAAAAAAAAGTTTTCCGACAAAAGACTTTAGACCTGGTTTTCCGGCACAGGTACCCACGACATGACCAAAAAAAAGTCTTATGACAAAAGACTTTGAACAGGGTTTTCCGGCACAAGTACCAACGGCTTGACCGAAAAAAAGTCTTCTGACAAAAGACTTTAGATCGGGTTTTCCGTCATAAGTACCCACGACTTGACCGGAAAAAATTCTTCTGACAAAAGACTTTCGATCGGGTTTTTCGACACAAAAATACCCACAGCTTGACCGAAAAAAGTCTGATGACAAAAGACTTTTGACAGGGTTTTCCGGCACAAGTACCCACGGCTTGACCCAAAAAGAGTCTTATGACAAAAGACTTTTAACAGGGTTTTCTGGCACAAGTACCCACGGCTTAACCGAAAAAAAGTCTTATGACAAAAGACTTTAGACCGGGTTTTCTGTCACAAGTACCCACGACTTGACCGAAAAAAGTCTTCTGACAAAAGACTTTCGACCGGGTTTTCCGGCACAAGTACCCACAGCTTGACCGAAAAAAAGTCTTCCGACCAAAGACTTTTGACCGGGTTTTCCGGCACAAGTACCCAACCCTAGACCGAAAAAGTCTTCTGACAAAAGAATTTCGTTCGTGTTTTCCGGCAAAAGTACTCGCAGCTTGACCGAAAAAGTGTTCCGACAAAAGTCTTTCGAACGGGTTTTCCGACAAGTCCCCCCACAGCTTGACCGAACAAAATTATTCCGATAAAAGATTTTCGACCGGGTTTTTCCTGCACAAGTACCCACAGCTTGACCAAAAAGGTATTTTCTTACAAAAGACTTTCGACAGGGTTTTCCAGCACAAGTACCCACGGCTTTACCAAAAAAAGTCTTCTGACAAAAGACTCTCGACCGAGATTTCCAGCACAAGTACCCACGACTTGGCCGAAAAAAAGTCTTCTGACAAAAGACTTTAGATCGGGTTTTCTGGCACAAGTACCCATGGCTTGACCGAAAAAAAGTCTTCTGACAAAAGACTTTAGACCTGGTTTTCCAGCAAGTACCCACAGCTTGACCGAAAAAAGTCTTCTCACAAAAGACTTTAGACCCGGTTTTCTAGCATAAATACCCACGGCTCGACCGAAAAAAGTCTTTTGACAAAAGACTTTCGACCGGGTTTTCCAGCACAAGTACCCACGGCTTGATCGGAAAAAAGTCTTCTGACAAACGACCTTAAACCAAGTTTTCTGGCACAAGTACCCACGACTTGACCGAAACAAGTCTTCTAACAAAAGACTTTCGACCGGGTTTCCCAGCACAAGTACCCACGGCTTGACAAAAAAAAGACTTATGACAAAAAACTTTAGACCGGGTTTTCCGGCACAAGTACCCACAGCTTGACCGAAAAAAGTCTTATGACAAAAGAATTTAGACCGGGTTTTCTGGCACAAGTACTAAAGACTTGACCGAAAAATGTCTTCTAACAAAAGACTTTCGAACAGGTTTTCCTGCACAAGTACTGAAACACCCCGTCCTAGCCTTTCAAGGTCGCGAACGATGGAGTTCACAGTTCAGGCCGTGTCCTGGCCGAACCTCCTGATTTTTACCCATTTCTAGTTTAAAGATTTCCTTCGGACCTTTCTTATGACTTTCCTTAGCCATTTTAGCCTAGATCCGTTTATCCTTCCGACTAGTACGCAGCGGAATTAATTCTATTTTTAAACTTCCCTTTCACTTGATTTAATTCCAATCAAGCACTTGTCCGTCTGATCTTCTTTACATACGGTCAGTTTGATATCATATTTTGCATGATTCAAGCATTCATATTGCCTAGGTTTCGAGTCTTTTGCATGTAGTTCATGTCATTTCCTTAGCATTTTAGTCGTCTTAGGAGTTTAGTGCGTCTATATTAGGTCCTAGAGTGTCTAGCATGTTTTGAAACGTGTTCTAGGTACTTTGGAGGAGATTCGAGACTCGTGACGTGAGGCCACTCGGATTGGAAGCAAGGAATGGAAGCCAAAGACATGAGGAAGCTTGGCCAGACAGGATACCGACGTCACAAACTCGGTATCGAAGATCGGTATTGAAGCTTCACGTCAACACCGACGTCACAACTCGATGCAGCCACATCGGTATCGAAGCTTCACGTCAACACCGACGTCACAACTCGATGCAGCCACATCGGTATCGAAGCTTCAGGGGATTACACCGACGTCACAAATCGGTGTAGCTGCTCGGTATGTCAGCATAAGCAAAAGCTCTTAGCACCAACGTGCAACATCGATGTGTGACATCAGTGTGCTTCACATTTCCTCACAGCGAGACCACGCGAATACTGAGGTCACACATCGGTGTGCTCGGTCGGCGCACAAACCCAAGTCCAATACCGACGTCACATACCGATGTGTGACGTCGGCATGGCTGCAGCGATCACCTTTACCCATTTGAACCGGGTCGGTACCCAGTTTTTCCCGGATCGACCCGGTTCGGCCACTGTTCACTATTTAAAGCCCAAACCTAATTTTTCCCAGGAGGATCTCTTTTCTTATGCTGAAACATTTCCCTAAGTGTTTTAAGTACTTTGTAAGAGAGATCTTGATTTTATTAATGCAATCTAAGTTTTAGTTTCTTAATCTTATCTAATCTTTCATCTTTCTATTCTCTAATCATGATTAACAACACCTCTTTCATGAGATTTGGTGTGTTCTTCATGATTAGTGAGTAGTTCTTTTTAGAGCTCATGGATGAGGTAGATTAGGGGAATTTAGTGATTGATCTATGATGTCTAGGGCTTAGTTTACATCTTTCCTCTCTTATTTAGTGTTCATAATGCTAGATTAGGCTTGAGAGAGTTAATCTAGATCATAGGGAATTTCATGCACACAAGGTGCTCGATGAAATTCCCCAAATAGCTAAATAAGAGATTTTACTTGCTTAACCTATGAGAGTAGTTGTTTAAGGAGTATTAGGGCTATTGGAACTTATGATTAATGTTTGTTGATTAACTTCTGACAAATGAGAGTTTGTTCTTGATTAGTTAATTAGCAAAGTGATTAAGGCCACGAGAGTGGATTAATCTTGTTTAAGTGTTCTAGGCTAAGGGAAATTGCTTGATTGTGTGAAGTGACATTATAGGTTGATCATTGAAGTGCCCAAAGTCAATAACCTCGTCCAAGAGCTTGCCTTTATTGATTTCTTAAATCTCGTTTAACATTGCTTATTACTTGCTCGTTTAATTTAAATCATTTAGGATTGTTAGAAAACCAAATCACACTTGTTTGCTTAACTTAAGAAGTTTAATGCATTCTTGGTGCATTGAATTAAACCCATTAGATTGATACCTCATATACTACATTGTATCTTGAGTAATTGATATCAAAGACCCAAAAAGTCTTGTATCAATTTGGCGCTGTTGCCAATTGGGTTTAGCTTTCAACATTAGGATTTTACTTCTTGAGATTAAGCTTTTATTACTCTTTTGTTTACTAATCTCTCTATCTAGCTCTCTCTTGTAGGTGCATGAACTTGCGTTCTCGAGGCAACGACACTCTTGTTGCGCCAAGGGACGACATCCACCTTCTAAACTGTGGTATAAAGGCAATGAGAGAAAGAGAGCGGGCTCAACACATTACAAGGTTGGGTATAGAGAACGTGCAAGAGCACCCGGTTGGAAACAACAATGAGCATGTTGCTAATGCTCAACATCATGGAGCAAATGGTGGTAATGGACACCACCAAGGCCACGGTGGGAACATGCAAAACCCACCATCACCCGCCCGTAATGCTAGAGTTCAAAACCGCCATCCACAGGCCCACAACATTGTTGACGCGGGAGTTGCCGCCACCGCTCACCGAAACCGCCAAGGGAAACAAGCTCCTCCGGTTGAGAACAACTTCGAGATCAAAGCCGCCTTGATTAACATGGTTCAAAACAATAAGTTCCATGGCTTACCTGTGGAAGACCCGCTTGATCACTTGGATCATTTTGATCGTGTTTCCAGATTGACAAAGACAAACGGTGTCTCGGAAGATAGCTTCAAGCTAAGACTCTTCCCATTCTCTCTCGGTGACAAGGCTCACCAATGGGAAAAGAGCCTTCCTCATGGTTCCATCACTACTTGGGATGAGTGTAAAAGAGCTTTTCTTGCAAAATTCTTCTCTCCTTCAAGAACCGCTAGATTGAGGAATGAAATCTCTAGCTTCACACAACGCGGGAACGAATCATTCAATGAAGCATGGGAGCATTTTAGAAGCTACACCACCCAATGCCCACATCATGGATTCTCCAATGCGTCTCTTCTGAGTACTCTCTACCCTTGGTGCTATGCCCAATATAAGGATGCTCCTAGACACAGCCTCAAATGGGAACTTCTTGGCCAAGGATGTGGATGAAGCCATGGAACTTGTGGAAAATTTAGCCCAAAGTGACGGCACATGTGGTGAGGATTATGATCGGGCTACACGGACCACAAGTGATCTTGAGGAGCAAAAGAGAGCCAAAGAAATGAAAACTCTCAATGACAAGATGGACAAGCTCCTAAATGCTTCTCAAAGAATGGTTAACTTTGTTGGTGATTTTGACGGCACTCATGGATCCCAAGAACATATGGTGGATTCGAGTAATAAAGAAGAGGTGCATTACATTGGGAACAATGGTGGTTATCAAAGGGGTTTCAACAACAATCAACACCAAGGAGGCTACTACAACAAGGCTCCATTCATGCCTCAACCGGTTTTTCAACAAGGTCTTGCACCACAAGCTCAAGGTAACAACTCCATGCCTCAAGACTCTGAAATGAAGAACGTGCTTCAACAACATCTACAAGGACAAGCAAGTGGAGCAATGGATATGAGCAAAAAGATGGAGGAAATACACACTAAAGTGGCTTGTTCTTACAATGATCTACACAAGAAGCTTGAGGCATTGAGCTCAAAGGTGCAACAAATGGAGCAAAAAGGAGCCGCTCCTTCTTCACCTCATCCTCAAGGTTATTCACATGGAAAAGCCATACATACCTCAAAGAAGTATTGCAATGTCATCTTCTCAAATGAATCACATCCCCTTGATGAACATGAAGCCGCCATTCGAGAAATCGAGCTTCTAGTCTATGGTTCGCAAGCCGAAGATCTTTGCCCTAGTCACGTCCCCTTGAAGAACAATGAGGACATTGAGGAACAAGGTGGGGGGTGACCTTTGAAATGATGAAAACGTGACCATGGTTGAAGACAAGGTTAGTGTTGCTTACATTGATTCACCAAGCACAACTAGGATCAAGCCTAAGTCTCTCCCCAAGCTTGGTAATCCCGGTAAGTTCTCTATAGCTTGCTCTCTTGGAGATTTGGAGATTGATGATGCTTTATGTGACTCCGTTCAAGTGTGAACGTCATGTCCCGTGAGATGCTTAAGAGCCTAGGGATAAGAAGCCTCACTTATCACCCATCACCCATCACTTTTGGAGATGCCTCTTAACGGAAACCGTTTGGTATTCTTGAAGATTATCCGCTTAAAGTTGGGAATTATATAGTCCCAACGGATTTCGTTGTTATGGAAATGAAGAAAACCAACAAGCTCCCACTTCTCCTTGGAACCCCATTCCTACTTACTACCGGTGCTAGAATGGATTTCAAAAACCAAAGGGTAGTTCTCTTGAATGTGGATGACAAGGTATACTACCCAATGAGGACATCTCCCAACAAGCTTTGTGGCACAATGATCATTGAAGACGATGGGTTATGTGTTGAGGAAGTGAAGTATGCGAGTCGTTGTGAGAAGGTTGATGAAGCTCCACCCCCAAAGATACATGAAGAGAAAGAGGAGTCTCATGAGAAAAAGGATTTGGGTTATGATAATGGCAAAGAGGCTCCAAAGGTTGAATGTGCGGGTAGTTGTGCGATAATAGATGTGGTTTCATCCCCAAAGGCTAGTTTTGAGAAGAAGGGATCTTGTGAAGAAAGAGCTTTTTGTTATGGGAATGGTAATGAAGCCCTTGCATTGGATGGTGTATGTCTATAATCCCTTTTCCATGCGGACATAGATGATGGGGTCGATAGTGGCAAGAGTGCAAGGGAGGGATCAAAGACCAAGGTCAAGAAGAAGAAACCAAGCAAGCTCGTTGAGTCTAAGTCCGAGCTAAGCCAACCTCCCACCATGACCCTTACGCCGTGGAAGCATGAGGACGGGATGATTGAGTACAAGATCAAATGCAAATGCCGGCCCAAACCTTTTGCCACGGTTAAGACAATCCTCACACCGGAGCTTAAAGAGAAAGGGGAAGCCAGACTTCAAGAGGTCATGAGCAAGGTGCTCGTGCTTGAGCTCAAGGACCCACCAAGGAGTGCCCACACTCCTCCATCACCCGCCTAAAAGGGTAACCAGCGTCGAACTTAGTGACGTTAAACAAAGTGCTCTTGGGAGACATTCCCATGTTTATCCTTGTATATAACTTTCTTTTTCTCTTTTTCTATCTTTTCTAGTTCCTTTTTGATGGGTTGCTAAGTGTTGATAAGGTTCTTGATGGTCTAAGAAGCGATGTCTTGCAAACGGGAGTGTGAAGAGTGGAACATGACCGGTGTTGGAACTCCATGGTGGCCACCCTCTCATCATCTCCAAAATCCCAAGGTAATACTTCAAACTTTGTAAATAACCTTTAGAATCATGTCTTTTTCTCTTTTGTCATGCATTGGTTAACTGTGTAATTTAAGTTTGGGCGAGGGTTTATGTGTTTTCTAATCTTGGTTTTTGTGTTCTTATTTTGATTCTTGCATTTTGAGTCTCATGCATTCGCAAAAATTGAAAAATTTTGAAAATTCTAAAACACAAAAAGAAGTTATTTAGTTTGCATTTCATGAATAGGATCGAGTCTAGTAGCATATAGGTTGCATTGCACGTGCATAGGGAGCAATGATGATTTTTCCCTATAGGGTAGCACCTTAAAAAATTGATTCATCGCCCACGTCCGTAGTTGTTTGATGCACTTAGGCGAGTTTGAAAGTAAAGACGAACCATTTTTAGATCTCATGCTTCATCATACTTGCCTTGGTTGAAACAAGCTTGAATTGCATCCAACCCCATCTAAGTGATAACCCTAAATTTGACTTGCAAATATCGTGCTTATGCATTCTTGAATGAATTCGTGGATCACCATGCACATACTTGGATAATCTTTCCACTTTTCACCACTCTTGTTTATCCAAATAGCCATATCCCATCATTGGAATGGTTTCCCCTACCTTGACCTTAACCTCCTTTTTAGCCATTGTTATTCGTATGTGATTTGTGAGGCCTTCTTTCGAGCAAACTTGGCAAAATGTGTTAGGTTTAGGGCGACAAGGAGGAATTCTCATGTAGATTTAGCTCCATCACCACGGAGTTAATCTAGGATTAGGCTAGCTAGGTTGGTGGCTCTGGGTTTGACACGGAACGGTTTAGGAATTAGGTGAATGGATTTTGTTTGGAATGATTCGGTGGAATGGAAAGACAAATGGGGAGGAAGAAAAATGGGATTGGAATTTATAGATTGGTTGGTGCAAAATCATAAGAATAGCTCTAAGAATAAGTTAGCCTCGAAAAGTTCAAAGAAAAAGAAGAAAGCCGAAAAGGCCAAAGCATCAAAGAAGCAAAAGAGGGGTGACCAAAGAAAATGAAGAAAATGAGAGTTAAGTCACAACAAAGAAGCACCAAACCATGAAAACAAGGAAGAAGAAGCCAATCCCCATTTGAGAAGAGAATGAAGTGAAGAAGCGGGCAAGGGACGTTTGAGTCATGAAGGCAAAATGCCTTGAGAGAAAAGGGTAGCTTAGGATTGGGGCATAACAGGTTAGAAAGAAATAGGTTAGAGACGCTCTAGGCATTTGGGTAGATGGGAATTCACCCTTGTATGCATAGGTTGCCTTTTACCTTTAGCATTTTGCTAAGGTTTGCTCCTTCCATGAGAGATCCCTATATTTGATTACCCGTGCGTGATAATGAGATCATTTTTATCTCATAACCGAGTCCCTAGCCAAATGAATTCATTTGACCTTGTATAAACACGATTCACGGTTACGCCATTAATCAATGTTAAGGGGTTGGAGAATACGATTACTTGTGTAGATTAGGGTTTGGATTTGATGCATGATGAGATAGGAATGGCTAGCTCCTTTGGAGTAGACGCGCTTGGTGCATTTTAGAACTACAAACTTGGGCGATGAATGTGATTTCTTTTCGTGTTTTTGTGGATTTGAGCTCCTGCTCTCATATATCCTCTTCCTCTTCTTATCTTTGTTTGCTTAAAGGCAAGCAAAAGACTAAGTTTGCGGAAGTTGATATCATCATATTTTGCATGATTCAAGCATTCATATTGCCTAGGTTTCGAGTCTTTTTCATGTAGTTCATGTCATTTCCTTAGCATTTTAGTCGTCTTAAGAGTTTAATGCGTCCATATTAGGTCCTAGAGTGTCTAGCATGTTTTGGAACGTGTTCTAGGTACTTTGGAGGAGATTCCAGACTTGGGACGTGAGGCCACTCGGATTGGTGATATGCTCAAAAAGTACTACAGTAGTGTTGTAGTATAAGTAGGGGTCAAACACAAGAACTCCAGATATCACTCAATAGATTATATAGATTAGAATAAAGCTAAATCAATAGTTGTAAACGAAAACAATGCGTAAAATAAATGTGTTGTAAGTCGATTGGAAGAAAGATAGGCTCAGGGTATTTCTCAGGAATTCAATGAATGTAGATAAATTAGCTAACAGGATTCAGATTTAGCGCGGTTCTTGAACTCAAATCACTAAAGTATAGCTAACCAACTCTCGTTGCAAAAACTATCTAAGTCTAAATCCTAGAATTCCAAATCTCTTTGCGAATCCTAAAGTCTAAACCAGCTTTTAGTTCAAGTTTGATTTGTTCACAAAACAACTAAACCAAATCTCTTTGCGAATAGTTATTTTGCTCACTCTAGGTTCTGTCAGGTAATTAATCGCACTCTCGTGCCTAACCAATTATCCTAAGATCTAAGTTCTAGGTGATCAGTCTAGAATTAGCTTTGAGAACAACCTAGGCGAAGAACTAATTCAGATGGTGAATCCTAATTATTCAATTAACCTAACATTCAGGGAAAACCCTTATGAGAACCCTGAACCTAACAAGAGAACTACTCAGACATGATAATTGAGACGATAAACATGACTGAAATAATACTCAAATAAATAATAAAGAGGAGAGTAACAAGAGGGTTCGAAATCTTCTCTCGGACGAACAGAGTCTCAGACTTGTCTCCCTCAGAAAGCTCTCTCCCAAAACTCAGAATCCAAAACAAGTCTAATCAAAAACGTCCTCGCCAAAGTGGCTCAAAAACCTAATTAATAACCTAAAACACGTTTTGGGGCTTATTGCAATTATTAAAGTCTTCTGGGCAATTTTGCAATTCTTCAACTCTTCATAAAAGTCGCAACTTCTGTCTTGTTGCAATGAGAATCGACCGATACTAGGGTAGTATCGATCGATATTGAGACTCTAAATCGGGTACTCAGCTACACAAGCTTCTGTTTTGCTTCAAAATGCTCCAAAAAGTTCCAATATCTCCAATTATGCTCCAAACGTGCTAAAACCTGTAAAAGACTCTAAAAGACTCCAAAATAGTTTTGACGTGCCACGACAAACTGGTGTAGAAGGTCTAGTTGCAGCACACACTAATGACGATGCTGCTGCTTCCATTTCGCCTCAAATACAGAGCAGCAACAACACTTCCGCAGTTGCAGCCCCAACTACCAACTCTACAGCGTTCCCACCAGTATCTCACGCTCAATATTCTGGTATTCAACACTCTGCATCAACAACACCTGCATCACCGCACACTGCAAACCGAAACCAAGCAGAAGTGTCTACCACTGGTGAAGAAGGGAGTTCTGAGTGTACGGCAGACTCCGATTCTGCTCCTATTGGCAACAGCTTCGCTTCTTACACCAGTGGGCCAGATGTTCTTACACCATCCCAGTTTCTTCCTGTATCTGCAGCTCCTCCACCATCGTCTTCTCATGTCCCGTCTCCAGCAAGTCACTCCATGATCACTCGATCACATGTTGGAATCCGCAAACCAAATACCCGATATCTCTTGATGACACGAAAGGTGTCATATCCAGAACCTAGAACCGTAACTGAAGCCCTCAAGCATCCTGGTTGGAATAACGCCATGCATGAAGAAATGGGAAATTGCAATGAAACTAGGATGTGGTCTTTAGTTCCTTACGCACCAGGCATGCATGTGTTAGGCAGCAAATGGGTTTTTCGGACAAAACTCAATGCAGATGGACCTCTTGATAAACTCAAAGCCATATTAGTTGCAAAAGGATTTGATCAAGAAGAGGGGATTGATTACTTGGAGACTTATAGTCCTGTCGTTAGGTCGGCTACCGTGAGAGTAGTCCTTAACGTTGCAACTGTAATGCAGTGGGACATAAAACAAATGGATGTAAAGAATGCATTTTTGCATTGAGATCTAACCGAGACTGTCTACATGAAGCAACCAGCTGGTTTTGTCGATTCTACAAAACCAAATCATGTGTGTCATCTTCACAAATCATTGTATGGCCTCAAGCAATCTCCTCGAGCTTGGTTTGATAAGTTCAGCTCATATCTCCTTGAATTTGGTTTTAGTTGCAGCAAACCAGACCCTTCTCTATTTGTTTATGCTAAAAACGCAGACATCATTATGCTCTTACTCTATGTCGATGATATGGTGATTACTGGAAACAGTTCTTCAGCTATGGACAATCTTCTAAGTGAGCTCAACAAACGTTTATTAATTTTGTTATTAATTTTGTTATCTACTCCTCTCTTGTCCTTTATCTCAATATCAAACCCTTGGAGCAAAAGAACCCAACGACAAAGACGAGGTTTGAGATCCTTGTTCTGCATCAAATACTTGAGAGCAGCATGATCTGTGTGAACGAGCACTTTGCTCCCAATCAAATAAGGGTGAAGTTTATCGAAAGAGAAAACCACCGCAAGTAATTCTTTCTCTGTCGTGCTGTAGTTCCTCTGAGCATCGTCTAATGTTTTGCTAGCGTAGTGGATGACATGCAGCCTCTTATCCTTCCTCTGACCCAGAACAGAACCCACAGCAAAATCGCTGGCATCGCACATAATCTCGAAAGGCAAAGTTCAATCTGGAGGTTGCACAATAGGAGCACTCACCAATGCCTTCATGATCTCCTCAAAGGCTGCAAGACACTCCGGTGTGAAATCGAATTGAGTCTCCTTGCATAATAGGGCGGTGAGCGGGCGGGTAATCTTGGAGAAATCCTTAATAAATCTCCTGTAAAACCCAACATGACCCAGAAAACTCCTAATATATTTCACAGAAGTCGGTGGTGGCAGACCTGTCATAACCTGAATCTTAGCCTTATCAACCTCGATCCCAGCTTCAGAAACCTTGTGCCCAAGAACGATGCCACCCTGAACCATAAAATGACACTTTTCCCAATTAAGGACTAAGTGTTTCTCTTCACACCTCTGTAGCACCTTGCACAAGTTAGCCAAACAATCCCTGAACGATGATCCATATACTGAAAAATAATCCATGAACACCTCCATAAAACCCTCAATCATGTCTATGAAGATAGACATCATGCATCTCTGAAAAGTAGCTGGAGCATTACATAATCCAAATGGCATTCTCCTGTATGCGAATGTGCCATAAGGACATGTAAAAGTCGTCTTCCCCTGATCATCTGGATGAATCGGAATCTAGAAAAAGCCTGAATACCCATCGAGAAAATAGTAGTAGGGATGACTAGCCAACCTCTCTAACATCTGATCAATGAAAGGCAGAGGGAAGTGATCTTTCCTTGTGGCCGCGTTCAACTTCCTGTAGTCAATACACATTCGATGCCCAGTGATAGTCCTAGTAGGAACCAACTCATCTTTCTCATTCTTCACCACAGTTATCCCTCCTTTCTTAGGAACAACGTGCACCGGACTAACCCAAGAACTGTCTGAGATGGCGTAGATAACCCCTGCATCCAAGAGCTTCATAACCTCCTTCTTAACCACTTCTTTCAGATTTGGATTCAGCCTTCTCTGATGCTCAATTGTAGCCTTTGACTCGTCCTCAAGATAAATCCTATGCATGCACAGATCCGATGATATACCTGAAATGTCATCAAGAGAATAGCCAAGAGCTTTGCGATACATGCGCAGCTTGCTCAGCAGTAAGGCAACCTCTGCGTTGTTTAATGAAGCATTAATAATCACAGGATATGTGGAATTAGGACCAAGAAAAACATACCTCAGATTGGCTGGAAGTGGCATGAGTTCCACCTTAGGAGCTTTCTCCTCGCTCCAATCTCCAAGCTTAGCAGCTTGCTTTGAACATTCGTCCAATTCTCTGTCTGGCCGTAGGGTGTCGACCGATACTAAGGGAGTATCGATCGACACTGATGGTGCAGTGTCGAGCATCTTCGAGTAACCAGCAGCGTCTTCTCTCAAGAACACCTCAGATTCAGCCGAACAAACCAGTGCCCTCTCCAACGGATCCTCACGATGCATCTCCAAGAAGTACTCTTCAGCAATATCCGTGAAAATATCTACGAAGAAAGTGTACCCATCGATAGTCGGTATCTTCATCATCTTATCCATGTTAAAAGTCATGACCAAATCACCTATGTTAAGAGCTATCTTCCCATTCCTGCAATCAATCAATGCACCAGTTGTGGCAAGGAATGGTCTACCCAAGATAAGGGGGTCTCTGGGTTCAGCATCGTACTCCAAGACAATGAAATCAGTCGGGATCAAGCAATTTCCGATCTTAATAGGAACATCTTCGAGTAGCCCCTCTGGAAGTCGCACTGAGCGATCAGCAAGTATCAAAGATATCCGGGTGGGCGTGAAATCAGTCATACCCATCCTCTTGGCAACTGAATACGGCATGAGGTTCACACTTGAGCCAAGATCACATAGAGAACGCTCGAACCTTTCGGTGAATATCGTACAGTCCAACACAAAGCTCCCTGGATCCGGAAGTTTCTTTGGAATTATGTTGGTTAAGATTGCACTGCACTCCTGAGTAAGCATCACACATCCTTCTTCAAGGTTCATGTTACTAGACACCATCTTCTTGACATATCTTCTGAAAGCTGGGGAAGTCTTAATAGGATCGAGGAAAGGAAGTTTGACAATCAACCTGTCCAATATCTGCTTGCATCTAGCGTCTTCCACTTCCTTCTTAGTCTCCCCAACAGCTCTAGGATAAGGTATCCTCGGTATATAGACTCGTTCTGGAACTACCTTAGTCACTACGTTCGTAGTCTTAGGTGTCTTTTCTGCCGTAGTCTCAGTATCGACCGATGCTTGAGGAATGTCGATCGACACTGGGGCTTTGGAGTTGTCCCGTTGCAAGATTTTAATTGGTGTTGATCGACACTGAGGTGTATCGATCGATACCGTCGGGATTTCAGAATCCTCATCGTCGAGATCGACGAAAATCTCTGTAGTTGATGCATCCTTAACTCCTGCATTCACCTATTTTCCACTCCTTAAAGTGATTGCATTGATGTGCTCCCTCCTTGGGTTCTCTCCTCAACCTGGAATAACACCCTCTTGCCTTTTCACAGCTTCTAAAGTTTGAGCAACCTGAATTTCCAACTTCTTTTGACTCATGCTGAGCGTTTCGATCCTTCCATTCCAGGTTGTGTAAAGATCATCCAACTTCCCATTGAATCTCACCGTCATCTTATCCTGCCCTTGAACCAGCTGTTCAAGCATAGCCTTGATCTTGCTCTCAGAATTCTTAGCATGTACTTGCTGATAAGATGAATTCCCATAGTTCCTTGTGTAACCACTGCTCTGAAAAGGTTTCTGGTTAAACTGATACGATCCATAACCACCTTGATTACCCTCAGATTTGAATCCCCCTTGCTGAAAGTTGTTGTTGAAATTGCGGTTGTTGTATTGATTCCTCTGACCTTGAAAGCCAGAGCCACCAATGTAGTTAACATCCTCTACCTCATCCTCATTGAAAACCTCGACATCATCAGCAAAGTGAACAGCCTTCTGCTGCTTGCCCATCAACAAATTATGCACTGAATCCAGCTTCGCATGCACCTCAGCAATCTGTGAACCTTCCATACCACCAGCCAGCTTCTTACGCTCCATGTCAGCACTCTTTGTGCTATTGCTAGACGCAAAATTCTCAATCATCTGGTAAGCATCATCAGGATATTTGGTAAAGAAATTACCATTGCTCGCAGAGTCCAGCGCCATCTGATACCTCCAGTCAATCCCTATGAAAAATAAACTCAGCAACTGAACCATAGTGTACCCATGATGTGGACAATCCATCTGATACGATCTGAATCTCCCCCAAGCAGCCTTGAAAGCCTCAGTCATTCCCTGAGAAAACTGGGAAATCTTATTCCTAAACTCTTCTGATCTCGCATCGTCATAGAAGTTATTCAGGAAAGCAGTCTTAGTCTCATCCCATGTAGTCAATGACCCAGCTGGTAGTTGCTTGAGCCAATAAGAAGCATCCCCACCAAGAGAGTATGGGAACAGCTTACAGAACAAATAGTCGTAGGACACTCCATTGCATTTGATGCTAGATACCAAATCCTCGAACTTCTCGATGTGATCCATGGGGTGTTCATTAGAGAGACCATGAAAAGTGTGCTGGCCTACAAGAGTGTAGTAGGCAGGCTTCAGCTCGAAATCATTCCTCTGAAAGGCAGGAGGACGAATCGCTGATCGATTTGCGTAGAACTGATCAGGTCTGTTGCATTCACCAATTGTTCTACCACGCTCAACCGCATCGTTCTCAGCATTTACAACAGCTGGAGGGGCAATAACGTTCCCATCTCCATCAAGTCTTTGCCCTCTCTCTTTGCACAATTGACCCTCCCGGTCTCTAAAAGTACCAGCCTCATCCTTAATCAAAGCCACTGGGTTATTGTTCATCTTTGCTGGCTTCTTTGCTTTTCTGAGTGTGCGTTCCAAATGCGCTAGCTGCTTGTTTGACATATCAACTAACTGAGTGTTCTTGTTTCTTCTGGTTTCTCGAGTAGGCATACACCTGAAACACGAAAGATCAAGAACGTAAGTAACTGAAAACAAAAAAAACGCGACAGTGTCGACCGATACCACTAGGGTGTCGATCGATACTCGACGATTTAGTCGAAATTCTTCACTAAAATCTAATGGCGAAATTGAGTTCCCCGGCAACGGCGCGAAATTTGATATGCTCAAATTAATACCCTAAAAAGTACTAAAGCAGTGTTGTAGTATAAGTAGGGGTCGAACACAAGAGCTCCAGATATCACTCAATAGATTATATAGATTAGAATCAAGCTAAATCAATAGTTGTAAACGAAAGCAATGCGTAAACTAAATGTGTTGTAAGTCGATTGGAAGAAAGATAGGCTCGGGGTATTTCTCAGGAATTCAATGAATGTAGATAAATTAGCTAACATGATTCAGATTTAGCGCGGTTCTTGAACTCAAATCACTAAAGTATAGCTAACCAACTCTCGTTACGAAAACTATCTAAGTCTAAATCCTAGAATTCCAAATCTCTTTGCGAATCCTAAAGACTAAACCAGCTTTTAGTTCAAGTTTGATTTGTTCACAAAACAACTAAACCAAATCTCTTTGCGAATAGTTATTTTGCTCACTCTAGGTTCTTTCAGGTAATTAATCGCACTCTCGTGCCTAACCAATTACCCTAAGATCTAAGTTATAGGTGATCAGTCTAGAATTAGCTTTGAGAACAACCTAGGCGAAGAACTAATTCAGATGGTGAATCCTAATTATTCAATTAACCTAACATTCAGGGAAAACCCTTATGAGAACCCTGAACCTAACAAGAGAACTACTCAGACATGATAATTGAGACAATAAACATGACTGAAATAATACTCAAATAAATAATAAAGAGGAGAGTAACAAGACGGTTCGAAATCTTCTCTCGGACGAACAAAGTCTCAGACTTGTCTCCCTCAGAAAGCTCTCTCCCAAAACTCAGAATCCAAAACAAGTCTAATCAAAAACGTCCTCGCCAAAGTGGCTCAAAAACCTAATTAATAACCTAAAACACGTTTTGGGGTTTATTGCAATTATTAAAATGTTATGGGCAATTTTGCAATTCTTCAACTCTTCATAAAAGTCGCGACTTCTGTCTTGTTACAATGAGTATCGACCGATACTAGGGTAGTATCGATCGATACTGAGACTCTAAATCGGGTACTGATATACTCATATTTTACATGTTCTAGCATGCATTTCACTTTCAGTTTTGTGTCATTTACATGTGTAATCATGGTTTTGTCTTGCATTTAGGTCTCATTTAGAGTTTTGGACGTTTGCATTAAGTCCTAGTGAGTCTTGCATTCATTTGGACTGTTTTCTAGGTGTTTGGAGACATTTTGAGGGTGTTTGGAGTGATGGAGCCAAGCTGGATCGGAGTTGGGTGCAAGAAGAGATGGCCAAGGCAAAAACAGCAAAAGGAGAGGAGTGTACCGACCCATCCTGGGTCGGTGCGATGGGTTGGTATAGGGACAGAGACAAATACCGACCCAGAGTCGATTTCATGCCGCCCCAGAATCGACCGGCACACTCACCTGGAACGACGACGAACCGCTCGGCGTACCTTCCCTTCACACTGCATCGACCGGTCCTGAAGCGGTATTTCCCGATCGGTATGAAGACGAAAGCTAACACCGATCCAAGAACTCTCCCGTACCGGCCCAAAAACAAGCGGCACCAAGGCACATGAAGATTAGTGCCGACCCATCCTGGGCCCACACTAATCAACCGGCACTAAATCCAGCAAACGCACATTTGATTTCTGCCAGCTAAACCTCATTCCGCATGCGACCCAACTTCATTTTAGCCGGCTAAATCTGCACCAGACTTCCACCCGACCTGCACGAGGATGGTTAGTGCCGACCCGTTCTGGGCCGGTACTAATCACACGGCACTAAACTCCAGCGATCCTATCGTCATTACTGCCGGCTAAAACCCATCCTGCTTCGATCCGACCGTCGTTCCCATCGGCTAAAATCTGCACCCAGCGTCCATCCAACCTGCACAATGAAGATTAGTACCGACCCATTCTGGATCGGTACTACCGAGCGGCACTAATCCAGCAGTTCACACCAATCGATTCCAGCCGGCTAAAACTCATGATCCGGTACGCCTCGCATCGACCAGATCCTCAGTTTAGCCGACCCAGCCTTCACAGCACCCATCCGACCAGCTCGAAGAAATCTGCACCGATCGATTTGTATTGATCCAGAACGGGTCGGTACAAAACCTTGAAGACCAATTCGATCCAACTTAACCGAGTTGGTACCCGGTTTGTCCCGGGTCGACCCGGTTCGCGCACTGTTCACTATAAATATTTTAAAACCTAATTTTTGTGATCTAAGCTTTCTTCTTTCTAGAGTTGGGTTTTATCCCAAACTCTTCTTATGATTTTGGAAGGATTTTGATTGTTCTTCATACAAATGCCACTCTAGAGAATATTTATTCACCCTTATCTTTATATTAATGCATCTTCTTTATCCTTATGTCTTTTTATCTTTTGTTCTTCATGTTTAGACTTTAGGGTTTTTGTTGGTTTTTGGATCATGCTTGATTATTGATGGTTTGATGATTGATTTGTGATGCTTATGTGCTTACTCATTGCTTTCCTTTCTTTCTAAGTGATCTTAATGCTAGATTGGGCTTGAGAAAGTCAACCTAGATCTTTGGGAATTTCACACCCAAAAGATGTTTAATGAAATTCCCCAAAGAACTTAGAAAGAGATAAACATTCTTAACCTATGAGAGTAGTTGTTTAAGGTGTTTATTGGTTGATTTGAATATTGATCTTAATGCTTGCTAATCATTTCATCACAAATGAGAATTTGATCTTGATTTAGTGATTAGCAAAGTGATTAGTGCCTTGAGAAAAGATTAGTCATAATTAGTGATCTTAACCTAAGGAATAGCATAGATTGTGCGTATTAGCATCGTTAGTCAATTCTCTTGATGATTAGATGATGACGATTTAGGTTACATCTTGTTAGATCCTTCACTTAGGTTGATCTTAAAGCTAGTTTTGGATTGAGAGATCAAAACTAGAGCTTAGGCATTTCACGCCCGAGAGGTGTTCGATGAAATGCTTGAACCAAACCTTTTGTGAGCCTTTCATGCCTAGCCAATGAGAGTTGATGTCTAGGGTGATTTGTGAACTAAGTGGAATT
This sequence comes from Eutrema heterophyllum, assembly GCA_002933915.1. Lineage (NCBI taxonomy): Eukaryota > Viridiplantae > Streptophyta > Magnoliopsida > Brassicales > Brassicaceae > Eutrema > Eutrema heterophyllum. The sequence continues at coordinate 78,068 of PKMM01014859.1, read as the reverse complement.
GGAGATTAAAGCTTGTTAATCATCTTATCACAAACGAGAGTTTGTTCTTGATTTGATGATTAACAAAGTGATTAGTGCCACGAGAGTGGATTAGTCATAATTGTGAATTCCATGTTCTAGGATAGTGTTTATATCAATCTAAATCATCATTGTTTGTTCATTAATCATCTTCTTGATAGTTAATTCATTTTTCCAACACTTGTATCCTTTGTTTTCTTTCTTGCATTTTACATTCTTTGTTCAAAAATATAAAAACCCAAAAACATTTGCTCTAGCTTAGGAAGATTCATGTATTCTTAGTGCATTGTTTTAACCCCTATGGATTGACACCTCTTATGCTACAATGACAAGCATGAAGGAATTGATATGAACCTAATAAAAACCCCTTTATCAATTTGGCACCGTTGCCATTGGGGTTTAGCATTGATCATTATGATTTTGAATCTTTTTGAGACTAGTGCCTTTTTATTTTCTTTTGTTGCTAATCTTTTCACTTTTCTTGCGATTTTCATGAAGGAAGTGACAATGAGGAAGCAACCGTCAAGCTAGTGACGTTAAACGTGCCCTTGGGGACCTCCCCAAGCCTATCCCTCGTCAAGCTTGCGACACAAAACAAGCATGAATTAAGAGGACCACGCTCCTCAACAATAAAGGACGGCAAATTTGGGTCGGATCGGTCTATGATTTGTCTCTTGGGTCCAAGGTCGTGGTGTGTGATGAAAGGAGGGTTTGGCCACAATATGTCACACTCCTCTCCTCCTCGATTCAATTCCAAGGTATGATTCTCACTCCATTTCATTGTATATACATTCTTGCATAGTTTTTACCTTCTCCTTGACTTTTGTTGCACCGGGACGGTGCAATTCAAGTTTGGGGGAGGGGTTTATGTCATTTAACCTTGTGTTTTGTGATCTTATTTTGCCTTTTGCATCTTGAGTCTCATGCATATCATGCATTTTCAATAAATTTGAAAAATTTTGAACTTTTGTGCATTCCATATAGGATCGAGTCTAATTGCATAGCATATAAGGTAGCTTTGCATGAGCATTAGGAGCAATGACAGATTTATCCTTGTAGAGTACCATTTTTAGAGCTTGATTCAATGCCCTCGTTGCTTGTTGTTTGATGCTTTTGATCTCCAGCAGATGTAGTGAAGAACCAACGCCTCTAGGGCTTCAACCACGTAAGGTTCTTCAGGTAACTCTCATCCATAAACCGACGCGTAGTGACTATCTTGCAGCTCGTAGTACTGATCCCTAGGTGCTGGAAGATAGGAGTAAGGAGATTACCAACAGTCTCTGTCTTGGCCTTCGTGCTCGTCCCTGTGAATGGTTTGGTCTTCAAGGAGACCAAATGATGCGCAAATACAGCGCCAAGGTTTACCTCTGTAAGCTCAGGCCATGCGAATTCCTCCTTAGGAATAATGTCTCTGATAGCCAGACACAGAAGTAGAAGCTCGGACACCCTCATCTTGTTTGGTTCCATCTTGCACAAGAGAGTGGTGCTCAGGATCCTAAGCAAACAGCGCAGGACCGGGTGTCGTATATCCATCTGAGTGGACTCCTTAGAGTAATAAGCACCATTCCCGAAATGCTCCCAAAATGTATGCATGTCAGGATGCTGCGCGGGAAGAGTAACCCTCCTGCAATCTCGCAGAAAACCGTAGATGTCACAAAGAACAGGGAGTGGTAACCTGTACCTCACTCCACAAGCCATGAAAGTCAAAGTACCCTCCTGGGCATCCCGGAGAACCTCGTCCTGGTAGTAAACGCGAACTGTCGCCAAGAACTGACGAACCAAGTCCGGGTAAAGATCATACTGCTGAGTAGCCATATGGCCAAGACCAATCTTCTCAAGTAGACGGGCCAGCTCTGTGTCAAGGCCCAAGCGACGCATGGAGACCCCGTCAACAAACCAAGTAGGCTCGATAACAACTCCCAACCACGCGTTATAATGCAGCGTGTCATAATCATCCCACGCATCCAAGATGGGTCTGTAAATGCAGTCTTCACTCTGCATGACCTCCTTCTCCGTCCTGTGCCAATCTCGATGACAAGGGATCCTGGCCTTCTCGTTCACCTTAGGCCAAGGGCTTCTGCGTGGGGCTACAGGAACGGTAGGAGCAGATAGAGCGGCTTCAGTAGGCGAAGGAACTGCATGAGATGATGGGTTGGAGCTCGACGCGTCTGAAGGTCTTGCTCGCTTTTGCCTAGATGCCATCTGCAAACAAAGACAGAAAGACACAGCATAAATCCAACACCTCTCAGCTATCACAGCAAAATCGTAGCATCAGACACGAATGGTGTCGAACGATACTAGAGGTATCGATTGACATCCTTGCCATTTCCGAGTTCATCGAATCTCCACAATCCAAATCATCCAAAAGTCGAAATTAAAGGCAATGGAATGTAAGGCAGGGTGCGAAACTACTCTAGAGCATCTCAGCAAATGACAATTGTCAAGAAAAACAAGTGCTAAGGAGTAAACTCTCACAAACCTCAAACCTAAAAGAAAGAAATTCGGACTGAAAAGGTTGAATGTCGAATACATACCTTTGCTGATCGGAAAAACAAATGCTAGAAAGAGATAGATGATGAAAATCCAATGAATCTAGGCACTTGAATCACCAAAATCGGTGAATAAACGAGAAAGATGCGATTTGAGAGGGACAAAGGAGGCGGTATCGATCGATGGAGAAAAGAGACGTGAAAGAAAAACCCTAGGGTTTTAAAAGAAAACTTACCTGCCCGCGCGGTGTCGATTGGCACCATGTAGTATCGGTCGATACTTATGGCCTATTCCTGTTCGTTCTCCGCGACTGTGGTATCTATCGACACTTCTAAATCTGCTTCACGTCAAGACACAAGACACAAAACCAAAAATTAAAAACGAAAATAAAAAGAGGTATGTACAGACTCACCAGTGGGTTGCCTCCCACCAAGCGCTTATTTTTAGTCATTAGCTTGACTTTGGCTCAGGTGATCAGTCGGAGCGAGGTTGAGAACTCACTCCCATGCAAGTTCCACAGCTAGATATTTGCAGACTCAGAGTTCTACTCAGCATGCTCTCTATAACCTCTTTTCATTTCCCTTTCAGCTTCGGAGTAAGAATGACTCTAGCCTTGGAGAATGGTTTTAAGGTTCCTTTGCACTTCCCGTTGTACTCAATCGAGTCTCCATCGCACTTCTGAGGGATTAAAGTCATAGAAGGAGCACATTTGACTCTTTTGCTCTTTACCTTCTTCTTTGCCTTAGCTGTTTTGACGTCTTTCTTGGTGAGGACAGAAGGACAATCTAGAACGTCTATGACAGTGGGCTCGTCAGGAGGCTCTTCCAAAAGATCAGCTACCAACGTCTCTCCTGTGGCAACATCGAGGCAAGAGACACGTGTTGGAGTTCCTCTAGTACGAATGGCTTCGTAGTACACCTCTTTGTCAATGTATGAGAATGAGACTCTCTCGTTGGGTGTGTCAATAATGGCACCAACCGTAGCCATAAACGGCCGTCCAAGAATCAGCTGCGTACTAGATGTTGCACTCATCTCCACAACATGAAAATCAGTAGGAACCAGACAATCTCCTACTGTGACCATCAAATCAGGGATTGTACCGTGCGGAAGTGAGGTGATACAGTTCACGTATGTGATGGATGTCTTGGGCGGTCGAATATCATCGTCGTCATCTTCAGCAAGATCGACGTGATTTTTCGCAGTTAGGCCAATTTTCACTCCTGGATCAACCTCTTCATCACTGCTTAAGGTGATCGCATTGACTTGTTCATTCTGTGCATGAACCATCTTTCCCTTGACAGCTGCTGCAGTCCGAGCGAACTGAGTTTCCAGCATCCTGTGGCTAGTACTGAGAGCCTCGATTTTCCCATTCAGATCTGTGTACAGAGCATCCAACTTCCCATTAAAGCTCATTGTCATCTTATTCTGCCCTTGAAGAAGCTGCTCAAACATAGACTCAACCTTGCTCTCTAGAGTTTTGGGTGGGTGAGTTGGGTATTGATATCTTTGACTTTGAAATCCAGCGCCACCAATGTAGTTAACACCTTTCACTTCATCCTCATCAGCAAAGTGAACAGCTTTCGTCTCACCCATCAGAAGATTGTGCACTGAATCCAGCTTGGCGTGAACCTCAGCAATCTGCGATTTATCAACACCTTTGTGCAGCCTTTTCCGCTCAAGATCAGCACTCTTGGCGCTATTGCTAGACGCCAAGTTCTGAATGAGCACATACGCATCATCATGATACCTCGTGTAGAAATTTCCATTGCTCGCAGCATCTAGAGCCATCTGATACCTCCCATCAATCCCTCTGAAGAAGAAACTCAGCAACTGAACCTGAGTGAATCCGTGATGTGGACAATCCATCTGATAAGATCTAAATCGCACCCAAGCAGCCTTAAGTGCCTCTGTCGGTCCCTGAAAAAATTGAGAGATCTTGTTCCTCAGTGATAAGTGTATATTTTGCATGTTTTTAAGGTTTAGTTTCATAGGTTTTTAGTTCCAATTTGTATAGTTTTGGGATATTTTCATGCATTTAGGTCCACCTTGAGTCTCAATGCATTTTTAGATGTCCTAGGTTGTCTTTGCATTCTTTTTGGTTTGCTTGAGCCATTTTTGGGTGTTCTTGGAGTCATAGGAGTTGGAGGAGTGAAAATAGCCACATAAAAGGTCATTGCGGAATACAGAGATGCGGGATTAGGTTGAGACGTCAGAAGTTTGGCATTGGATGAAGGACTTGCTACCGATGGATTGAGCTCATACTTTAACACAAGCTAGATCAATGGATTAGCTTTCATTTGGAAGTTGTTTGAAGCCATTCCAACGGTGCGATCAAGAGTTATGCCAATTTTCGTGACGACGGTCCAGTCTGGCGAGCAAGAGGAGCGAGTGGAGAAACAAGCCAGATCGATCGATCCACAAACTTGGATCGATCGATCCCAAACATCGAAGATTTCCCAGACATACCTACAATGCCAGATCGATCGATCTCATGTTTTTGGGGGATCGATCCTCTGGATCGATCGATCCCCTACTTTGACCATTTTCTGGGCCGAAACCACCCGAAGTGCTCTAAAGATCGACTCAGAAGAACGGTTTCCATTCGGATGAAGAACCCAAAGATCCTCTTATCTTTGGAAGACCGTTCTTAGCCACCGCCGGTGCAATCATCGATGTAAGGAAAGGAAAAATCGACCTCCACTTGGGCAAAGACGATGTTCTTCAATTCGACATCAATGATGTGATGAAAAAACCCACAATAGACGGCCAAGCCTTCTACATAGAGGCTATGGAAGAATTGGCGGATGAACTACTAGAAGAGCTAGCCTTGGAAGATCATCTCCAAGTGGCGCTAACTAAGAACCAAGGAGAACATGGGTTTCTTCATGCTGAGAGTGTTGAGTACGCAAGGATACTTGAGTCGCACAAAGCACTTGTTGGGGAGAGTTCATTCTTGGAACTACAAAACGAATTGAAGAACCTGTCGATTTGGAACACAATGCGAATGCTTCGGATATTGACTTCATGAGTGCTTTGGATGTTGACCTTGATGACGAGCAAGAAGCTAGCAATGGTGAGACTAGCTTTGATGATGATTGGAGCGAGCTGAAAGCCCCAAAGGTGGACCTAAAACCGTTCCCAATTGGACTGAGGTATGCGTTCTTAGGTCCAAACGAGTCTTACCCGGTGATAGTTAATGATGAGCTTAGGGTGTGTATTGATTATCGAAAGCTTAACTCCGCCACTAGAAAAGATCATTTCCCTCTTCCCTTCATTGATCAAATGCTAGAAAGACTTGCAAACCACCCATATTATTGTTTTCTTGATGGGTACTCGGGATTCTTTCAAATCCCGATTCACCCTAATGACCAAGAGAATACGACATTTACATGTCCATATGGTACCTTTGCTTATCGAATGATGCCATTTGGACTTTATAACGCACCCGCAACTTTTCAGAGGTGCATGATGTCGATCTTCTCGGATCTAATTGAAGATATGGTAGAGGTCTTTATGGATGATTTTTCGGTATATGGTGCCTCGTTTGCTGCTTGTTTGTCGAATCTTTGCAGGGTACTCACTAGGTGCGAGGAGACAAATCTCGTATTGAATTAGGAGAAGTGCCATTTTATGGTACGGGAAGGCATTGTGCTCGGCCATAAGATCTCGGAGAAGGGCATTGAAGTGGACAAAGCAAAAATTGAGGTCATGATGAGCCTAAAACCGCCAACCACGGTGAAAGGAATACGAAGCTTTTTGGGCCATGCCGGGTTCTATAGGCGGTTCATCAAGGATTTCTCTAAGATAGCAAGACCACTCACTAGGCTTCTATGCAAGGAAGTGGATTTGGTTTTCGATGAAGAATGTTTGAAAGCATTCTTGGAGATCAAGGAAGCTCTTGTGAGTGCCCCGATAGTGCAAGCACCGGACTGGAGTCTCCCTTTTGAAATCATGTGTGGCGCTAGCGACTTTGCGGTTGGCGCGGTTTTGGGTCAGAAAAAGGACAAGAAGATCCACGTGATCTACTATGCAAGAAGAACCATGGATGATGCCCAAACAAAGTACGCAACCACGGAAAAAGAGCTCTTAGCGGTGGTATTTGCTTTTGAGAAGTTCCGCTCCTACTTGGTTGGATCCAAGATTGTGGTTTACACAGATCATGCCGCCTTGAGACACTTGATAGCTAAGAAGGATGCTAAGCCAAGACTTCTAAGATAGATTCTCCTTCTACAAGAGTTTGACATGGAGATTAAAGATAAGAAGGGCATCGAAAACGGAGTAGCAGACCACTTGTCTCGGTTGAGGATTGAAGATGCAATCCCAATAGATGATTCTCTTCCCGAGGAGCATCTAATGCTCATGGAGATTTTGAAGAAAAGCTATCACGCGGGGTTGAAACTCGAGGAAGTCAAGAGTTTGAAGGAGCAAGACTTGCCTTGGTACGCTGATTTCGTGAACTACCTAGCTTGTGGAAGAGAACCGCCAAACTTGGATAGCTACCACAAGAAGAAGTTCTTTAGAGACATCTCACATTTCTTTTGGGATGAGCCTTACCTCTACAAGCGGTGTTCAGATGGTCTTTACCGAAGGTGCATTCCGGAAGAGGAAGTGAATGGAGTGTTATATCATTGTCATGGCTCTGTTTATGGAGGATACTCCGTATCTTTCAAAACCGCAACAAAGGTGCTTCATTCCGGATTATGGTGGCCTAACCTATTCAAAGATGCGCACGCCTATGTCTCCACCTGCGATGCTTGCCAAAGACGAGGCAACATAAGTAGAAGGGACGAGATGCCCCAAAATCCGATCTTGGAGGTTGAAGTATTTGATGTATGGGGAATAGACTTCATGGGACCATTCCCATCTTCTCACGGGAATCAATACATATTGGTGGCGGTGGACTATGTTTCTAAGTGGGTCGAAGCCATAGCAAGCCCGACTAATGACGCCAAGGTGGTCATTAAGCTCTTTAAAACGATCATCTTTCCGAGGTTCGGGATACCGAGAGTGGTGATTAGTGATGGCGGAAGCCATTTCATTAATAAGGTGTTCGAGAGCTTGCTCAAGAAGCACGAAGTTAAGCACAAGGTGGCCACGCCCTACCATCCTCAAACAAGCGGTCAAGTGGAGGTCTCAAACCGCCAAATCAAAGCTATATTGGAGAAAACTGTGGGTAGCTCAAGAAAGGATTGGTTTAAGAAGCTAGACGATGCACTATGGGCTTACCGAACCGCATTCAAAACACCAATCGGGACAACACCGTTCAATCTACTCTACGGGAAGTCATGCCACTTACCGGTCGAACTTGAGTACAAAGCTCTGTGGGCAGTAAAACTTCTCAACTTTGACATCAAAACCGCCTCGGAAAGACGCTTGATACAATTGCACGAGCTTGACGAGATCCGCCTCGACGCGTATGAAAGTTCACGGATCTACAAGGAGAGAACCAAGGCGTTCCATGATAAGAAGATTGTCAAGAAGGGTTTCGAAGTTGGAGACCAAGTGCTGCAATACAATTCCCGGGAAACTCAAGTCGAGATGGACGGGACCGTTCAAGGTCAAGGAGGTGCAACCTTACGGTGCGGTAACACTTTGGAACAAGGCAGGTGGAGAATTCACGGTGAACGCTCAAAGAATCAATCTCTATCACGCATCTGATTTCGTTGAGGAGGAGACCTCGGTTTCTCTCTCAAACCCGTCACCCGTCTAAACGGGCATCACACGTCAAGCTTAGAGACGTTAAACAAGCGCTCTTGGGAGGTATTCCCATTACTATCCTTGTATATATTTTAAATTTTCTAGTTCCTTTTTATGCTTTTTGTTTCTTGTTTTCAGGTTTCTCGAGTTTAGGAGTGAAGAGGAGGAACCCACCGTCTAGAGACGTAAACGCGCCATTGGGGAGTCCCCAAATTCTATCATTTGTCAAGCTAGAGACACAAAACAAGCATCAATAAGGAAATTCAACCCCCTCATCTCCATATCTCCAAGGTACATCACTTGACATCTTGTACATACTTTTGATTTGTATTTTTACTCTTCCTTTGGATTCATTCCACACCGAGACGGTGCGATTTAAGTCGGGGGAGAGGTCTTTGTCATTTAACATTGTCTTATTTTATTTTTCTCTTGAGTCTTGCATTGTACATGTATATTGCATAGAAAAAACAAAAAAAATTTGAAAATTTTGAAAAACCAAAAAGAAATCATGTAGTTTGCATAGTCTCATCTTCATTTTAGGATTGAGTCTAGAAGCATATAGGATTGCATTGCATATGCATATGGGACAATGATAGAAACCACTTAGTCTAGAACTCGATGTGATACCCTTAGTAATATTATCATGTTGCTTGAACAACCTTTTTGAAACTTGTATACTCTTGCTTTGATCTATCTACTCTTAACTCTTGTCTTGTAAATACTTGTTTAATTTGAAATCAACCCCTTGATAATGGGACTTAAATGAATATAATCTTCTCGTTTATGGGCTTGTGATACATAACCATGGTTCAAAGAAAACACTCGGGTTATCTTATCCACTTTTACCACTCTCTAAATAACCCGAGTGGCCATTCTCATCTTTAGAATGGTTCCCTACCTTTTACCTTAAATGTTTTCTTTCCGCCCCTCGTTGTTTGATGGAGTGAGGTCTTTTTCTTGATAATGCTATTGTGTGTAAAATCTTGTAAGTATCGGGAACGACAAAGGTTAGCTTTCATTTTTAGTTAGTCTAAGTTGTTCAAAGAAAAAGAGGCTAGCATTAGGATGGGGATCAATGGATTGAATGGTATTGAGTTTGGGGAACATGAACTTACGAAATATGAGATGAGAAATGGTTGAAAAAGCAAACTCTAGAGAAGAGCTTAAAAGAAAGATCCTAGGAAAAGAAAAGAAAAACACTATCCATGTTTGAAAAAGAGAAAGAATAAAAGGTTTGGGGTGAGTAAGAAGAAAAAGAAAGTGGTCGATTAAAATTGTCTCTAGGAGTTTGGTATTTGGAAAAGAAAAAGGGGTTAAAAAGAGGTTTTCGTTCTAGCCAAATGGCTTTGGGGGTTTAATGAGCTTCAATGAAGTAAGATAAGAATAAATGGAATCAACATTCGGGTAGAATGCTTTGCTAGGAGGGTAGAACAATATCTACAATTTTCGTGACGACGGTCCAGTTTGGCGAGCAAGAGGAGCGAGTGGAGAAACAAGCCAGATCGATCGATCCACAAACTTGGATCGATCGATCCCAAACATCGAAGATTTCCCAGACCGACCTACAATGCCAGATCGATCGATCTCATGTTTTTGGGGGATCGATCCTCTGGATCGATCGATCCCCTACTTTAACCATTTTCTGGGCCGAAACCACCCGAAGTGCTCTAAAGATTGACTCATAAGAACGGTTTCCATTCGGATTTAGCTTCAGCGGTCTTCATGAAAGTTGTAGATATTTGAGTTAGATTTCCAATGGAGGTGGTTTCACGTCATTCTGAGCAGTTATGGCGGATTTAGTGAAGACGTATCAAACCGAAAACTAGTCTCCTAAAACAGTGTAAAAACGTCACTTTCTCTACTTCACCTAATTTTTGGTGACTTTGGACGCCCAAAGCTGTATAATTATTAGTCTTTGGACCAGATCTATGTACCTTTTATCACTTTTAACAAAAACTCTAGAGAGAAAACCTTGTTCTTGATTTGAAGATTTGTAATCCTAAGAAGATCTAGTGAAGTTTTCTTGAATCCTCTTCTACTTTTCTTCTTATTTTGATTATGGCTTTCATTTGTACGGTTTATATTTGTGATTTAGCTATGTGTGAGTAGTTCTTTTAGGATTCTTGGGTGAAGTAGATTAGGGTGATTCTAGGTTTGTTCTTGATATTTAGGAGTTAGATTACTTGAAATTCTTGTTCATTAAGTGTTCTTAATGCTAGATTGACCTTGATCTAGTTGATCTAGAACCTAGGGAATTTCATCACCCGGAAGGTGTTTGATGAAAGTCTTGAACGAATTTAATGAGTGCTTTTCATATCTTAGCCAACGGAAGTTGTAGTCTAAGGTGAATTGTGGCTATTTAGACTTGTGTTCATTGCTTGTTAGTTATAGAATTGCGAACGGAAGTTTATGACGGTTTATGACTAAGAAAGGGGTTAATACCATGGACGTGGATTAATCTTTAGTGTGTTCTAAGGCCTAAGGAGGTATTTAGTCGAATGTTTGAGCATCTTGAATAGATTAAAGGATCACCCGAGTCGTTAACTTTACCCGAGAATTCGTTTGTTTAAATCGATATTAAACGTTCTCTTGATTACTTTGCTTCTCGTTTATTGGAATTGAAATTGTGTCCTGTCATTTATTAAATTTCTGTATATTTCACTTGTTCGATAAAAACCCAACCCCAATTATCGCTTAGATTAGATAGCGTCTTGTATTCTTAGTGCGCCGTTCTTATTTCCTTGTGGATTCGATCCCAAAGTGCTGCAATGACATGCCATTAGATTGAGGCATTGTGCACAGTGGGTAATTGTGCAGACCGTAAAAAGTCCAACTATCACTCAGCTCCTCAGATCTCGCATCATCATAGAAGTTATTCAGAAACGCGTTCTTCGTCTCTGCCCAAGTAGTTAGCGATCCTGGAGGCAACTGCTTCAGCCAGTAAGCTGCATCCCCACCAAGAGAGTATGGGAAAAACTTACAGAAGAGGAAATCATATGACACCCCATTATGCTTGATGCTAGTGACCAAGTCCTCAAACCTCTCAATATGATCCATAGGGTGCTCATGAGGAAGACCATGAAAAAGATGCTGACCCACAAGAGTGAAGTATGCAGGCTTCAGCTCAAAGTCATCCCTCTGAAAAGTGGGAATACGAATCGCAGACCGATTGGCATAGAACTGATCGGGTCTGTTGTACTCTCCAAGCGTCCTAGCACGATTAACCATAGCATTTCCATTATTCACCTCGTTATTGCGCGCAGCTCGCGCAGCAATCTCATCGACAGCTATGGGAGGGATTATGATGTTTCCCTCTCCATCAAGTCATTGTCCCCTCTCATTGTACAATTGACCCTCTTGGTCTCTCAAAGCTCCAGCTTCATCACGAATCAACACCAATGGATTGTTCATCTCTGCTGGCGTCTTTGCTTTCCTGTTTGTGCGTTCCAAAAGTGCTAGTTCCTCAAGTGAAAGATTAACTAGCTGAGTGCTCCTGTTTCTTCTGGTTTCGCGATTAGGCATACACCTGAAACACAAAAGTTAAAGCACGTAAGTAACAAAAATTAAAAATAAAAAAAATGCGACGAGTGTCGACCGATACCACTAGGGTGTCGATCGATACTCGACGATTTAGTCAAAATTCTTCACCAAAATCTAATGGCGAAATTGAGTCCCCGGCAACGGCGCCAAATTTGATATGCTCAAATTAATACCCTAAAAGTATTAAAGTAGTTGTTGCAGTATAGTTAGGGGTCGAACACAAGAACTCCAGAATTCACACAATAGATTGTATAGTTTCGAATTAAGCTAAACCAAAAAGATGTAATTAAAAGCAATACGTAATTTAAACAAGTTGTGAATCAATGGGAAAGAAGATAGGCTCAGGGTATTTCTCAGGAATTCAATGAATGTAGATAAACTAACTAACAGGATTCAGATTTAGCGCGGTTCTTGAACTCAAATCACTAAAGTATAGCTAACCAACTCTCGTTGCGAAAACTATCTAAGTCTAAATCCTAGAATTCCAAATCTCTTTGCGAATCCTAAAGTCTAAACCAGCTTTTATTTCAAGTTTGATTTGTTCACAAAACAACTAAGCCAAATCTCTTTGTGAATAGTTATTTTGCTCACCTAGGTTCTGTCAGGTAATTAATCGTACTCTCGTGCCTAATCAATTATCCTAAGATCTAAGTTCTAGATTCGTCAACCTAGAATTAGCTATGGGATCAACCTAAGGCGAAGAACTAATTCAGATGGTGAATCATAATCATTCAATTAACCTAACATTCAGAGAAAACCCTTATGAGAACTCTGAACCTAAAGTGGATCTACTCAGACATGGAGAATGAAAACAACATGATTGAATAGATCATCAAAGAAATCAATAAGAAACAGGAGTTCAGAGTTGTCTCTCCAAAAACCAGAGTAGAATAATGCTTAATTAGAACCTCCTAGCCAAAGTGGCTGAAAAACCTAATTTAAACTCCTAAAACACGATTTGGGCTAAATTGTAAATAATAAAGTCTTCTGTGCAATTTTACAATTCTTCAACTCTTCATAAAAGTCGCGACTTGTGTCTTGCTGCAGTAAGTATCGACCGATACTAGTCAGTATCGATCGATACTGGGGCAATGACGTGCTTCCTTCCTTTATGGTGTCGGTGTCGGTCGATACAAGGGCTTCAAATCGGGTACTCAGCTACACGAACTTCTGTTTTGCTCCAAAATGCTCCAAAAAGCTCCAATATCTCCAATTATGCTCCAAACGTGCTAAAACCTGTAAAAGACTCTAAAACACTACAAAATAGTAGAAAGACTCTATAAAACGGACTTATATCATGGCCTAAACGGGGTAAAAACCATGATATATCACACTTGCCGGTTGAGTTGGAATACAAGGCCTTATGGGCGGTCAAACTTCTCAACTTTGACATCAAATCAGCCTCGGAAAGGCGTCTCCTACAATTGAACGAGCTCGATGAGGTCCTCCTAGATGCTTATGAAAGTTCACATCTCTACAAGGAGAGGAAAAAATTGTTCCATGACAAGAAGATAACACCCAAGGATCTTAAGCTTGGAGACCAAATGTTGTTGTTTAACTCCCGGTTGAAGCTATTTCCCGGGAAGCTCAAGTCAAGATGGTCCGGGCCTTTTAAGATCAAAGAAGTGAGACCGTATGGCGCGGTAGTGTTGTGGAACAAGACGGGTGAAGAGTTCACGGTCAATGGACAACGTCTTAAGCCCTACTTGGCGAGTGATTTCATTGAGGAAGAGGTCACATTTCCTCTTTCTAACCCTCCTTCCGCCTAAACGTGGTAACAAACATCGAACTTAGTGACGTTAAACAAAGTGCACTTGGGAGACATTCTCATGTTTATCCTTGTATATACTTTTCCTTTTTATCTTTTCAATATTTTCTAGTTCTTTTTGATGTTGTGTTAAGTGTTGATAGGGTTCTTGACGGTCTAAGAGGTGAGATCGAGTTAAAGGAAGTGTGTGGCGCAAAGAGATGGCGTACGCCGGCCAAGCTTAGCCCGGTGTGATGGCCCGGTATGGAAGAGTGCAAAAATCAGGGGAAATGCCGGCCATTGACACCGACTGACTCTGGGCCGGTGTAGACTTGCCTCCCTTTTGCCTCGAACAAGGTTGGCCCGGTGTGGCGGCACCGCCCTCATGCACCGATTGGAAACTAGCCGGTATCGAACTCAGCAATGACTCGCACAAATGCGTACCGGATGCGCGCATCGGATGGAGAAGGACCGGTATTGGGCACTTGCAAAAATCTGGGAAAATTCCGGCCAACAATACCGGCCGACGTTGGCCCGGTGTGAGGACATACCGCTCATGTGTACCGGCTGGATATGGACCGGTGTTGAAAGCACGAGATGCTTAGTTCAAACGCACACCGCCCTTGCACACCGGATGGAGATGGATCGGTGTTGATCGAATTCAAATCTGGTCAAACCATATCTATGGACAAGCGGTCCGAGCCTTCGTCCAGCGGTCCGCCTGGTGCAGCCACCCTGGTAAGCGACCCGACCCGCCAGGTAAGTCTTCTTCCTCCTTGTCGCCAACCAATCTCACCAAGAATCTCAAAACTTCATTTGCTCATAACTTTCTCCCCTCTTGCTCAAAAATCGTGATTCAAGTTGCTAAATTTTCATTCTCCTCTCCTCTCTCTGAATCTACCAACGATTTTGTCATTTGTTCTTGCATTCCCAAGGTATTTTACTCAAAATTTTCGTGGAAATCAAGAACTTGCTCTTAAAATTTAAGCTTAATGATTTTGTTTGAGAAATGCATTCACTTGATCATACACCTTGGGGATTTGACTCGAAAATGATTGTGTTTGGTGATTCTTGTGCTAATTTGTGTACTACTAGGGAAAATTGTGTTCCTTGAATCATTGTCTCTAGAGTTCAAAGGTGGAAACTTTGACAATTTAATTGAGTTATTGAAGCATCTAAAGGAGATAATCGATTTTTTTAATTAGTTATTGGATGTCTTCTAAATCATTAAGCATTGTATTTGTCTCTTGAATGCCTTTGCTTGAATTTGGGAAATATTGTGTCCTGTCTCTTGAAACTCATACACTTTTTGAGATAATGTAGGCACCATGGGGACAAAGAGCAATGCAACTCAAGGTCAAAGTCTACCCACGAAGAAGCAATTGGCTCTAGTGGAATGCTCTAAAAACCAAGGGAAGAAAAAGAGAGCGGCGCTAGACAATGAAGGAGAGGAGAACGCAAGGAACGTGGTGCAAGTGAAGAGGAAGAGGAAGAGGAACATGGTGCTAATTTGTGTACTACTAGAGAAAATTGTGTTCCTTGAATCATTGTCTCTAGAGTTCAAAGGTGGAAACTTTGACAATTTAATTGAGTTATTGAAGCATCTAGAGGAGATAATCAATTTTTTTAATTAGTTATTGGATGTCTTCTAAATCATTAAGCATTGTATTTGTCTCTTGAATGCCTTTGCTTGAATTTGGGAAATATTGTGTCTTGTCTCTTGAAACTCATACACTTTTTGAGACAATGTAGGCACCATGAGGACAAAGAGCAATGCAACTCCAGGTCAAAGTCTACCCACGAAGAAGCAATTGGCTCTAGTGGAATGCTCTAAAAACCAAGGGAAGAAAAAGAGAGCGGCGCTAGACAATGAAGGAGAGGAGCACGCAAGGAACGTGGTGCAAGTGAAGAGGAAGAGAGTTCCCAAGCCCAAGCAAAGAGACCCTACCTACAATGAATATCTCAAGAAGCTCAAGGCGGTGAAGTTCGTGGAGACGAGATTCCCGGTTAAGGCCATACTTGAAAAAATGGGGATCTATGAAGATGTGAAAGCAATCTTCACCAACATGGGCTTTGGGAATGTCTTTGATTTGGCTCACACCACTCACAAGGACCAAACTTGCCAATTTCTAGCATCTTTGGAGGCGATGTTCTATGACCGAGACGATATGAGCGCCAATGTGGATGACGGTCATGGATTCATTGAGTTCAAGGTGGGGCGAGAAGCTTACAAGATGACTTTCCATGAGCTAAGTGAAGTGTTTGGGTTCAAGGAAGAAGGGACCAAGAGAGGACTCAAGTTTGTCCATGGGGTTAATGATCTTTCGTACTTGTGGAACATTATTGGCATGGGGGAATACAACCCCGGTGCTATCAAGAGCTCTTGCATTCGCCATCCCGCCATACGCTATGTCCACAAAACCCTTGCTCATAAACTCTTTGCCAAGAAAGAGTTCAGGACCGTGTTGGAAGATGAGATGGAGTTGCTTGCTCTAGGTCTAAGTCCGTTTCTAGACACACCTCGGGATAAAAGGGTATTCATTGGCGATGAGGCAAACCCGGGTCTAGCCCCGATTCTCGTGAATCATTTGCTTGGGTACAAAAAGTGGGCTCACGCTACAAAGATGAAGGAACCTCAATTGCACATAGGTGGTTTGGTTACTTCAATTCTTAAAGCCAAGGGTGTCGAGTTGGTAGAAGATGCCAAGGAGGTAGAACTCATGGATGAAGCTTATTTATCGAGAACGGGATTCTTTGAAGGCAAGTTAGGCAACACATATTCCTACAACCTCAAGCTCACCGAGTCCAATACCGTGAAGCTTATGTTGCCCAATGCTCCTCTCACCAAGCTTCGAGGGAGAAAGGACATCCACTTCTACCCAACCAACGGCCACTTATATAACCCAACCACGGATCCACCACTTGAGGCAATACGCTTATCAAAGAAGAAAGCCAAGCAAGCACGAGGGGACGAGGCCGATGCATCCAACGGTCTAGATGAAGAGGATGAGAGACCGTTTTCCACCGACCCCAAGTACGGAAGCCAGAGGTATAGCTTCGATCCCTATGATGGGAAGATGCCGGACATTGACACTCAACATGCACACCACCAAACAAGACTCCTTTAACGGTGGTGCAAGTGGTAAGATATAACAATGAGGAAATTGGTGAAAACGGTCAAGAGTTTGAAGAAGACGGTCAAGGAGCTCAAGGCAAAGGGTGCAAAGGCTAGCCCATCCCACGACCAAGGAGAGACAAGCACAATGGACCGAGAGGAAGTTTGTGAGAGCTTTATGGCATTGGACCAAGGCCTTGCGCTACATGGAAGAGAGATCGTGCTCCATGAAGACGCACACCGTTCGTGGGCTCATGAAGAGAAGATGGCCAAGAGGAAAGCGACGAGATCCCCATCTCCTTGCTCGAGCAACCCGTCTTATTCCATGGGGTTTTCTTCCCCAGCTCAAAGTTTCTAGGTAACACTCCAACCCTTGTACATAGTTTTTCTTTTCTTTTGAGTCTAGCATTTTATTTTTGTTTTAGGTTTCTCCTTTAAATTTATTTCACACCGGGACGGTGTGATTTAAGTTTGGGGGAGGGACCGGTATCTAATCATGGCTTTTTTTTATCTTATTTTGATTTTTGCATATTGAGTCTCATGCATTCATGCATTTATATAAGGCATAGAAAAACACAAAAAATCGAAAAATTTTGAAAATTTTGAAAATACAAAAAGAAAGCATGTAGTTGCATTTCATGAGTAGGGTCGAGTCTAGTAGAATATAGGTTGCATTGCAAGTGCATAGGGAGCACTAATGATTTTTCCTTGTAGAGTATCATTTTAAGAACTTTGTTCAATGCCCTTGTTGCAAGTTGTTTGATGCTTTTGATCTCGTGTTTGAAATCAAGGATGAACCATATTTTGATCTCATGTCTCATTACTTGAGTCTTAGCTAAAGCAAGTTGTCAATTGACTCCAATCCTACTTAAGTGAGAACCATAATTTTGACATTTTAATTATCATGTTTATGCATCTCATAGTGAATTCATGGTTACCATATACATATTTGGGCTTTCTTGTCCTCTTCACCACCCTCTTGTTAGCTCAAATAGCTGATTCCCATCATTGGAACGGTTAACCACTCCCTTAACCTACCTTCCTTTCAAGCCAATTTTTTAGTGAGCGAATGTAAGGCCTAATTTTTCGAGTAAGCTTGGCAAAAAGTGTTGAGTTTAGGGCGACAAGGATAGGTTTGCATGTAGATCTAGCCCCACATCAAGGGTTAGACTAAGCTAGGCTAGATGGGAAGGGATGTTTTGGGGTTTAGTATGAACAAAAGTGTGTGATCAATGACATTTTGGTGGAGGAAAGGAATAATTCCAAGGGTGATCGTGAAGGCAAAGGGGGGAAATGCAATGTTGTGAACTGGTTGGTGTTCTAGAGTCCGTCTCAAAGAGTTCAATGAACAAGAAAGAAGCCAAAAATTGGCTAAGGCATCAAGTGATGAGAATTGAGGCAAAGCAAAGAAAAGAAAGAAAGGAAGAGCTAAGGAAACGACAAAGAGAAGCGCCAAGCCACCAAGTTCAAGTGCGAAGAAGGAATCCCCCAAGTAAGAGAAGAAGATGAAATGAAGAGATATAAAAGATGTGTGGGACATGAAGACAAAAAGCCTTGTGAAAATGGTAGCTTAGGTTTGGAACTTCATGGGTTAGAAATGCTAGGGTTAGAGATATCTTAGGCATTGGGTAGATGTAAAGCTATCCTTGTATGCATAGGTTTCCTTTTACTCTTAGCATTTTGCTAAAGCTTGCTCATTTTATAGAGAGATCCCTTGCATTGGAACAACCGCATATGTTCGAGATCATCTTAGTCTCAAGACCTTTACCTTAGCCAAATGGATTCACTTGACTTGCATAAGCATGATCCACTTGAAACGATTTAATGTATGTCAAAGGATTGGATGATAAGAACGCTTGTGTAGGTTGAGACTTGGGCTTGGTTCATGTAGGGATAGATATGGCTAGCTCTTTTTGAGTAGACTTGTTTGATCGCATCTTAGAGCTAGCAACTTGGACATTGAGTTTGAATTCTTTTAGTGATACTTGTGGATTTGAGCTCCCGCCTTCAAACCTCGCTCCCTACTTGTTCTTGTTTGCTTGAGGGCAAGCAAAGGGATAAGTTTAGGGGAGTTGATATTAGTATATTTTACCTCTTTTAAGCATTCATTTAGTTTAGGTTTCATCTCTTTTGCACATGTCTCATAGCATTTCTCTAGCATTTTTTTCTCATTTAGGGTTTAGATTATTTATACTAGGTCTTAGAGAGTCTTGCTTGGTTTGGAGTATGTTTCTAGGTGTTTGGAGACTTTTGGAGACCTTAGAAGAACTTGCACTTGGATTTGGATCAAGGAAGGATGGCTTGAAGCAAAGGTGAAATCGGACTGACCACACCGGCCCACGGCACCGGCCCGTCACCGACCGGTATCGCAGCCTTGGCCGAGGCAGGGAGAATGCTGGGCCACCACACCGGCTTGTCACCGACCGGTGTCCCAACCTCAGGACACGCAGCACCGACCCTCGACCGACCGGCATGCTCGTCCGGTGTTGAATGCTCGCGCGGACAGGCCAAATGCCGACCCGCAGTACCCCTCGGGCATCGACCGGCATCCAACTTCAGGATATGCAATGCCGGACCATTCTCAACTGGCGTGCCTGTCCGGCACGCAACCAACATGCGGACAGGCCAAATGCTGACCCGCAGTACCGCCCCGTCTCGACCCGGCATGAAGACATCGACCGAAGACCACCCACACCGGCCCGCCATACCGGACCACCACCGGCCGGTGTAGATTGTGCGACCCAAGACCCGACCGGGTCAAGACCCGGTTTATTCCGGGTTGACTCGGTCGCCCACCTTCCCTATATAAACTCTGAACCTAATTTTCTCTTGATCTAAGTTTTTCTCTAGCTAAAAAAAAACCTTCCTTTTAGGGTTCTAAGTGTTCTTTATGATTTGTAAGAGACATCTTCTTTTATTTATGCAATTTAAGTTTGGATTTCTACCTTCTATCTCTTCTTTCTTAATCAAATCATCATCTAATCATGGGATTTAACATCTTCTTCATGAGATTTGTTGGGTTCCTCATGATTAGTGAGTAGTCTCTTAAAATCTTGGGATGAGGTATGTTTAGGGTGATCCAATGGTTGATTCATGATGTTTAGGATTAGATTTGTCAGTTTCCCTTCTTACTAAGTGTGTTTAATGCTAGATTAGACTTGAGAAAGTTGATTTAGAGCTTAGAGAATTTCACACCCACAAAGTGTTTGATGAAATTCCCCAAAGAACTTAGTAAGAGATAAACATGTTTAGCCTATGAGAGTAGTTGTCTAGGGTGTTTATTGGTTGATTTAAATGTTGAATTTAATGCTTGCTAATCATTCTATCACAAATGAGAATTTGTTCTTGATTTAGTGATTAGCAAAGTGATTAGTGCTTTGAGAAAGGATTAGTAATAATTAGTGATCATAACCTATGGATTAGCATTGATTGTGCATTGGACATCATGAATTAGCTATAGGATCATTTTATTTTCATAACCTCATCCTTGGATTCGCCTTTTATTATTGCATTTAAGCTCGTTTAGTTTTGCTAGTTCTTGTTCCTTATCTCTTTTGAATTAGATCGCTAGAATTAATCTCAAAACCAATCATATTTGCTTAACTTGAATAGTTCTATGAATTCTTGGTGTATTGGAACTTAACCCATTGAATTCGATACCTCTTATGCTACTTAGCATCTAGAGAATTGATATCTAGATAGACACAAAAGTCTATTATCACTCAGCGAGAGTGTCTTCCATCCAGTAACATATTTGAACAAAGACATGAATAGATGGCTCTTCATACTCGGTACTAATGACTCTTCTGAGACTCACAACCTCATCAACACCTTTTAAATTGACGCATATACCCATTCAGGAGTTACCAATCTTGAAATCCCAGACTCCGTTAATGTATCGTATCCACCGTCCTGCCATTACAACCACGTACGCATCTGCAGGATTTCGTATTCAAAAATCACTCAATTTTATTCCAAATCACAAGTGTACGATAATTTAAAAGTAGAGATGAGACCTACCGTCTTCTGTATTCACCATAATCATTTTCCCTCTATCTCTTGGAACCATAAATCATTTGTCTTTCTCCATTTTCCCTCTCATATGCTATATGAATGATAGAAATCGTTGAAATGGTAGTCCAGCAAAGTGTTGTACACTTTATCCCAAATTCTAACCCTAAAACATAGTCTAATCAGACACGTTTTTCTGACAAATCGATATTAGCCAAGCAATCAAGGGTTTTTCTACAGTAAAACAAACTCAATCTATTTTCCAATGTTTTAAAGTTCCCGCCTCCCAATATAATCTAATTCATCTACAAAACACCCAAATATCGAAACGAAAAAACCTTCAAAAAACACCCAAATTCATCTACAAAAATATTAGAAATAACGACCCAAATGTTGAAACGAATGCCCAAATTCGGAGGCCGAAAAACGATCTAGGGATGAAACGACATCGTTTTGTCTGTAACCAGAGTGCAAGTCAACGCGGGTCAACGCGCGCATGTGTACAGTAAAAAGCGATTGTGGGTATTTCTCTCTCCTAATTTTTACACTAATAAGGGTATTTTGGATATTTTGAGCATTTTTAAATTGTTCATATTCAAAAACTACCCAACTCCCCACTACCCAACTAAAACACACCCATTTTGCCAATTAAAAACTTAAAACTACCATATTTGGCTATTTCCTAATTCATCCTATATATTTAGTAACGAGTTATATTATTTTTAATCGCGTTAAACAAATTAATAACACATAACACACAAACTATGAAAAAAATTCTTTCATGGTTATAGTTCCATGAAATCCTCGTATTGGTGAAAATTCAGCGCATATGTATCAAAAAAAAAATTTATGGCATAATTTTTCAGCATGCTTGATGGATGGATTTGGGTAGTTTGGTTTCAATTTCTCTTCTCGAGGTTTCCTTTCCCCGACTTCAAAATCGACAAAGTTATTTTGAAGAGAAAGAGAAGAGTGAGAGAGAACGTGAGAAGAGCGGAGATATGAGAGAGAACGTGAGAAAGAGTGGAGAGAGGAGAGAAAATTTCTTTGCTTACATGGCCGGCGAAGGGTATAATTGTCAAATGCAACCTCCTGCACATATGTCAGACTGGTTTTTGAAAATGTTTGATTAGTTATCTAATTTTGCTTTGGTTCTAGATTTTCTAGCTAGTTGTCCCATTTCATAAAAACACAAAACAGAAAAAGAAAAAATGAAGCGTTTATAGTTTTGACACGTGTTTTTATAGTTGGGTGGACAAAATTCCGTGTTAACGTCCGGCCTACACTTGTGCATTGAGACACGCATACCACAGTGACGGTCCAGACAAAAGAGAGTGTTGAACTTTCCTCAATTTGGTCAATAAAACGACAAAACTTGAAATATCCCACGAATCTTCTCTTTTCCTTTGCCGCCACACCAAAAAATCGTTTTACATTAACATTAGGGGTATTACTATATGTGTCGGTGTATCTATATATATGGAAGACAGACGTACGAAAGCTTTGAGATTAAAGCAAAATAGAGAGCAATGACCACCACTAGATTAATCTTGCGTCGTAATGCAAGACCGTCGGATCACTTTCTTCCATCATCTTCTGCGCCGATGTGTTATCTGTCACGCACAAGAATCCTGAAATGCTCGTTGAGGCTAGGATCGGACGGTCAGAATCAGAAACTGTCCTTTAAAGATAAAGAGAGAAAATCACCGGTGGAGGTGAAAGCTTGTTTGCCTAGTTCAGAGATGGTGATCACAAGTAAGACACAAGTAAGACGAGGATTAATGGATTTGGTGCTTCTTGTTACACAAGTAACCGATGTTGTTCTCACGGAGTTAAGGCAAGTCGTCAAAAGACATGCATGGAAACTGCAGATGCAGAGGAATATAGAAAGGGTATAATCTTTTTTTTTTTTTTTTTATCTTGATCTATTTGATTTTTATGAAGTGCATGGTTGAAATTGAAACCAGATCTGGTATTTTTTGGGGACTTAATCCCCCCACTGCAATTTAATCAAAGTTGGCCACTATCAATGTATGAAATGGCAAAATTCCCATCACTCCATATATTCTTAAGATTAGTTTGGATTTTGACTTGGAATCCTCAATAATAATAATGAAAAAGCCCGCCCTTTGTCAAAATAGAATTTGTGGACCCTAATAAAGTTTAATTTTTTGTTAAAAGATTTAAGGAAATTTGCTTAATAAAAAAAAATCGGATTTTTTTTTTTTAATTTCTAATCTCTATGATTTTTTTTTTTGACAAAAGAAAAGAATTAGAAATCTCTATGAAAATTTGAGTCTCATTTTAATAGGTTTATGTGAGTTGAACTAAATTGTTTAGAGAATATGATGATTATTTATTGTGGTCCTACTCCTACCTATTTTGTACGGCCGGTTTAAAGCTTTTTAAAAATGTTTATGCATGGATCATTTTCTTTGGAACTTTCCTCATCTTATATAGAAACATTTTGTGAAACCATGTTAAATACGTTTTTTAAAACAGTTTAAAACAGTTGAAGATACGCAATGTCTATACGTCGTGTGAATACTCGTGATAATTATTTGGGTGAATTGGGTGAATATGGATATTATTAGGAAAATGACAATTGATAAAATGAAATTAGATTTGACCAAAATTTTATCTCATTAGAGACCGAAATGCCCCTACAGGAAAGAGGCAGAAATTCTGTCGCAGCATTAAATGTACTGTCGCTGCTAAACGAGTTAGCAAAATTATCGTCGCTACTGTTAATTAATTCAGTTATCGTGTTAACTCAATTCTCATATCGCTTTACGTTTATGTTTATCGGGATGACCTAGTTATCAGATCATACAAAATATAAAAAAAACAAAATTAAACTCGTAAATTAACGTTTTTTATTTATGTATATATAAGTTCAATAAAAAAGATTTGTATTTTTCTTACGTAATTAACATGATAACAATTATAACAACTTATTATATAGAATGTTATCGTGTTAACAATAATATCTGAATACTTATAATGTGCTACCACTAATATCTGATAAGTGGTTAACATGCTAAATAATATGATATCGTGATAAGTTTATGTTTATTGTGTTAACTTAGTTTTCATATCATATAAACTATGAAAATTCAAATTAAATTCGTGAATTAATGTTTTTTAAATTGTGTATATATAAGTATAAAAAAATGATTAATGTTTCTCTTAAGTAATTGACACAATAACAATTATAACAACATATTATATAGAAGTCAAGTTAACATTTTTAGTTAACGTATAACATTATTAACAAGTCAAGTTAACAATTCATTTTAGCATATAACATTGTTAACAAGTAAGTTGACATGTAAACATCATTAACAAGTCAAGTTAACGTATAATATCGTTAACATATCACAAAATTGAACAAGATAACATATTAGAGTTAACAAGATGTCTCCGCAGTCGATAACATTGTTATCGCTGATATGTAACTGAACACGATAACATATTACAGTTAACAAGATGTCTCCACAGTCGATAACATTGTTATCGCTAATATGTAACTGAACACGATAACATATTGGAATTAATAAGATGTCTCCACAATCGATAACATTTTTATCGTTGATATGTAACTCAACACGATAACATATTTCTAACGCCCGCGTTCCGGAATAATTGATTATTGGGTGAAATAATTAATTTGGGTTTGTTCAGGGGTAGTATCGATCGATACTAGCCTTGTATCGATCGATACCTGTCGGGGGTAGTATCGATCGATACTGGCCTGTATCGGTCGATACCAGTCGGGGTTTCCTTATTGTCTTCTTCCTCTTCTCTTCTTACGGTGAATAAACCATTCTTTTGGGAAAAATCAGAATTGGTCGTGAGAGAGAGAGAGGGAGAGAGAGAAAGGAAAAAAAGGAGCTTGGTGAAGCTTGGATCTTGCGAGATCAAGAGAGTTTGAGCTTGGAGAGAAGCTTGAAGAAGAGGTTGGAAGAGCGTGGTTTTGGCGTGAGCTAAGGGGAAAGAGAGGGAGGTCTTCTAGAGCTCGATCCATCCGATCTAAGGTGAGTTGTGACCAAAGGTTAGCAATTAAGCTTGTGTGGTGCTTGTTTAAGCTTGATTGATGAGTTTGGGGCTTTGTCTTGGCGATTTCTGGGTTTAGATTTCGTGAACGTTGAGAGTCGCAGGGGAGTATCGATTGATACCATGGGTGTATCGATCGATACCAGTCCCTTGTCGGTAGACATGTGTTGTTTCAGTATCGATCGATACCAGTGCCTTTTTGGTAGACGCGTGTTGTTTTAGTATCGGTCGATACCAGTGGTGTATCGGTCGATACCAGGGGTGTATCGGTCGATACCAGGGGTGTATCGATCGATACCAGGGGTGTATCGATCGATACCAGTTGTTGGTTGTGCCTTGTGAGCATGTTGTGTGTTTACTTTTCAGGCTGTGTGTTTAGCTTTTCTTAGAGTAGAATTGCTAGGCGTTGGTTTAGTTTTTCATGGGATTGAATTGCTATTTGTGCTGGAAGTTTTAATTGGTGTTAATTAATTATTCGTGTTGCAAATTGCTAATTGTTGTGCTTATTGGTAGCCTGTTGTTGGGAGGATCAATCACACTCAGCGTTTGGTTAGCCAAATGTTGATGCATCACTTTTGTCGATGCAGGTAAAGATAAGGCGTGATCGTGGAATCGAGGCAGTGAAGAGGGGATGATTAGGACTCGGGGTTTTGTTGTTGTTGTTGTTGTTGCTTTTGTTGTTAGCTTGTGTAAGCTGTAGAACTTGTTCTTGTATTGTTTAATTATATAAAAAAAATAAAAAATGCGGTCGTTTCAGTTGGTATCAGAGCCCATACGGTTCTAGGAGCCTAGGTGGTTCTAGAATAAATTGGGTGTTGTGTGGGGGTCTTAGATTCATCCTCTTCGAGCCTTGTGAGATTCCACGGTGAGTATCTTTATTGTGATGATTGTTTTTAGTTTTCTTAACTTGTGCTTCTGCACGTTGTAGATGGCTAGAGGGCGTGGTAGAGGTCGTGGCCGTGGTAGGGGCCGTGGCCGTGTGCCGGAGGAGCAGGTCGAGGAGTCGCGTGCGAGTCAGGTTGGGTATGAGGGTGTGGCTGGTGTGACTGCCGTTGGGGCTGGCGTGAGCGCCAGTGTGGCTGGTGTTCCAGCGGGTGCTGCAGGTGTAGCAGCGGGTGCTGCGGGTGTAGCAGCGGGTGATGCTCGGGCCCGAGATGATCGCATAGCGGATCTTTTGACGAGGTTGTTGAAGCGGTTACCAGAGAGGGTACCGCCTCAGGCTCCTGTGGTTCCGGTAGTTGTGGAGGCTCAGCCTCAGGTGGCAGCTGCGGTTGCTGTGGAGCTCCCATCCTACCTTAGGATGATGGAGCAGATGCAGAGGATTGGCACGGGGTTCTTCTCTGGAGGTGCTAATCCTGAGGACGCTGATGCGTGGCTGGGGAGGGTAGAGAGGAATTTCCTCTCGAGTAGGTGTCCCGCGGGATACCAAGTGGACATTGCGGCATTATATGGAGGGTGATGCGCATCTCTGGTGGAGGGGTGTGGCAGCACGGAGAGTTCAGGCCGTGATGGTTTGGGCGGATTTTGTGGAGGAGTTTAACTTCAAGTACTTCCCTCAGGAGGCGTTCAACCGGTTAGAGTCGAGGCTTGCGAGTTTGACTCAGGGGGATCGGTCGGTACGCGAGTATGAGGTGGAGTTCAACCGGCTCGGGTCTTATGTTAGACGAGCGGTTGAGAGTGAGTCGGCCCGTGTGCAGAGATTTCTGATGGGTCTTCGGGTTGACTTGAGGAACCGTTGCATGGTGAGGGCTTTTTGCACGGTTGATGAGTTGGTTGACACTGCAGCCTTGCTTGAGGAGGGTCTGAAAGACGAGGTGGTAGCGGTTACACCGAGTTTTCAGGCGAGACCTGTGCAGCAGCAGTCCTGTCCGAGCAGAGGCGGTAAGCCGATGCAAGGACAGAAGGGGAAGCGGGAAAGCGCTTCGAGAGGTAGTCGGGGTGGTCCGGGTTTCTTTGGTTGTGGGACCATGGATCATCGAGTGGCGAGCTGTCCTCAGAAGGGTCAAGGAGCTTCGTCGGAAGAAGATTCCGAAGATGCGAGTTATGTGGAACTGTGACGGGGTGCAGGAGGAAACTTGGGAGCCAGAGGCTAGGATGGAAGCAAGGTTCCGGAAGTGGTTCCAGAAGCAAGCTGCGGCTTGAGTTCCATCGAGAGGTTCCAGTTTGGGTTGTAGCTGTATGCCCTGTGTGTTTCATTTTGTATTTCCGTTGTGTGGAACGATGTTACATTATGATGTATAATAAGATGGATGTTCTTATTGCTGTTGTGAGAGTTGCGTGTTTCAGTTAAGCTTGTTCGGAAAAATGAGTCAAGTGACGGGACCGGGTTATTTCACTTAGCGGTTCTGTGTGGTGGGTTGGATTGCAGGCGTATGGTACTTGTTTGTTTTATTACGTTTGTATTGATGACCTACTGCAGAGAGTTGTTGGGTGTTAGAGCTAGCCTAGTCATGGTTGTCTTGACAAGTTTCTCTAAAGCGAGCCGACACTGGAGGGTGCGCAAGGGATGTGCGATGGCCTGGTTATTGGTTATGCACGGTAGATATTCCGGGTACGGAATATGGGTGATGCCGGTGTTGCCTTGCGAGGATTTACACGGATCACGGGAGGTAGTTCAGTCGAGATGCTTATAGATGTGTGACTTATTGCTCGTTGAGAGGACTGGTTCCTCTGGTGCCGATAGCTCGCATGACTGTGTGTCTTGAGAGTGTGATTGGCGATGTACCCAGACTCGGAAGGTTTATAGCCTAGAGTGATACGTGATACCGTGGATTCGTAAGGAGTATATCCTAGACGTAGGATATATTGCCTAGAATTGAGTGGTATGGGGTATCGAGACTCTTACAGGTTATATTACCGAGTGGAGTGGTATGGCAGATACCCAGAACTCGGAGATGCTGCGGTGTCTTGGGTGCTGTGGTATGGTTGATACCTTGCGAGGTATGGTGAATATCCTGCGGGATATGGCAGATACCCAGAACTCGGAGATGCTGCGGTGTCTTGGGTGTTGTGGTATGGTTGATACCTTGCGAGGTATGGTGAATATCCTGCGGGATATGGCAGATACCCAGAACTCGGAGATGCTGCGGTGTCTTGGGTGCTGTGGTATGGTTGATACCTTGCGAGGTATGGTGAATATCCTGCGGGATATGGCAGATACCCATAACTCGGAGATGCTGCGGTGTCTTGGGTGTTGTGGTATGGTTGATACCTTGCGAGGTATGGTGAATATCCTGCGGGATATGGCAGATGCTCGGAACTCGGAGATGCTGCGGTGTTTTGAGTGATGGGGTTTGGCTTGTGTTTGAGCAATAAGTACATATGATGCCGCGGTGTCATAAGCATAAGGACTGAGTGGGAAACCTCGGAGGTTGGTATTGGACCTCGTGTGAGTGTTGAGATGGCCGGGTTGGCCAAGGTTTATGTAATCGTTGCGACGATTAAGGTTCATTAGAGATGAACGGTAACGAAGATTCGAGGACGAATCTATGTTAGTGGGGGAGAATTGTAACGCCCGCGTTCCGGAAGAATTGATTATTGGGGGAAATAATTAATTCGGGTTTGTTCAGGGGTAGTATCGATCGATACTAGCCTTGTATCGATCGATACCTGTCGGGGTAGTATCGATCGATACTGGCCTGTATCGGTCGATACCAGTCGGGGTTTCCTTATTGTCTTCTTCCTCTTCTCTTCTTACGGTGAATAAACCATTCTTTTGGGAAAAATCAGAATTGGTCGTGAGAGAGAGAGAGGGAGAGAGAGAAAGGAAAAAAAGGAGCTTGGTGAAGCTTGGATCTTGCGAGATCAAGAGAGTTTGAGCTTGGAGAGAAGCTTGAAGAAGAGGTTGGAAGAGCGTGGTTTTGGCGTGAGCTAAGGGGAAAGAGAGGGAGGTCTTCTAGAGCTCGATCCATCCGATCTAAGGTGAGTTGTGACCAAAGGTTAGCAATTAAGCTTGTGTGGTGCTTGTTTAAGCTTGATTGATGAGTTTGGGGCTTTGTCTTGGCGATTTCTGGGTTTAGATTTCGTGAACGTTGAGAGTCGCAGGGGAGTATCGATTGATACCATGGGTGTATCGATCGATACCAGTCCCTTGTCGGTAGACATGTGTTGTTTCAGTATCGATCGATACCAGTGCCTTTTTGGTAGACGCGTGTTGTTTTAGTATCGGTCGATACCAGTGGTGTATCGGTCGATACCAGGGGTGTATCGATCGATACCAGGGGTGTATCGATCGATACCAGTTGTTGGTTGTGCCTTGTGAGCATGTTGTGTGTTTACTTTTCAGGCTGTGTGTTTAGCTTTTCTTAGAGTAGAATTGCTAGGCGTTGGTTTAGTTTTTCATGGGATTGAATTGCTATTTGTGCTGGAAGTTTTAATTGGTGTTAATTAATTCTTCGTGTAGTAAATTGCTAATTGTTGTGCTTATTGGTAGCCTGTTGTTGGGAGGATCAATCTCACTCAGCGTTTGGTTAGCCAAATGTTGATGCATCACTTTTGTCGATGCAGGTAAAGATAAGGCGTGATCGTGGAATCGAGGCAGTGAAGTGGGGATGATTAGGACTCGGGGTTTTGTTGTTGTTGTTGTTGCTTTTGCTGTTAGTTTGTGTAAGCTGTGGAACTTGTTCTTGTATTGTTTAATTATATATATAAAAAAAATGCGATCGTTTCAATATTATTGTTAGCAAATCTCCATCTTCAGACACGATCGGTTCCCCAGATGTGAACC
This sequence comes from Eutrema heterophyllum, assembly GCA_002933915.1. Classification (NCBI taxonomy): domain Eukaryota; kingdom Viridiplantae; phylum Streptophyta; class Magnoliopsida; order Brassicales; family Brassicaceae; genus Eutrema; species Eutrema heterophyllum. The sequence continues at coordinate 48,668 of PKMM01014859.1, read as the reverse complement.
TCTCAACCATTGGAACTTCGTTCACAACGTGGCCTTGATGAGAAGAGATGGGTGGCCTCTCGCCTTTATCCTGAATTGTAGTAAAAGAGTATCTATGTTGTAGAATATAATGAGATAAACTAGTTATATGATAATAATCGTAATGTTAACAACTATGTCCAGTTCAGAGCTAAAAAAACATAATTACCGGATCACCGGCGGGCACACTTCAAACCTACTAGATGGCGATGATTCATCGTATTGTTCTTCCTGCCAGTTTTCCTCAACCTCGGCGTTGCTCCGCTTTCCAAGTTCTACAGAAATTTGAAAATCAAATAGTTGTTAACTAGCCGTCGTTAACTAATTAATTAGCTGTTGTCGATAGTTTATACGAAGTTAGCACGATAACTTTGTTAGTCCTGAAATAATTACCATGTAGTGGTAACTGCTATACCCTAAGTAAATAACAAATTGAAATCAGCGAATAACTTACAACTTCTCCAATGACAACCACAAATATAAACGGGTTCATCCACGGGTTCATATGAAAATTGCCTACAAACTCAACCACAGTAATGATAAATAGCTGCTAACCCATTTGCGTTGCTTTTAATAAAATATCAAAAAGAGATTCAAACATTTTTATCCTAATTCTACATGCTAAACCAATTATCTTATACTATTTAAACGGGTTTACCTTAACGAGAAGCGGCCAGCGGGTTTACATTATTGTTAAGTACTACCTTAACGAGAAGTGGCAAGTATCTGCGGATAACTACCTTAACGACCAACATCAATTATCTAGATCTAAAATCACAAAGAAACTCAGATCTAGATAGAGAACCAACCATCGTCATCAACCCACCATAAGAAAGAGATCCCGATGGCTGAAGCAAGAACCACCGGGGTCGCCCTTTAACCTTCAATAAATCACCACCTAGAGATGTAGATCTTACCAACCATCACACTCCTTTAACAATGGAAGATTATATTTTCTCAAGTGAAGAGGAATACCGAAGGGGAAACTTTTGTCACCGCCGTCAGCGGAATTAGAGGGATTGAGATGAAAAGAATAAGAGAGAAGAAGAAGAGAGAGAGGAAAGAGAAAAGAAACAAAGAAGATGAAGAGAGAGAAGATGAGAATGAAGATAAAATAGAAGAGAAAGAGAAGATGACAGAATTTTAGGGGTCCACCACATTACGTAATGAGTCTAAACGATAGGTGTTACCTTTCAGTCAGGTATAGGGGTATCAAAGTCTTTACACGATGAGCAGTATCATCGAACAGTGACGCGAACTCCCTACTTAATTTTGATGTTAATATATAGTAGATGTTGCAATTTTCCTAATTATTTCTAAGAGAGTAAAGAAAAATATATATACTTTTGAATATATAGTTAAGTTTTTTTTCTCATTGAATGTAGGTGATAATTGACTGCAGATTCTTCACCCTATTCGCCGTTGCTGGAACTTTATTGGGTTCTGTACTGTGTTTCTTAGAGGTAGTTTTTCTTCTTCAGCTTTAAATATTCTTAATATGAATTTTGAATTAATGTCATGAAACCTAATTTTTTATGGGTGGAAACTATTTTGTTGAACTACATGGTAACTATTCGATAACACAGACCAGCTGCATCTAATGTTACATGCGATTTACAGGGCTGCTCTCGTGTCTTAGAATGCTACACACATTATCTTAAGGGATTGTCGAATGGAGCAAAGGGAAACACAATTCATATTTTAATCGAAGCCTTAGGTATTGGTCTAATCCTGACTCGTTGAGTGGTGTGCATACACAATTCATATTTTCTTCTTATGATCTCTAAAACTGCAGATATGTTCTTGTTCGGAACATCCATGCTAGTTCTGGGGAAGGCTATTTATAACATGTTTGTGAGTTGCAAAACCAACCAAAGCAATCAATCGATTGGTGAAGTAAAGACGAGAATAGGGTATGCAGTAGTAATGATACTTCACGTTGGAATGGTGGAGAAGTTTAAGACGACGCCATTTGTGACAAGTATGGACCTCGCATGTTTTGCTGCATCGCTTTTCGTTTCTTCGGCTTCCATGTTCCTCTTCTCCAAATTGTCATCTTCTCTTAAGGACTGAAAAGCCATTCAAGCTGTGGTAGGATAGATCAAACTACGTATACTTTTATGTTGGTATGTTTATTATTTTAGTTATAAACTTATAATTTTATGAAACCAATCAAAAAGTAGATTAAAACCAATCTGGAGTTGCGAAGGTTTTTACAATAATTGATCCGAGCAAGCCGCTTCCCGAAGCGGTACACGTCAAGTTCTAGTCTGGCGAAATTAGCCGTGTAGAGGTGTCAAGCCCATGGATGCCTTCGATATGCGCGTTTTGCAAAGAAGTAGGTCACAGTGTGAAGAGATGCAAAGCGGCACCGATCACCTACATTGGATGCAAATCCGCTGTTCATGCTACGGATAAGTGTCCAAGAGCAAAGAAACCTCGTAATAAAGGTATCGTGATAACTCAGAAGTGGCGGTGCCAAAACTTCAGATTGGTGTAGTTGTGGATCCTAAGGAAAAAGGAAAGTCCATAATGACTGCTGGTCAAAGTATCCAGAAAGTAAATGATGGCACTCTCCCTACCACCAGGTGCTTGGGAGGCTCTAGTGGGGCTCATACCTCAGAAGCAGATCCTGATTCTTCAGACGTAGCATCCAGTGAGGAACAGGCAAGTCTGAATGAAGAGGCTATGCAGTTCACGAAAGTGTTGTCTAAGAGACAACTAAGGAATGCACGGGGCAAAGGCCCCAAAAACCAGTAATCCATATTTATGTGTACAGACGTTTTTTGTTGGAATGTTCGTGGATTTAACAAGTTTTCTCACTGCATCGGATTTAAGAAATGGTTTCGTAGTAATAAGCCTCTTTTTGGTAGTCTCATTGAGACACATGTAAAACAGCCGAAGATTATGAAATTTATAAATTCTCTTCTTCCCGGCTGGTCTTTTTTGAAGCTAACTATGAATTTTTGGAGTTAGGAAAAATATGGATTATCTAGCATCCAAGTGTAAAAGTTCTTATTCTATCAAAATCTCTTGTGCGATAGTTGTGTCTTTTGGAATTATCCACAGATCCTCGGGTCATGAGCAAACCTTGGACTGTTTTGGGTGATTTCAACCAGGTTTTAAACCGTCAGGAACATTCGGGTTTTGATGGTAACACAAGTGTTGACAGAGCAACCATGGATCTTAGAGATGCTCTCCTGAATGCGTCCCTGGTGGATCTCACTTTCAGAGGTTGTAGTTTTACCTGGTGGAATAAGAGAAGGTTAAACCTGGTGGCAAAGAAGCTGGACAGAATTCTTGTTAACGATGAGTGGTCAGTTATTTTTCCATATGTTGTTGGATACTTTGGGGCCCCTGAATTTTCCGATCATGCCTCTTGTTGCATCAGCCTCAGGTCTGTTGTCTCCCGCCAAAAGAAACATTTGAAGTTTTTTAACTATCTCCTAAAGAATATAGAGTTTATTCAGTTAGTGGGTATATCCTGGTTTTCTTGCAATGTTGTGGGCTCAGACATGTTTAGAGTCTCTTCGAAAATAAAGGCGCTCAAAAGTGTAATAAGAGAGTTTAGCAAGGCTAATTACTCAGATATTGAAAAGCGAGTTCAAGAAGCTCAAGCCATTGTCATTCATGAAGTAATGCTTACGAATCCCTATCCGTCCAATGCTGAGCTTGTGCTCGAAGCTGAGAGAAAGTGGGAAAATATGTCCACATCAGAGGAGTCTTTCTTTTTTCAACGGTCTAGAGTTACTTGGCTTCGAGAAGGAGATAAAAACACGCCTTTCTACCATAGAATGGCTTCTACTAGGAAAGCAATAAATCACATCCACTACCTTGTTGATGGTGAAAGTCACTGTATCAATACCCAACAAGGAATACAGGAGCATTATGTTTCCTACTTCAAAAATATGTTGGGTAGTGAGGAGAATCAGCCTCTGTTCTTTCAAGAGGATATCACATCCTTTTTAAATTATCAATGCTCTCATGATCAAAGAGCTAGTATGTATGCGCTGTTCAGTAAAGAAGAAATTAAAGCTGCTTTTTTCTCTTTGCCTAGGAATAAGACCAGTGGACCATATGGATTTTCAGCGAAGTTTTTTACTAGCTGCTGGAATATGGTAGGAGCAGAAGTAACCTCTGCAGTCTCTGAATTCTTTTCATCGGGAGAAATCTTAAAGCAGTGGAATGTTACTTCTTTGGTTATGATTCCAAAAATCCCCAATGCCTCAAGAACAACTGACTTTCGGCCAATCTTTTGTCTGAATACAGTGTACAAGGTCATTCAAAGCTCTTGGCGGGCAGGTTACAATCGCTTCTTCCCTCAATCATTAACCACTCCCAATCAGCCTTCATGCCTGGCAGATTGCTATCTGAAAATGTGCTCTTGGCCACAGACATTGTCCAAGGGCATAATAGAAAAAACATCGACTAAAGAGCTATGCTTAAAGTGGACTTAAGAAAAGCTTTTGACTCAGTGCATTGGGACTTTGTCATCTCGACTCTTAGAGCAATTAACATCCCCGAGCAATTCACGTGTTGGATTTTGCAGTGTATTACTACTCCCACCTTCTCGATCTCAGTCAATGGTCATTCCAGTGGTTTTTTCAAGAGCAAGAGAGGCCTTAGGCAAGGAGACACGTTGTCTCCTTACCTTTTGTCCTAGTAATGGAAGTCTTCTCTAAGCTTCTTCAATCAAGATATGCCTCGGGGGACATCAACTATCACCCTAAAACATCAGGTTTGAATCTCTCTCACTTGATGTTTGCCGATGATGTTATGATATTTTTTGATGGGCAAAGCTCTTCTCTTCATGGGATTTATGAGACGCTAGAGGACTTTGCTGGCTGGTCAGGCTTACACATGAATATGGAAAAGACTCATATGTTTCACGCGGGATTGGATCAGAACGAATCCAGAGTAATTGAAAGCTACAGATTCCCTATTGGATCTCTCACTATCAGATATTTGGGTATGCCTCTTATGAGCAGAAAGTTAAGAATTGCTGAATAATCACCTTTGCTTGAGAAAATCACTTCAAGATTCAGATTGTGGACTGTCAAATCATTATCATTTGTCGGGAGAGTGCAATTAATTTTCTCCGTCATCTCATGAACGGTGAACTTTTTGGATCTCTACTTTTATTATGCCCAAGGGTTGTATCAAGAAGATTGAATCCCTTTGTTCAAGGTTTCTTTGGTCATACAGCATTGATAATCACCACAAAGCTAAGGTTGCATGGCACACTATTTGTTTACCTAAAATTGAAGGTGGTTTAGGTTTGAGACGCTATTCAGTGTGGAATACTACTCTCTGTCTGCGGCTAGTGTAGCTACTATTGTCAAACAGTGGGTCTCTCTGGGTAGCATGGCAGCATCATCATCATAATCTCTATACTTCTAGTTTCTGGGAAATAGAAGGAAAGAACAACGACACATGGATTTGGAAATCTCTGTTGAGGTTGAGACCTTTAGCCGAGAAATTCCTCAAAAGTACTATGGGTAATGGGTTAGCAACAAGCTTATAGTTTGATGTATGGACGCCCTTTGGCCCTTTGATTAAGTTCTTAGGAGTTGACGGTCCCCGAAACACCAGAATTTCGGTCTCGACAAAAGTTGCAGAGGCTTGTAATAATGACGTTTGGGTTTTGGCTGCTCCTAGATCAGACAATGCTCTTGCTCTTGCTCTTCATGTTTTCTTGACATCAATAAGTCTACCTTCGCATTTTTCCACGGAGGACTCCCATGGTTGGTTTATTGGTGAGAAGAATTGTAATGGCTTCTCTTCTCTGCTGACTTGGAATGCCTTGCGGCCAAGAGATGGGGAAAAAGAGTGGGTCTCCTCGGTCTGGTTTAAAGAGGCCACTCCGAAGCATGCTTTTAATATGTGGATTTGCCAACTTGACAGACTTCCAACTCGGGCTCGACTTGCATCTTGGGGACTAGCCATCTCCGACCAATGCTGCTTGTGCTCTTCATCAGTAGAAACTAGGGATCATCTTATGCTCTCTTGTGGTTTTAGTGATGTGATTTGGAACTATGTCAAAGTCAGGTTATGTCTAAATTCGATATCTCTCTCTTGTCGGGCTGATTTGATCGCTTGGTCGACAGTGAGGAATGATAGGTCACCTCTTCTTCTTCGAGAGCTAGTGGCTCAAGCAGTGGTCTATAAAATTTGGAGGCAAAGAAACAATCTGATTCATAATCAAGTAACAATTCCGCCGCTTAACCTCTTCAACGAAATTGACCGGCAAATCATCAACACGATCACGGCCCGAAGACACCTGAAGAGATTCAGAAATTTGATGGCTCTTTGGCTCCATTAGTGCTGCTCCTACGCATAATTTTGACCATGTGATATGCTCAAATTAATACCCTAAAAAGTACTAAAGCAGTGTTGCACTATAGTTAGGGGTCGAACACAAGAACTCCAGAATTCACGCAATAAATTGTGTAGATTCGACTTAAGCTAAACCAACAAATGTAAATGAAAGCAATGCGTAAATTAAATGTGTTGTAAATCAATTGGGAGGAAGATAGATTCAGGGCAATTCTCAGAAATTCAATGAATGTAGATAGATTAACTAACATGATTCACATTTAGCGCGGTTCTTGAACTCAAATCACTAAAGTATAGCTAACCAACTCTTGTTGCGAAAACTATCTAAGTCGAAATCCTAGAATTCCAAATCTCTTTGCGAATCCTAAAGTCTAAACCAGCTTTTAGTTCAAGTTTGATTTGTTCACAAAATAACTAAACCAAATTTATTTGCGAATAGTTATTTTGCTCACTCTAGGTTCTATCACGTAATTAATCGCACTCTCGTGCCTAACCAATTATCCTAAGATCTAAGTTCTAGGTGATCAGTCTAGAATTAGCTTTGAGAACAACCTAGGGCGAAGAACTAATTCAGATGGTGAATCCTAATTATTCAATTAACCTAACATTCAGAGAAAACCCTTATGAGAACCCTGAACCTAACAAGAGAACTACTCAGACATGATAATTGAGACAATAAACATGGCTGAAATAATACTCAAATAAATAATAAAAAGGAGAGTAACAAGAGGGTTCGAAATCTTCTCTCGGACGAACAGAGTCTCAAACTTGTCTCCCTCAGAAAGCTCTCTCACAAAATTCAGAATCAAAGTGTAATCCAAAACGTTCTGCCAACAAAACGGCTCAAAAACCTAATTAATAATCTAAAACACGTTTTGGGGCTTATTGCAATTATTAAAGTTTTCTGGGCAATTTTGCAATTCTTCAACTCTTCATAAAAGTCGCGACTTCTGTCCTGCTGCAATGAGTATCTACCGATACTAGGGTAGTATCGATCGATACTGAGACTTTAAATCGGGTACTCAGCTACATGAACTTCTGTTTTGCTCCAAAATGCTCCATAAAGCTCCAATATCTCCAATTATGCTCCAAACGTGCTAAAACCTGTAAAAGACTCTAAAAGACTCCAAAATAGTAGAAAAACTCTATAAAACGGACTTATATCATGGCTTAAAAGGGGTAAAAACATGATATATCAACTCCCCCAGACTTAGACTTAGCCTTTGCTTGCCCTCAAACAAATAGAAGACTAAACCAGAGAAAGAAATTTGAAAACACGGAGACTCACCTGTTCTTGGACCGTTGTAGTGACCCTTTTCCCAAGCACCCAAATGTCACCTACCAGATCCAAGACTAACCACCATGTACTTCTCCTTAGGCATTCGCAGCTTCCCCAGACTACACACATTATCTCGCAGCATTGTTCAACTAAATCCTTCATCGCTAGTTTCATCGCTGTGATTAATACCAAGAACCATCTAGATTCTTTCCCATACAATATCATGACAAGGAACCACTCAATTTCACACTTTTTGTATCACTTTCTCTCCCCCAGACTTATTTCTTATTATGTTCTTTCTTTATTTTATTTTTTTCTTCTTTTTCTTTTTGATTCGCATATACACATCAAGGTATGAGACGCGAGTATTGATGGTGTTTGCCACCGAATCCGCGGTTCTTCCCTCTCAATGTATCAAAGGGTGTAGGCGAATAATGGCATCATAGGAAAATCCTAGCCTCGCTTCCAATCCTCTGTGTGATCATCCCTCACCAAGTAGAATAATGGGATCGCTGGAAACATTCCTAACCCTCTACTCAGAAGAAAATCATTTCATCTTCTATGCTCTTATTTATTAACTGATAACAGGGGAGAGAGATACTATCACTTTTAAACACATGGGTTCCTTTGTCATATATGAATGAGGAATCAAGCTCTATGAATACTAACCACATCGATGAAGTGCAAAAATTTGGCTCAGGCTTTAAAAGAACTCTGCTGGAAACATGTGTGTCTTCTAGTTAACTGGTTAGTCTTTGGATTTTTCATTAGTCGACATGTAGCTGATTCTGTAACAGTGGACACTCAGAAGCAAAATCAAAACAGCAGATTCAAGAACACGATCATAATCTCCAACAAAATTTTGACTCGATAAAACAAATTTGACACAAAAAACGACTGACTCTAAGAAAAACAAACACAATGTCAGCGACTACCTCCCCCAGACTTAAACAACACTGTCCCCAGTGTTATCAAGCCAGAGTTTGGTGAAAGAAATCAAATGAACCAAGTGGAATGTGAAAATCAAAGAGGTTACCCGAGATGGTGATGAGTGTCGACCGACACTAGACTGGTATCGATCGATACCAGTAGGTGGTCGACAGAATTCCTCTTGACATCGATAATTGTGCCCAAAAAGTGTGTCAAACGATCCAAATGTGTTATGGTTAGCACTGTTAGATCACTCAAACACAAGTCAAAAGCAACAAAAATCATAGAAGCATAAGTTCCACAAAGTACACAATGATAAGAATGCTAACATAAGACCCAAAATAACAAAAGTTCAAACGAAAAGAAACAGAAAAGGGAAAAGAAAAACAAACGTGAATCCAGATAAACAGAGGACTAATCCTCCTTAGTGGTGTCAGAGTCATCGCCAGCAGTGCCAGATGGTCCAGCCTGATGTGGTGAGCGTGGTGAAATGGGACGCTGAGACGCCATGCAGCTGCATCGAGACATAGCACTCCAAATGGTCTGAAGACACTCAACAACGTAGCGCTGAAACGGGTCCATCTCCATCGCAGGGAGCGCAGGAAGAGTAGGTGTAGGAGCAGGTGCGTGGCGCGCGCGTGATCGACCCCCAGGAGGGCCAAAAACAGGCGGACGGGCTCGAGTAGCGGAGCCTCGACGTCGAGTGACTGGCGCAGGCTCCATATCAGCAGTAGAGGGGGGGGAAGAGTAGATGAGCAGGATCACCGCCAATGTCTGTGAGATCTGTGTTGGGGAGCTGAACCAGATAGTCCCTAGTAGAAGTGCTGAAAACCCAACGCCTATCAGGCTTCAGCCAGCGCAGGTGCTCCAGGTGTGCTAGGTTCATAAGCTCGTGGGATGTCACTATCGAGCAGCTAGTAGTACTGATCCCAAGGTGCATAAAGATGGGAGTGAGGAGACTGCCTACTGTCTCGGTTTTCAGGCGACCTGCAGTCCTAGAAGACTTGCCGCGTCCGGTAAAAGGCTTCACCTTCAGTAACTCCAAGTGGTGCGCAAAGACTGCACCTAAGTTGACCGCGAGGTCCATCTCAGGCCATTCATACGCCTCATCATCAATAATGTCCCCGATCCCAATGGACAACACAATCAGCTCAGTCACCCTCATCTTGTTAGGCTCCATCTTGCACAACAAGGTGTTGCTCAAGATCCTAACAAGACAGCGCAGGACAAGATGGCGCACATCCATATGTGTGGTGGTCTTGCAGTCGTAGACCCCGTGCCCGAAATGAGACCAGAATGCCTCAATATCTAAGAACCTGCGAGGAAGCTCGCACCTCGAAAAATATCTGGTAAACCCATATATGTTGCAGAGCTCCTGGAAAGAAATCCTGTAGCGCACACCGCGAATCAGGAACGTCAGGACACCCTGCTGTGCAGTCACTGGAGGCTCACCAGTGTAGTAAACGTGGACGGACGCGAGGAACTGGCGGACTAAGTCGGGGTATAAGTCATATTCCCGCGTAGGCATCGTCCCCAGTCCAATCTTCCTGCTCAAACCATCAAGCTCTCTGTCAAAGCCCAGCTGTCTCATAGTATGCGTGTCCACAAATCTAGTGAGGCGCACGTCAACCTCCTGTCAGGCATTGTAGAAGATCGAGTCGTAGTCATCCCACTCCTCTGAAATAGGCATGTGCGTGCAAGCCCGACTCTCTGTAATCTCCTTATCGGAGCCCTCGTAATCATCTCTCAAGCGGATCCTAGCCTTCTCGCTGATCTTAGGCCAAGGAAAGCGAACACTCGTGCGAGGAGGCAATGGTGAGGAAGGCGCAGGTACCTCTGGTGGTGCATCTCGTAGGTGTCTACCGAAGACAACTGTGAAGTCCGTGGAATTTGCAGTCCGAACCTTATAGCGGTTCCCGGTGAGACAAGCGATAACCGTTCCCACTGTCCAAACACCGTCTTCTGTGAACTCGACGCGAGCGTGCAACGCGTATTCCTTTTGAGGTGGTTGGGAGCTGGATGCTTCATCGGTACGTAGCTTCTTCCTAGGTGCCATCTGCATCATTAACAAACGCGAAACACAGCATAAATCCAACATCTCTCTCAAACACAACAATCTCGAACAAGGTAGATGGTGAGCATCGACCGATACCAAGGTGGTATCGATCGATACTCAGACATGTATCGAGCAGACACGAAGAACACAAATCCAAAAATTCCAAAATTCGCAAACCAAGGGTAATGAAGCGTAAAGCAAGGTTCGACTAGGCCTAGAACATAATAATCAAGTGATAATCATCCAACAACACTAGTTCTAAGAGCCTAAAAGTCGAAAATCTAAACTTGGTGCATGGATGGAAAAAGTGAAAATTCGTGTTACATACCTAGTAGATCGTTAGAATTAATGAGAGAAAGAGATTGAGCACGAAAAACCGCACAGAATAGGCACAAAAATCACTCAAAAGCGTTGAGAAACGAAGATTTGGTGATTTTTGGTGATAAAGAGCTTGTGTCGGTCGATGGGAGTTGTGAGGCAAAAGGAAAAACCCGTAGGGTTTATAAGGAAACTTACCTGGGCGGTGGGTATCGACCGATACTAGATAGTGTCGATCGATACTCGTAGCAAGTCGATGTTTTCTGGCATAAGGAGGGTGTCGATCGACACTCGGTGGTGTCGATCGATACAGCTCGTCCGAATCTGTTTCACGTGACACAACGAAACACAAAACTAAAAATAAAAAGAAAGGAAAAAGATATGTACAGACTCACCAGTGGGTTGCCTCCCACCAAGCGCTTGTTTAACGTCATTAGCTGGACAGTACCGCCTTTCAGGCAGCGGGTGCATCATCCAGAGGCATCATGTGTCCGTCTGGGATCTCAGTTCTCCGTATGTAGTGTTTCACCCTTTGTCCATTGACAGTGAACTCCTCGCCGGAGAGATTACGCAGGACAAGTGCACCATGTGGTCTAACCTCCTTGACAGTGAAGGGACCTGACCAACGAGAACGCCATTTACCAGGAAACAAATGCAAACGAGAGTTATACAGAATTACATGATCATTGGGTTTGAAAATTCGGTCGAGGATTTTCCTGTCGTGGTATGCCTTAGTCCTCTCCTTGTACAGCTTCGAGTTCTCATAGGCATGATGCCTAATCTCATCCAGCTCGTTCAGCTGGGTCAATCGCTTCTCAGCAGCAGGCTTGATGTCAAAATTCAGCAACTTAGTAGCCCATGCTGCCTTATGCTCGATCTCCACAGGAAGGTGACATGCTTTCCCATACAGCAGATGAAAAGGTGTAGTGCCCAATGGTGTCTTATAAGCAGTCCTGTAAGCCCACAGCGCATCGTCCAGCTTCGTAGACCAATCCTTCCTAGAAGTTCCCACTATATTCTCTAGAATCTCCTTGATTTGCCTGTTGGAGACCTCGACTTGCCCACTGGTCTGGGGGTGATATGGAGTAGCCACACAATGATTCACACCATACTTCTTCAGTAACCTCTCGAAAACCCTGTTGATGAAGTGACTGCCACCATCACTTATAACAATACGAGGCACTTCAAATCGCGGAAAGATGATGGTCTTAAACAGCCTAAGAACCACCGAAGAGTCGTTGGTTGGACTAGCAATTGCCTCCACCCACTTGGAGACATAATCCACTGCAACTAGAATGTACTGGTTCTTGTATGACGAAGGAAAATGTCCCATAAAATCGATACCCCAACAATCAAAAATATCAACCTCAAGGATGAAATTATGTGGCATCTCATGTCTCTTACTGATCTTCCCTCTCCTCTGACACACATCACACTGGAGATGAAGGTATGAGCATCCTTAAACATAGTAGGCCACCAGAAGCCTGCTTGAAGAACTTTGGACACCGTCTTGAAAGTGGCAAAGTGTCCAGCATACTCAGAACCATGACAGTGAAATAAAACCTCAGGTACCTCTGATTCAGCAATGCATCGCCTGTAGATACCATCAGAGCAATGCTTATACAGGTAAGGCTCATCCCAAAAGTATCTCCTTATGTCTCGCAGAAATTTCTTCTTGGCATATTTCGGTAGGTGCTTTGGCTCTGTATTCGCAGCGAGGAAGTTGGCAATATGAGCATACCATGGTAGATCGGAGTCAGCTGCAGCAAAGAAATACTCTGCATAAGCACCAAGGTGTTCCACGGTCAAAACAGGTTCAGAAACTTTGGGGTATCGACCAACACCAGGGTGGTATCGATCGATACCGAAAACTGCAATTCGTTGGAATTGCTGATTTTCAGTGAAGCCGATCTGGAAACCAGTTTTCACGTAGTAAATAGACTCCTCAGGTAATTGATCATCAATAGGTACATCTGTATCGAGCTTCAACCGCGAAAGATTATCAGCAACCCCATTCTCTACTCCTCTCTTGTCCTTTATCTCAATATCAAACCCTTGGAGCAAAAGAACCCAACGACAAAGACGAGGTTTGAGATCCTTGTTCTGCATCAAATACTTGAGAGCAGCATGATCTGTGTGAACGATCACTTTGCTCCCAATCAAGTAAGGTCGAAATTTGTCGAAAGAGAAAACCACCGCAAGTAATTCCTTCTCTGTTGTGCTGTAGTTCCTTTGAGTGTCGTCCAATGTCTTGCTGGCGTAGTGGATGACATGCAGCTTCTTATCCTTCCTCTGACCCAAAACAGAACCCACAGCAAAATCGCTGGCGTCGCACATAATCTCGAAGGGCAAAGTCCAATCTGGTGGTTGCACAATAGGAGCATTCACTAATGCCTTCTTAATCTCCTTAAAGGCTGCAAGACACTCTGGTGTGAAATCAAATTGTGTCTCCTTGCATAATAGGGCGGTGAGTGGGCGGGTTATCTTGGAGAAATCCTTAATAAATCTCATGTAAAACCCAGCGTGACCCAGAAAACTCCTAATATCTTTCACAGAAGTCGGTGGTGGCAGACCTGTCATAACCTGAATCTTAGCTTTATCAACCTCGATCCCAGCTTCAGAAACCTTGTGCCCAAGAACGATGCCATCTTGAATCATAAAGTGACACTTTTCCCAATTAAGGACTAAGTGTTTCTCCTCACACCTCTGTAGCACCTTGCACAAGTTAGCCAAACAATCCTTGAACGATGATCCATATACTGAAAAATCATCCATGAACACCTCCATAAACTCCTTAATCATGTCTGTGAAGATAAACATCATGCATCTCTGAAAGGTAGCTGGAGCATTACATAATCCAAATGGCATTCTCCTGTATGCGAATGTGCCATAAGGACATGTAAAAGTCGTCTTCCCCTGATCATCTGGATGAATCGGAATCTGGAAAAAGCCTGAATACCCATCGAGAATTGGATTCAGCCTCCTCTGATGCTCAATTGTAGCCTTTGACTCGTCCTCAATATGAATCCTATGCATGCACAGATCCGATGATATACCTGAAATGTCATCAAGAGAATAGCCAAGAGCTTTGCGATACATGCGCAGCTTGCTCAGCAGTAAGGTAACCTCTGCGTTGTTCAAAGAAGCATTAATAATCACGGGGTATGTGGAATTAGGACCAAGAAAAACATACCTCAAATTGGCTGGAAGTGGCTTGAGTTCCAAGCTTTCTCCTCGCTCCTATCTCCAAACTTAGCAGCTTTCTTGGAACATTCGCCCAATTCCCTGTCTGGCCGTAGGGTGTCGACCGATACTAAGGGAGTATCGATCGACACTGATGGTGCAGTGTCGAGCATCTTTGAGTAGCCTGCAGCGTCTTCACTAAAGAAGACCTCAGATTCAGCGGAACAAACCAGTGCCCTCTCCAACGGATCCTCATGATGCATCTCCAAGAAGTACTCTTCAGCAATATCCGTGAAAGTGTCTACGAAGAAAGTTTGCCCATCGATAGTCGGTCTCTTCATCATCTTATCCATGTTAAAGGTCATAACCAAATCGTCTATGTTGAGATCTATCTTCCCATTCCTGCAATCAATCAATGCACCAGCTGTGGCAAGGAATGGTCTACCCAGGATAAGAGGGTCTCTAGGCTCAGCATCATACTCCAAGACAATGAAATCAGTTGGGATTAAGCAATTCCCGATCTTAATCGGAACATCTTCGAGTAGCCCCTCTGGAAGTCGCACTGAGCGATCAGCAAGTATCAAAGATATCCTGGTGGGCATGAAATCAGTCATACCCATCCTCTTGGCGACTGAATACGGCATGAGGTTCACACTTGAGCCAAGATCACATAGAGAAAGCTCGAACCTTTCGGTGAATATCGTACAGTCCAACACAAAGGTCCATGGATCTGGAAGTTTCTTAGGAATTATGTTGGTTAAGATTGCACTGCACTCCTGAGTAAGCATCACACATCCTTCTTCAAGGTTCACATTGCTAGACACCATCTTCTTGACATATCTTATGAAAGCTGGAGAAGTCTTAATAGCATCGAGGAAAGGAAGTTCGACAATCAGCTTGTCCAATATCTGCTTGCATCTAGAGTCTTCCACCTCCTTCTTAGTCTTCCCAACAGCTCTAGGATAAGGTATCCTCGGTATGTAGACTCGTTCTAGAACTACCTTAGGCATTACATTCGAAGTCTCAGGTGTCTTCTCCGCAGTAGTCTCAGTATCGACCGATGCTTTGGGAATGTCGATCGACACTGGGGCTTTGGAGTTGTCCCGTTGCAAGATTTTAATTGGTGTCGATCGACACTGGGTTGTATCGATCGATACCCTGGGGATTTCAGAATCCTCATCGTCGAGATCGACGAAAATCTCTGCAGGTGATGCATCCTTAGAGTGATTGCATTGATGTGCTCCCTCCTTGGGTTCTCTCCTCTACCTGGAAGAACACCCTCTTGCCTTTTCACAGCTTCTGAAGTTTGAGCAACCTGAATTTCCAACTTCTTTTGACTCATACTGAGCGCTTCGATCCTTCCATTCAAGGTTGTGTAAAGATCATCCAACTTCCCATTGAAGCTCACCGTCATCTTATCCTGCCCTTGAACCAGTTGTTCAAGCATAGCCTCGATCTTGCTCTCAGAATTCTTAGCAGGTACTTGCTGATAAGATGAATTCCCATAGTTCCTTGTGTAACCACTGCTCTGAAAAATATTCTGGTTAAACTGATTTGATCTAGAACCACATTGATTACCCTCAGATTTGAATCCTCCTTGCTGAAAGTTGTTGTTGAAATTTCGGTTGTTGTATTGATTCCTCTGACCTTGAAAACCAGAGCCACCAATGTAGTTAACATCCTCTACCTCATCCTCATTGAAAACCTCGACATCATGAGCAAAGTGAACAGCCTTCTGCTGCTTGCTCATCAACAAATTATGCACCGAATCCAGCTTCGCATGCACCTCAGCAATTTTTGAACCTTCCATACCACCAACCAGCTTCTTACGCTCCATGTCAGCACTCTTTGTGCTATTGCTAGACGCAAAATTCTCAATCAGCTGGTAAGCGTCATCAGGATATTTGGTAAAGAAATTACCATTGCTCGCAGAGTCTAGAGCCATATGATACCTCCAGTCAATCCCTCTGAAAAAGAAACTTAGCAACTGAATCATAGTATACCCATGATGTGGAAAATCCCTCTGATATGATCTGAATCTCCCCAAGCAGCTTTGAAAGCTTCAGTCATTCCCTGAGAAAACTGGGAAATCTTATTCCTAAACTCTTCTGATCTCGCATCATCATAGAAGTTATTCAAGAAAGCAGTCTTAGTCTCATCCCATGTAGTCAATGACCCAGCTGGTAGTTGCTTGAGCAAATAAGAAGCATCCGCACCAAGAGAGTATGGGAAAAGCTTACAGAACAGATAGTCGTAGGACACTCCATTGCATTTGATGCTAGAAACCAAATCCTCGAACTTTTCGATATGATCCATGGGGTGTTCATTAGAGAGACCATGAAAAGTGTGCTGACCTACAAGAGTGTAGTATGCAGGCTTCAGCTCGAAGTCATTCCTCTGAAAGGCAGGAGAACGAATCGATGATCGATTTGCGTAGAACTGATCAGGTCTGTTGCATTCACCAATTGTTCTACCACGCTCAACCGCAGCGTTCTCAGCACTTACAACAGCTGGAGGGGCAATAACGTTCCCATCTCCATCAAGTCTTTGCCCTCTCTCGTTGCACAATTGACCCTCTCGGTCTCTGAAAGTACAAGCCTCATCCTGAATCAAAACCACTAGGTTGTTGTTCATCTTTGCTGGCTTCTTTGCTTTTCTGAGTGTGCGTTCCAAATGTGCTAGCTGCTCGTTTGACAGATCAACTAGCTGAGTGTTCTTGTTTCTTCTGGTTTCTCGAGTAGGCATACACCTGAAACACGAAAGATCAATAACGTAAGTAACCGAAAAAAACGCGACGAGTGTCGACCGATACCACTAGGGTGTTAATCGATACTCGACGATTTAGTCGAAATTTTTCACTAAAATCTAATGGCGAAATTGAGTCCCCGGCAACGTCGCCAAATTTGATATGCTCAAATTAATACCCTAAAAAGTACTAAAGCAGTGTTGCAGTATAGTTAGGGGTCGAACACAAGAACTCCAGAATTCACGCAATAGATTGTGTAGATTCGAATTAAGCTAAACCAACAGATGTAAATGAAAGCAATGCGTAAATTAAATGTGCTGTAAATCAATTGGGAGGAAGATAGATTCAGGGCAATTCTCAGAAATTCAATGAATGTAGTTAGACTAACTAACAAGATTCAGATTTAGCGCGGTTCTTGAACTCAAATCACTAAAGTATAGTTAACCAACTCTCGTTGCGAAAACTATCTAAGTCGAAATCCTAGAATTCCAAATCTCTTTGCGAATCCTAAAGTCTAAACCAGCTTTTAGTTCAAGTTTGATTTGTTCACAAAACAACTAAACCAAATTTCTTTGCGAATAGTTATTTTGCTCACTCTAGGTTCTGTTAGGTAATTAATCGCACTCTTGTGCCTAACCAATTATCCTAAGATCTAAGTTCTAGGTGATCTGTCTAGAATTAGCTTTGAGAACAACCTAGGGCGAAGAACTAATTCAGATGGGGAATCCTAATTATTCAATTAACCTAACATTCAGAGAAAACCCTTATGAGAACCCTGAACCTAACAAGAGAACTACTCAGACATGATAATTGAGACAATAAACATGGCTGAAATAATACTCAAATAAATAATAAAAAGGAGAGTAACAAGAGAGTTCGAAATCTTCTCCCAGACGAACAGAGTCTCAAACTTGTCTCCCTCAGAAAGCTCTCTCACAATACTCAGAATCAAAGTGTAATCCAAAACGTTCTGCCAACAAAACGGCTCAAAAACCTAATTAATAATCTAAAACACGTTTTGGGGCTTATTGCAATTATTAAAGTCTTCTGGGCAATTTTGCAATTCTTAAACTCTTCATAAAAGTCCCGACTTCTATCCTGCTGCAATGAGTATCGACCGATACTAGGGTAGTATCGATCGATAATGAGACTCTAAATCGGGTACTCAGCTACATGAACTTCTGTTTTGCTCCAAAATGCTCCAAAAAGCTCCAATATCTCCAATTATGCTTCAAACATGCTAAAACCTGTAAAAGACTCTAAAAGACTCCAAAATAGTAGAAAGACTCTATAAAACGGACTTATATCATGGCTTAAAAGGGGTAAAAACTATGATATATCACCATGTAATCTCTGTTTTGCTGCTTGCTTTTTTGTTCTTTTTTTGCTAAGGATCAATGTTCATAGGTAGATCTGGTATTACCTACTATTTCATTTCAATCAATATTTACAATCTTAGAAAAAAAAAATATAAATATGTGAAAGAATTTGAGTAGAAAGATTTATGAACATTTATCTCCAAATTGTTGGATCAAAAATTAATAAGCCAATGGGCTAATTATTTGGTTGAAAAATGAATGAGAAATAGCCCATCAAAGTGATGGCAAAGTAAGTGAAGTTTGTGTGTTTTTGTCCTACATTGGAAACAATTGGGAAAATTCACTAGTATAAATAAAGACATTGTATTGTCTTTGTTCAAAAGGCTAACACCCATGGTGTTATAGAGAGAGGATGGGGAGCCCCCACGCGCGCCGCCGCCGCCTAGCCTAGCCGGGCTCTGGGCTTGTGGTCTTTTTGGGACAAATTTTTACAATCGCTTTGTCTCAAAATTGAACGTTTAATCCCGCGTTACTAAGAATTTTTTCCCGTAGATCGGTTTACCACTGATACGGAAAACAAATCAAGTCATCTAATATGTCGGTATGCGGTGCCACCTTGCGCGACACTTGCGGTGCCACCTTGCGCGACACTTGCGGTACCACCTTGCGCGACACTTATGGTGCCACCGGTGTGAGTGCGTCATCAACGCCACCTTGCAGTGTTCGGTGCGTCATGGCATGCGTCATTAACGCCACCCTGCGGTGTTCAGTGCTTCATGGCGTGCGTCATCGACGCTCTCCTCCTCGCCTATATAAACGGCCTTCTTCTCTTCATTTCAAATCACTCCGAACAATTTGGTCAACAAGAACAACTCTCTCTCTCCCTCGTGTTCTTCTTTGTCTTTAAATCGTAAGTTTTTACGTAGTATATAGTTCGTAGATTCCGCTTTCAAGTGAGTGTGAAACGGTCTCGCCACAGTTGTATCCTGGGATTCAAAAATCCTTCTGTTCCGTATCACTACGGGGGATTTATTGAATTAAGGAAAGAGATCATATCTCGACTCCGTGTCTCCATTTTATCATGGAGTAGTTCTGTCTCGAATGTTGTCTTTCATAATTTGTTTCTTGTTGTATCGTTATAATCATTGTTATTAATCACAAGTTTTCAATCCGGTATTTTACGGTACTACAATCTTAATTCAATAAATCCGCTTCTAGCCTATCGCTAAAATCGGATTGAGAATTGGTCAACTTGTTTAAAACGATTTCAAATCGGCTTTCTTTTTTAAAGAATCCCGGAATTGTGTTATCCACTTTCTTAATGGATTTGCGATCCGCTCTTTAGTGTTTCCGCGAATCGTTCTCGAAACGGTAAAACACAACGTTTCTGCGAACGCTTTCTAAGCGAGTTTTCAAAACGGTAAGGAAACGGATAAGATCCAGAGCTTTCCATCATTTTCCCGTAAACAAGGAAAACGGAAACGGTGTTTGCGAACGCTTCTTAAGTGATTCCGCAAAACGTTTTAAAAATACTCTTCTTTGAGATATAACGGTTTAAAACGCTTGTTTAGCATATTAAATCATATGTTTAATTTCAAATACTTGAAATTATTCTAATTCTAGTTTTGTTCTTGTGTTGAACAGACTTGCAATTATGGCTGACGAAAACGACAACGTCATTGACGGTCTTCTCGGGCTAAACATTGATGGACCTCCGACTCTAGATGCCGCATTAGCTGCTGATGCGACTAATGAAGGATCAACTGGCAATGCCAACCAAGTGGTCCATTCAAACACGGTCACTACATGACCGATGCCGGAGAAATTTGACGGACAAGGCTTCAAAACGTGGCACCATAAGATGTATTTCTTTCTGGCCACACTGAAGTTGGACAAGTTTCTCAAAGAGGATAAACCAATCCTTCAACCTGGGAACACTGACGCTTTCACTGTAGCAAGCGTTGATGCATGGACCCAAAGGGATTTCCTGCGCAAAGGCTGGATTCTGGGCCGTCTGATCGACCCATTGTACTTGGTGTACAGTCAGTCTAAATCCTCTAAGGACTTGTGGCTCGCTTTGGAGAGAAAATACAAAGCTCTTGATGCCGGATGTCAGAAATTCGCAACTACGAAGTTTCTTGACTTCCGTATGGTGGACTCCAAACCAATGATGGAGCAAGTTGAAGCTCTTCAACTCCTTTGCCACGAGATAGCGGCGGAAGGAATGTGCATTTGTGAGATCTTCACAGTTAATTGCTTCATCGAGAAGCTTCCTCCGGGCTGGTTAGACTTCAAGAACTACTTGAAGCACAAGCGAAAGGCTGTGTCTCTCGAAGGCTTAGTCACACGTTTGCAAATGGAGGCTAGGAACCGAACCTCAACTGGCCTTCAAAGTCGTGACTACGACGTGAACGTGGCTGAACACAAGTTCAAAGGGAAAGGTAAAGGCAAAGCCGTGGCTAAGCCAAATCTGAAACCTACCAATTATACAAACTTCAACAAGAAGGGTTCAACTGAACAGAAGTTCAAAGGAAAATGCCACAAGTGTGGTCAAATTGGCTACAAAGCTGACGTGTTTAGGAGCAAACCCAAAAACATCGGGAATGCCCAATCCAACCTCACAGAAGCTGACTTGGGTGCTGTGGTCACAGAGGCCAACATGGTTGATGACAACCAGATGGAATGGTGGTACGACACAGGTGCCACAACCCACATATGCACTGATAGGCGCATGTTTAGCACGTATCAGAAGAGCAAGTCTGAGGAGCAGCTTTTTATGGGGAACTCCGCATTTTCCAAGATTGATGGTCGTGGGAAAGTGGTGTTAAAGCTGACTTCGGGAAAGGAAGTCATCCTTCAAAACGTGAAGCATGTCCCAGACATGAGAAAGAATCTGATCTCCGGCACTCTGATGAGCAAGGCCGGATTAGCTGTCTACTTCAACTCAGACAAGCTGGTTCTGAAGAAGTATGAGGTGTACCTAGGAAAAGGGTACGTGAAGAATGGCCTGATCAAAATGTGTGTTATGACAGTCATTCGTAATAATGAAGCATCGACTTCTAATGTTGTAACTTTTATTGTTGAATCTGTTTCAAACATTTCCATCAATGAGAAAGATCCAGTTGCTTATTTTCTTAAGTCATTTAACATTTGGCATGAACGTTTAGGACACGTTACAAGTAATGGGTTTTTAAGGGGGCCTGCTTACGGGCCAGGCCTCTCTCTAAGTCGATAAAAAGACTAATGAACTTAAACCTAATCCCGACTTACAAAACAAGTAAAGAGAAATGTGAAGTATGCGTAGAGGAAAAACTCACAAAAACCCCATCCCCTCGTGTAGAGAGAACAACCGAACCTCTCGGTTTAATCGATACAGATTTATGTGATTTAAAATTTGTTCAAACTCGAGGCGGTAAAAAATATTTTGTGACTTTCATAGATGATAGTACAAAATATTGTTACATCTATTTGCTACGAAGCAAAGATGAAGCCTTGGAAAAATTCAAAGAATATAAAATCGAGGTTGAAAACCAACTCGATAGAACTATAAAAGTAGTTCGAAGTGATAGAGGAGGCGAATATGATGGACCATTTAATGCGTTCTGTAAAGAACATGGAATTATTCATCAAACAACTGCTCCCTATTCACCTGAATCTAACGGAGTTGCGGAACGAAAAAACTGAACTCTTAAAGAGATGATGAATGCAATGTTGCAGGAATCTGGGTTACCCCAGAATATGTGGGGGGAAGCGTTGCTTACCACCAATGATATCCTTAACAAAATACCGCACAAAGTCACTGGTAAAACACCATATGAACTTTGGAAAGGTGTTGTACCTTCGTACAAATACCTGAAAGTGTGGGGGTGTCTCGCAAAAGTCGCAGTACCACTTCCTAAAAATGTCACAATTGGACCTAAGACAGTGGATTGTATTTTCATCGGATACGCACACAACATTAGTGCTTATCGGTTTCTGGTTCATAAATCAGACATACCGAACATCCATGTTAATACAACCATGGAATCAAGGAATGCTTCTTTCTTTGAACACGTGTTTCCGTGTAAAGATAAAAATCAGAAACGAACTCGTGAAGAAAAATATGAAATTACCTCTGTAATTGAGGCGTGCACTTCTGGCACATCTTTAGATGATGCAGAAGAG
Source organism: Eutrema heterophyllum (assembly GCA_002933915.1). NCBI lineage: Eukaryota > Viridiplantae > Streptophyta > Magnoliopsida > Brassicales > Brassicaceae > Eutrema > Eutrema heterophyllum. Next base: position 26,319 of record PKMM01014859.1, on the reverse strand, counting down.
GTTACAGATGAACCTAGACGTAGCAAAAGAGCTCGTAAGAAAAAATCTTATGGTGAAGATTTCTTAATGGTCTTTCTTTTAGAGAATGAACCTTGAAGTTTCACTGAAGCTATGTCTACACCAGACGCACCTTTTTGGAAGGAAACCGTTAATAGTGAAATCGACTCCATTATGCAAAACCATACATGGGAGATAACCAATTTACCACAAGGGTTTAAATCACTAGGGTGTAAATGGATTTTCAAAAAAAAATTGAAAACCGATGGCTCAATAGATAAGTACAAGGCTAGGCTTGTGGTGCAAGGTTTCCGGCAAAAAGAAGGCCTGGATTTATTTGACACCTATTCTCCGGTAACAAGAATAACTTCAATTCAAATGCTGATTAGTTTAGCAACATTAAGAAATCTAGAAGTCCATCAAATGGATGTGAAAACTGCTTTTCTAAATTGTGATTTAGAAGAGGAGATTTATATGAAACAACCTGAAGGGTATGTTGTCCCGGGACAAGAACACAAAGTATGTCGACTTGTAAAGTCGTTGTATGGACTCAAGCAAGCTCCAAAACAATGGCATGAAAAATTTGACAACGTAATGATGTCAGATGGTTTCAGTATAAATGAATGTGATAAATGCATATACATCAAAATTACTCCTCACGGATATATTTTGCTATGTTTGTACGTTGATGATATGCTAATTATTGGTAGCAATAAAGACATGATCAATCGAACGAAAAACATGTTAAGCAATAAGTTTGATATGAAAGATATGGGACTTGCTAATGTCATTCTAGGGATTAAAATCACTAGAAATTCTGAAGGAATCATTCTATCCCAAACACATTATGCTGAAAAGATCCTTGAGCGGTTTAAAGACTACTCAAATGGGACAGCAGAAACTCATGTTGACTCTCAACTTCACCTAACAAAAATACAGGTGAAGCGGTGTCACAACTGGAATATGAGTAATCGGATGTAATTGAAAAAAAATACAGAGTAATCGGAAGTCTAATGTACTTAACCAATTGTACAAGACCCGATTTAGCGCACGCAGTCAATGTACTGAGTCGCTACACTAGTAATCCAGGACATACACACTGGAAAGCCATAACAAGAGTATTGGACTATGTACGTCATACTAAAAGTTATGGTATACACTATGGTAAAGAACCGTGAGTTTTGGAAGGATACAGTGACGCAAACTGGATTTCTGACTCCAAAAACTCAAAATCCACAAGTGGATATGTCTTTACGCTTGGTGGTGGAGCAGTGTCGTGGAAATCTACCAAACAAACTCTGTTGGCCAGATCAACCATGGAATATGAGTTTATAGCGCTAGACAAAGCCGTAGAGGAAGCAGAATGGCTTCGGAATTTTTTGGAAGATATTCCAATCTGGGAGAAACCTGTGCCAGCATTACGAGTACACTGTGATAGTCAATCGGCTATAGCTCGGGCACTGAGTAATCTCTATAATGGTAAATCTCTTCAGAATACGTCATAAAACCATTAGACATTTGATCTCAAGTGGTGTAATCACAATTGATTACATCAAATCGACAGACAACCTAGCAGATCCGTTCACTAAAGGTTTGTCACGAGATCAAGTTGTAAAATCATCAAGAGGAATGGGATTAAAGCCTATGACATAAGAGGAGGTTTGGCGGTAACCCCACCTACGGACTGGAGATCCCAAGAAGTAGGTTCAAAGGGAAAACTAAGTCAAACTAAATCTCCTAAAAGCACTGTGAGACTTTGTCTCTTCCCAGTTCTCAGGATGATAAACAGTGCTACCTGTATGTTTCCAGGATAAGCGTAAGCTTTTAATGATTTGAGTCCAAGCTTTGTAAAATAGAGTATTACAGGATACCCCTTAAAAATTACAAGCTAATGGCAAATCACCTTATGAGTGTGAAATAGGGCCGTTTCTAGGAAAATGATATTGAAGCTATATTTTCCAAGTTCACTCATGATTAACCAGGTATGGTCAAGGCCAAAATGAACACAATATAGAACAAAGTTCTACGAGAAATGAAACTGTGTTATAGTTGTTGTCTCGGTTTACATCAAAATCTGGGGGGTTCAAGACATCATGTTCACCTCCTGGCCGAGTAAACCCGACAGTTATAACAATGAATGGTTCAAGGCTGAATAAATGCTACCATCTCAGATACAGTGAATTTTCGTTTATACTCTCGACTGTTTTCTGTCTAGTAGAGTCTGTCTAGTCAATAAAGTCTGTCTAGTCAGTTACGTCTAGTCAGAATAGTCTGTCAAGTCTATCGCGTATTCGTATGTTTAGAGTTATTTTTATTCATGTGGGGGATTGTTGGATCAAAAATTAATAAGCCAATGGGCTAATTATTTGGTTGAAAAATGAATGAGAAATAGCCCATCAAAGTGATGGCAAAGTAAGTGAAGTGTGTGTGTTTTTGTCCCACATTGGAAACAATTGGGAAAATTCACTAGTATAAATAAAGACATTGTATTGTCTTTATTCAAAAGGCTAACACCCATTGTGTTATAGAGAGAGGATGGGGAGCCCCCACGCGCGCCGCCGCCGCCTAACCTAGCCGGGCTCTGGGCTCGTGGTCTCGTGGTCTTGTGGACAGGGCCATCGGCATTTTAGGGTACTACACTAATGTCCTGTTTAGTATATCAAAAGACTTCACTTATTGACTAGCCTGCCTTCTCGACATACTTGAAATAGTTTGTGGGAACCAATGATGGTTCGTGGGAATCATATTCCATAGCTCAGAGATAATGAATGAGATTGTCTGATTAATAAAGTTTCATCGATTGCGTGATATAGTCTTCACAATCTTCATGGTAGAGAAGCATCTCTAGACACTGGCGGTGGCTACATGCAAAGTCAAAACAAGCTTCAAAAACATTTTGCCTTGAATTGTTCTTGAGGCAAACCAAAACCTGAGGCTCTCCTCATATTTCTTGTTTCCCAAAGCACAGATCGAGCTAAGGCGGCTCTCCTTGTAGCAATTTCAATAGTAATAAAAATTAAAACATAGGAACCAAGCTGAAATCCACCTCCGTAAAACCAAATTGTGGTTTGATATTTTATTAGACGGGACAATAAAGAACTCGTCTCGCCTATATTGTGGGCAAGGTAAAACCAAATTGATTCTTGCTAAGGATTTTTTTGAACATTTATACCTCGGTGGTCCTAAAAAAATTAAAAATTTATTTATACACACATATATGTATTGTAAATTTGTAATATATGAAAAATCCCATCATTGTGGATCTATGTGAGAAGTATGTGGAAATCTAAGCAGAAGTTTAACACGGTAAGTAGTTACAGCTTCTTCTTCATAATAAATCTCAGCAAACATGGCGATTCCGCGAGCAAAAGCAAAAGCTCCTGTCCCTCCAACAACATCCATGACCTCTTCCAATTTATGTGCCATGTCTCTGCTCCTAATGCTAACACTCCCCGTGTACTCAGGAGTCTCCAACGTCAAATATATCACGTTAAAATCCGAGTTAGCAAAGTCTTCATGGGGGATTACAAATCCCTCAGCTTTTCCCACGATCCGAGAATTGTTCTCGGGTCCTTCCGTGAGCGTACGCCGGAAAATCAATGCTCCTCCTCCTCCTCCTCTGTGGTGGGCCCGAGCCATGCGTTGAGTGGACCGGCGAGAGGAGTAGGACGAGGATGGGATGTGGGTTTGTTGAACATAGAGTGAGAAGGAGAAGAGTGATTCCGGTGGGTCGTAATCGGGAACGGGTGAGAATAGAGCGAGTAGAAGGACGACGAGGATAGAAGTGGCGACGGCGATGAGGAAGATGATTCTAGTTAACATGATGGAGAAGAAGAGACACAAGAAGAAGAGTTTCTACCTGTTTCTTTAACAAACCTCTTTGGTTTTAAAGTTAAATTAGTGGTTTTGGTATAACTACTTCCACAGCATAACTAAACCATTACTTTATTTTGTCCTCGAGATGTCATTTTCTGCTATAGATCTATGCATTCAATATTTCGGTTCAGCTCCGTTTGTTTTAGATTTCGGTTTTGTTTTTTGAAAAAGAAAATACTAGAAAAATAACTTAATAATTTAAACTAATATGATATATCTTTTTATCATTATTAAATATAATTGTAGTATATATTCAATTAAACATCAGTTTTGAAATATTTTTAGTTTATTCAATTCAAATTTTAGTATATATATTTGGTTTGCTCGGAATAAAAGTATTGTTATCGTTCGGTTATACAATCAAGTTAGTTCAGTTTTAATTTGGTTTCATTCAATTTGGGTTTTTATGTCCACTCGCTAAAAACAGAAAGGGTTCTAAAATGACCAATGAATTGGAAAGTTAATGTAAATTTTATAGACTAACTAATGGTTTTGTCTTGCATACATAGTCTATGCTATTGACGAGATCTTTACGTGTACACAAAGGGAACATGTCGATGTTCTTGAGAACTTTTATTTAGCCATTGGACGATGATTAAATTTCTGACTTTCTAAAGCTGTCCAATGCTAAAATGCCTGATTTTTTTTTTTGTGCAACCCCTTCTTTTATAAATCTTAAACTTGAACAATCAAACCTTGGCATCTCCGACAAGTCCTCAAATCCTCAAATTTGGAGGTTTTTGGCATTCCAACAAGCCCTCAAATCCTCAAAATTTGAGGATTTAAATAGTGAAATCTCAAATTTGAAGTTTCACTATTTAAAACCTTAAAACTACTTTTTAATTTTTCTTTGGTCCCTATAATTATGTTTTTTCACAAATAATTGTACTAGACTTAATTTAGAATAACTTAAGTCCACAAAATAAAATAAAATAGGAGAAATATTACATAACATTAAAAACAAAAGAAAAATACATTAAAAATACAAAGTTCAAACAAAATAAAAATACATTAAACAAACTTAACACAAATTAAAGCAAATTAAAGACAAATTACATGAACACATAAATATTACATATATTACAAGTGGTACCAAAATACTAGTATTCGGGTAAACCGGATTAGAAATGCATTATAATGCATAACATGATAATCGAGGATGAACGTGATATCAACGCACCGATTAGAAATGCAAGATCAACGCCAGAGGTAACTGTTGAAATGGCAATAAATGAAAATACCCGATTTCAACAATTTTTAGCTCGTAATCTACAAATAAAAAACAAGGAGGCTCATTTATCACTTTGGAATGCGATGATTGATCACATTTGGGAGTATTACGTAAATAATGATTATTAAGTTGGTATTTTATATGTAACTTTGTAAAATTTGTGCTTATGTGTGTTTTATTATTATATATGTAATTTATATTATCATGTAATTTTATTATGTAATATTGTGTGTTGTATAAAATATTAAATGTATGTTTCATATTTATTTATGAAATTTTATCATTAGTAGTAACCCATGTTTCCTATTCGTACACAGTTGATTTCACGCAGTATTATATATGGCACGACTGAAAAATCAATACAATAAGTGTTAGTTTGCAAAATAAGTTTAGAAAGTGCTAAATTTTTTATAAAGTTTCAAGAAAATGACAAAATAGCAAATAACTCCTTTGTTTTATTATTGAGTTGTAAACATGTCAAGAGTTAATGATACAAAGAAAAACGGCCTTCTTAGCGATTGTCTCTGGAGTTTTGTATATCATGTTACAAATTTATTAAATTGTGTCAAAATAGAGTTTTAAACAATAAAGTTAATTTCAGAGATTTGAGTGATCTTTAACAGCGTGCCACTGGCCTGGGCAAAGTCATTATTATTCAGTAAATAGTACTCATACAAATACCAAATCGATCTATGTGAGATTACTCTAGACTAGCCCTGAGCATAAAATCCGACCCGAGAGGACCCGAACCGACCCGACCCGAAAAACACGGTTCGGTTCGGATTTGGTTTTTCAAAATAACCCAAACGGTTCTTCTTTAGAATTGATTCGGGTTTCACTTCGGAACGGTTAAAACCCGAGAACCATTCGGGTCCCCGAATAACCCGAAAACATTTTTTTTTTGAATTGGTTTTCAATCTGCTCATGGCGACGAGCGAGTCGCCTCAACGCGTTTTTGATTTCAAGCCAATCGTCTTCCTCCTCGTTCCCTTTTTTTTATTTGATTGCTGCTACGAAGAGCGAATCAATCCGTGCCAAACCCTAGAAGACGACAACGAAGAAGCCGACTTGTTCTTATGCATGTATCATAGCTTGATTAGCTTCAAAATCGATCTTTGGAGTTTTCAGACCGTGAAACCAGAAAAAGTAGAAAAAATCGAGCTTAAAAAAATTTGATTCCAAGCGATGAAATCGATTCAATCGCGTCCAGGAGTTTCCCTTCCGGTTAAAAGTCATCCTCGCCGCCGCCAACACCGATAAAGATGGGATGAGAAGGTAAATGAAGAAAAAGAGATGAGAAATCAGAAGAAAGGAGATGAGAAGATAGAAGAAGAGAGAAGGAAGAAGACGAGAGAGAATAAGAGAGAGATAATGTTTTGATTAATTCTTTCGATAAGTTTTCCTACAGCAGATGGGCCATAAGCCCAATAGAGTCCAACTGAACAATTCCGTGACCCCATATCCAATTCTTATCAGAATTTTCGGGTCCATTCGAGTTTTTTCGTGTTTTTGGGTAAAAACCATATCCGAACCGACCCGAATTTTGTTTCGGTTCCTAATCGGTTCTAATTATAAATCGCAGAACCGACCCGGACCCGAGAGGTTTAAAACCGACCCGAACCGAAATTTTCTCGGGTCCAGTATGGGTCTAAACATGCCTACCCGAAAGACCGGAAACCCGAATTATCCGACCCGACACGACCCGCGGACCCGAATGCCCAAGGCTACTCTGGACATACGACAAGATTTAGCATTTTCCCAACTTAATTTGTAAACTAACACTTAGTTTACTTTTCAGTCGTTGACTTTCCGGTCTTGCCCCGTACAGTACTGCGCGAATTAGTCTTTGTACAGAACACAAACCAATAGGAGAGGGGGTAAAATCGTCATTTTACCCACAAGAAGACAAAAAAAAGTGACAAAAATGTGAGTAAGTTATGAATAAATGATATGTGGTGCAATTAAATCTTTTTTTTTTTAAATTGCTTCCATTTTGTAAGTTTTTTTTTCTCTATGTTCATATGTGTCATCGGCTTTATTGTCTTTCTCACAAGTCTTTTCATTCTTAATACATTCTAATTATATGCGGTTAACAATTCGACCAAAAATGACTCAAATTAATCTACCATTCCAAGTTGGCCACACTGTAGAAGCAAGATCTTTTGAATGCAAGAGCTTGGTTTCAATGCAAGTAATCCAGCTCAATTTTTTTTATTATGGGGTCAAAATCTCGGCCCAGTAAATTGGGTCCAGTAAATCTATGGTAAAAATGCCTAATGAAGTCAAAGAAGTCAAACGAGGTCAAAAGAGTAAAAAGGCTCATCGGAGTGAACATCTACGGTCAAAGGGGATTAAAAGCAGAATCGTTCGTCGACCCCGCCGAGACCAAAGCTTGTTCAAACCGGTGAGTTAAGCCACCTAAACGTAAAGGCCGGAGCCTCGGATTTAAAGACCATTTATGGCGAATCAGACGGAGTAAACAGAGACGTTAAACACGATATCAAAGTATAAAACAAAGATAAGGGCAATGAGCCAAAGACCAGATTCTAACTCTCGAGACCATTTTCAACTACAATTTAGCTCTAGACTCAAACATTTGTATTTTCTTTGTTCTTGTACTTGTAAATCTCTCATGGGAATCGAAATACTAATCGAGTTTACTTCCCAAAAACTTTCACTACAAGAAAACACAGCTTTTGGGACTCCCAAAATAGTCATAAAATAGTCGCAAATGAGTCATTTGCGACTATTTTGAGACTAAAAAAAGTAGTCGCAAATATTTGGTCGCTAAAAATAGTGGTCACAAAACAGTCACTCTTTTGCGACTAATATGTGACTCCACTATCAGTCCTAATTTAGAGACTGATTTGCGACTACCAGTTAAAACAAAAGAAATTTTTTTTTTTTTAAAACAATTAAATTTATTTATATATAAAAAATATCTAAATACAAAAAAAAAAACAAAAACAAAAAAATATCTTCGATCTTTTTCTCCCTCGCCGGCCGATATGCTCCTCGCCGGCCGATCTGCTCCTCCCACGAACCACCCTCGACGCGAGGCACGAACCCATCGGAGCAACCACGCAGCCCAACACCACCGCCGCATATCTATTCCGCCGCCGAGAAGAAACCGCCGCCGCAGCCCAACACCACAGCCATCGGATCTGGAAAACAAAAGAAAGAGAGTTGTGAATGCGTTAAGCATGAAAGCAAAACCTTCAGCAATTTTTTGACAAAAATCGTGACTGTAAATAGGGATTTCGAAGAACTTACCTTGGTTAATCGAGAAATATGGGTTGGGGGTTTTGTAGAGGATGAAAAAACGATGGAGATAGACACCAAAATCGTCGAAATCTGTTAAGAATCAAGAGAGTTATGAAGATACAGAGAGAAAGGAAGAGAAGGAAGAAGTAGAAGAAGGAGAAGAATCCTAGGAAGGAGAAAAAATAATTAAAAAAAAAGATAAAAGATAAAACAGTTTAAATCCTCCACCGTTGGATTAAACCAATCAACGGTGGAGGATCTCAATCCTCGTTTCAATGAACTAGCCAATGAGAAGCTTGCATTATTTTTGTCATTTTGTCGCAAATTAGTCGCAAATTTGGAACTATTTTGTGACTACTATTAAAAAAAATCGACTGGAGTTGCTAAATGGTCCCAAATTTGGACTCCCAAATTTGGGACCATTTTGTGACAATCAAAAACTTTTACCCTAAACCCTAAACTTTAAGAATCTAGAAGGTTTGAATATGATTTTACAATGATTTTGTACATATATCAATTCAAAAATATGTTAAAACTTAAAAATAAGTAAATTTTGAGAGAATTTTTATCTTTCAAAATCATTCCTTATAAACACACATGTAACACTTAGTACATGTTATGATTAGATTGAAATTTTTGTAAGTTTTATATTTTTGTATATTATTTGATGTTTATGTGTAAGATCTAGTTTACCATTTAAGATTTAGAGTTTATGATTAAGGGTTAGAGATTTAGGGTTTAGAATTTAGGATTTATAAAATGATTAAATTTAAAAAATTTGTAAGTGTTGAATTTTTTTTTTTTGTATATTATTTGATGTTTATGTGTAAGATCTAGTTTAAAATTTAAGATTTAGATCAAGTTTATGATTAAGGGCTAGAGGTTTAGGGTTTAGGGTTTAGGGTTAAGGGTTTGTGGTTGAGGTTTAGAATTTAAGATTTTTTTTTAAAAAATCGAGTATTTAAAAAATCGAGTGGAATTGCAAATTAGTCCCAAATTTGAGACTATTTTGTGACTACTATTAAAAAAATCAAGTGGAGTCGCTAAACGGTTGCAAATTTGAGACCATTTTGTGACTACTTATACATGTTATGAGTATAATCAAAAACCTTTACCCTAAACCCTAAACTTTAAGAACGTAGAAGGTTTGAATATGATCTTATAATGATTTTGTGTATATAACAGTTCAAAAATATGTTAAAACTTAAAAATAAGTAAATTTTGCGAGAATTTTTATCTTTCAAAATCATTCCTTATAAAATACGTGTAGTACATGTTATGATTATATTGAAATTTTGTAAGTGTTATATTTTTTGTATATTATTTGATGTTTTTGTGTAAGATATAGTTTACAATTTAAGATTTAGAGTTTATGATTAATGGTTAGAGGTTTAGAGTTTAGAATTTAGGATTTATAAAATGAGTATATTTAAAAAAATTGTAAGTGTTGATTTTTTTTGTATATTATATATACAATTATATATTGATGAATTTTTTTGTTGAACTAACATATTTATAATTATATATTGATGAATTTTTTTGTTGAATTAACATATTTACAATTATATATTGATGAATTTTGAAAACAATTCGAGTGGAGTTGCTAAACTGAAGCAAATCAGTCACAAATTTGGGACTACTTTTGCAAGTCCTTAAACAATCGCATATAAGCGAATCTTGTCTGACTACATTGTTTAGTCGGTAATTTGGGACTATTGTGCCTCTGCATTATGAGTAGTCGCTTATTAGTCGCAAATCTGTCACAATACCGTCCCGCTTAATAGTCGCAAATGGTAGTCACAAAAACTGTGTTTTCTTGTAGTGCTTGTCCAAAACGCTCTCGAATCCTGTATGTTCTCATCGAGCAACAAACTCTCTGTTTATTGCTCGATAGTCCATTGGTTCTTCTTTTCCTAAAGATAAGCCAAAGACCCCTTTTATTTTCATTATTTACAAATTTTGACCGTTGTATTTCCAACTACAACATTTTGGCGCTAGAAGGAGGGGAATAGGCAAGTCTAAACCCAGCGCAGAAGAACCACCATGGAAGAACATGCAGTATTGCGTGAGGTCGCGGATAAGGTCACCACCGATCCTACCGCAGTCCTAGAAAGAGCAATCACCGTGATGAACCAAAACTTTGAAAAAGTTGTTTCGTATCAAGCGGCATTGGCCCAATCATTTGTTGAGCTCCGCTCAGAGGTGGTAAGCACGCAAGTTCCACCACCGCCCAATGTTTTACCAACACTGGCTCCACAAGGTGTTTCATAAACACCAGGGACACAAGGTGTTTCATCGACATCCACTGTGCCACTTGGAAGTAACGGAAACAACACCACATCCCCAAGTGTGCCCCACTTAGGGACTTGTCCGTTTTACCAAGGGCAGGGAAGTGGAAGTACGCAAGTACCATTGAGGGATGGAGTACGGGTCGATCCGTCAGCCTTTCCTCCACCACCTCCTCTCGATCCGTTAAACCAACATCCTCGGAACCCGGATCAAAGACCAATTTTGACCCCGAAGGCCGAGCGAAGGAACGGACAAGGCCAGCATATTCCGCAGAGGATAGATCCAACAGCCTATCTTCCACCACCACCTTTTGATCCACTTAATTCGCATCAGTTAAATCTGGATCAAAGACATGTCCCAACTCCCGATTCTGAGCGGAGAAACGGAGAAGACCAATTTAGTCCGCAAATAATAGGAAATCACGATCAACTCATAGAGAATCGTAGATTAAATGTAGATTCAACAGGATTGGAATACATTCATCGGGTACCGGTAGAATATTAGGAAAGATTACGGAATGTAAATTCACGAATCCAAAATACCACCAGCGCAGCTCCCAAGATCGATCGCGTGGTCGAAGAGACTAAGCGAACTCCGTTCTCAATCCATATTGAGAACACACCAATCAGAGATGTGGGAAAGTTAAAACTCCCAGTCTATGAAGGAAAGACATATCCTAAATCGCATTTAAACGCCTTTAGGAGTGCAGTCGGAAGAGCTCATTTTAATGAGTTCGAGAAAGATGTCGGATTGTGTACTCTTTGCAGAGCACCTCGCAGGGCCTGCCCTCGATTGGTTCTCTCAATTGGGAGAACAGTCTATCGACAGTTTCTCCAAGCTCTCAGTTAGTTTTCTGAAACAATACCCTATATTTATTCAGAAGATGGCCTCAGGAGCAGAACTTTGGGCTTTGTCACAAGGACCTCGCGAGACCCTCCAAGCATATATTACAACGTTTAAGGAAGTAATTGCTAGGATGTCAGTCGTCCATATATGATAAGACAGTTCTAGCAGCCTTGAATGGGATTGTGGCACAAATCCAAATTCAGAGATGAGTTGGTGGTTAATACACCATCCACAATCCAGGACGCACTTCACCGAGGTGCGGGCTTTGCAACAGCCGAAGTAGAGCGTCTTGCACTCGCATAATGCTACAAGAATTCAAGACCTCAATCCTCTGGAATCTCAACTGCTCCTCGAAGTGAAAGAAGGGATCCCATAAAAAGAAGTCAGTCCGGCGGAATGTAAGCCTTTGCGGTTCAAAAAGAATTGAAAAGGAGCAGTGATGATCGACCACTGAAGCTCGATGGCACATTAGGAAAGAATAAGGAAGCATACTGTGACTATCACCAACGAAATGGACACTCGATTGTGAAATGTAACAGGTTGAAGGACATACTCGTTCACATGTAGCAGAATGGAAGCTTGGCGAAGTCGAGATCAATAGTTCGGAATCGGTAAAATCAAAGGCCGGGGATCCAAATAATCTTGAACCAGCTGAGCAGGAACACAGTCAAAAGAAGAAAATGATCAACCTAATCATGTGAGGATCAAAACTCGTTGGAGATACAACCGAATCAATCAAGAGTCATCAGTGGCGAGCCGATATCGAAGAGGCAAACGATGGGGGGCTATTTTTTGATGTAGAAATATCCTTCTCTGAAAAGACCGCTTCGATAAGGATCCTCCCGAAGATGACATCCTGACGATAAGTCTTGATATTAGGGCTAACTGTGAAGTCTCTCGAATCTTGATTGATACATGGAGTACAACAGACGTCATATTCATGAAGACCCTAAAGCAACTGGGGATTGAGAAGCCAGACCTCCGAGGTCCGAGATTAACACTAACATGTTTCAGCGGAGACGCTGCAAATTCAATAGGAACCATCGAGCTGCCACTGTCAGCAGCTGGAGTGATGAAGATGGTAACTTTCACCATAGTGGATTGTCAAGTTCCCTACAATGCTATTCTGGGAACACCTTGGCTAAACTTGATGAGGGCAGTGCCCTCAACATATCACCAATGTGTTAAGTTCCCGACTTCGAAAGGAGTCGGAGTCGTGAGAAGGTTGAAATCAGTCACTCAAAGAATTGATAAGATCTTAACTTTGCAGATTTATTCCGCAGATAAACAGTCATCTAATGACTAAACGACAATGTCCCGAAGTGGCTAAGGGAGACAAATGAACTACATAGTAGCCTGATCTCGAAATGAGTACGTAGGCAACTTGTGAAGTCAAGTACAACTACTAAAACCTCAAAGCAAACTTTTGTTGGGCAAAACAAAAGGGGGCTCGAAGAACAACTCTTTGTTCAAAAGAATGAATAAAAAATTCGAGATACAATTCTTTTATAAAAAAAGAACTCGAGATTAAACTCTTTGTCCAAAGGGGAAAGAAAGATCCCGAAGTGCGAACCCTACAATTCACAAGAAGACTCAAGGAGCACCTCAACACTCTGAGAAAAATAAAACAGATCCATGGGATCGATTCAAGAGGGCTGAAAGTTATGGAGACAAACTAGTAGAGAAAGTCAAAACGAAGCTCTTGTTCATTATTCATCAAGGAGGGTACCAACGCCAGGTACAAATCAAATCACTAAATCACTAATTACACTAAACAGATCTCTACTCGTATCTTGTAAGGACATGTACAAAATTTGGCCGACGAGGAAGATAGGATGGAAGTCATCCTCTTTTGCTACCGGAGAGAACAACAAATGCCTCTCTTCCACAAACTCTGAAGTGAAAGATATTAGCATCTCTCTTTCACGAACAAAGGAGTGAAGAGGAGGAAAGCTCTCTTCTCAACTACGCCAAGCTTACGCACGACGAGGCCACACACTTCTGCTTCAGTCTCCCATCAATTGAACTCATTCAGCTCCTCGAGAGCTGATTTCCCCAGAATAAAGAGGGTGGGAGAACTTGATGAGGAGGACATCTCGAAAGACTCCTCCCACCACTTCTTCATTCAGAAGACATAAACCATCAAGAAGAATAGCATGCATTATTCGAGTCGGAATCGCTTGCTCCTCTGTCTCTTTCCCATATCCCACTCTAGAGGAAATTTCTCCCAAAGGGATTCGCCGTGGCTGGAAACAAGGAGCCTAACCTTCTATTCGAGATATGTGTTTTACAGGAAAGCTTTTGAGCTAGGATCCAGAGGTGATGAAATGTATTAACCTCAAAACCAATACAAACGGATCCGAGGGAAGCCCCATAAGATCCATCATCTAACCCTAAATATGAGAAGTCCTCAACAAGAGGGTAAAGGAAGAACTTTTCTCGAAAAGAATCATTTGAGAAGGCCGAAGAAGAATGAAAGGCTCACACTTCTTTAAATACACAAGCAAAGTAAACTGAAAGGTCCCTCGGTGACAGAAGAAACTTAATGAAGGAAGAAAATCTTCACTTCCCCAAAAGTCATTTTACTCTCAAGAGTCTAAACAGTCAAACATTAGGGCGACCACACGTAACTCGGTGAAAATCAAACGACGTGTAAAGGGGACCCATCATTTTTTGTGCAGTTTAACCTGGCGCGTGGGTAACAGTTAAAAACCCAAAATCAAAGTGAATCTCCTATTATACCACGGTAAAAAGGGAGCAGATGATCTATGTCAATTCAGAGCTCTCGCCTCATACTACGGTAAAAGGAAAATAAAGCAATCCGGCCTCGCCAATGTTGGCCCATATTCCCACCTCATGCTACGGCAAGGAAAAGGAACATCAAAGTTTTCACCTCATGCTACAGCAAAAGGGAGCATAACAATAAGATAATACTTTTTCACCTCATGCTAAGGCAAAAGGAAAATGGAAACCGTGTCCGATCACATTAACGGATAAAGAAAAAAACATTTTTACACCAGCTCAAAGATCCGACATCGGATCTGCTAGGTAAAGTTTAAAATCAAAAGCGAAAAGGGGAAGAAAAATCCTTCATCCACGATCTTTCCCTTTCAGGGCATCCTCTATCGCAGAAATCCTCCTTTCAACTGCGGAGAGTCTTTCCTCAAATCCCACCAGTGAACCCTCTTCTTCACATAAAGGGGCAATCGCCATTGAGGAAGACTAGGAAAACAAGCAGAGTCAGCGAAGGAAGCCCAAAAAGAAAGACATTGATTATTCCAATAAAGCTCTGTTCACCTCGAGGTCAGCATCTTCTAGCTGTAAATGCGACCCGCTTTCACGATCTAGAATGGAGCGACTAAATGAATCTCAGATCCTCGAAAGCCACCAATACGGTGCAGTCCGGGTAAAGGAAGAAAGTGAGGGCGGCTCCCGGCTTGGCACTATCCGGACCTCAAGGGGATTTGCGCGAGATGATTCGCCACGAGAGTAAGAAGACCGCTCCACACGTCGACGTTTTGAGGGACTATCTCCGCAAGCAGGCGGTAAATAAGACGAAAGATAAACCGGAGCCTTCCGACGGCCAGTCCAAGGAGCGGGAGAAGTCCAAGGAAAATCACGAACAGGGAAATTTCCTAAAAAGAAGAAAAGGTAAAAAAAAAAAACAAAGGGAAGGAAAGGGCAAAACATCAAAAGACAAGGAGAGAAAGGAAAACCTCAACTTTCAAAAGCAGCGTCCCGATGTCGACCTCTCTCGATCAAAGAACCCATGACCCCTCCAACAAGATTGATCCATCGTCTAGAGTTGGAGTAAAGTTTCTCGAGAAGAGTCTGAAATTATGGATAGTCGATACGACGGCGGTTCACCACTAAATATAGGGAAAGAAGATAAAAAAATGACAGAATGAAAGGAAACCAACAAAAGGAAGGGGGGGGGGGTTAACGCGACGAAACCTGAATCATTAGTCTAATTGGTAAAAAGAGGATGCGAGCCCCGATCCACAGAAGAGTTATAAACTCGGAATAAAAGAACTCCTCCCACCAAACGCTATCTTTGGAATACCAAAAACAATTTCACGGTTTTCATGCGGGACGAAAGTCAAGGCCCCAGAACGAGTGGTGTCTGGAACCGCGAAACCAAAGCGGAAGATGTCATCGACGCTCAGGGAGATGTTGGAATCGCATGATATGGCAAGGAGACTAAGTATATGGTGGACGAACCTCAGAGTAAGTTGAGAAAGAAAAAGACCGGTTCTGTGAAGATACTGAACCAAAAGTCTCGGAAGAGAAACTACAGACCGCTCTCGCAAAAGAACGATTCATAAATAAAGCAAACTCATGAACTTCTTTAGGGGACTCATCCAGAGAAGAGATAATAACCGTAACGTCGCTCGAAAGGTCACAGTCACGGTAGAGGAAAGATAAAGAATCTCGAGTACAACGAATTCCGGACCAAGAGGATCAAAGGAGAAGGCGACAAAGGCTCTGACCAGGGGCGTATAGCAGAAGAATTAAGATGCCATTAAAAGAAAAGAATTGATTCTGAAGAGTTAAGAAAAAAGAAGACCGAACAGAAATCTTAACCGAAGTATTGGAGGAGATGAACATTTAAAAAAGGCAGATCGGAGTAGGGAAAGTGAATCACTATCTTATTCGAGATCTAGTCACCCTGTTCAAGAAATTGGGGGGCTAACTGTGGGGGTCAAAATCTCGGTCCAGTAAATTGGGCCCATTAAACCTATGGTAAAAAGGCCCAGTAAAATCAAAAAAGTCAAACGAGGTCAAAAGAGTAAACGAGGTGACGTGCCGAGTTAAAAGGCCCGTCGGAGTGAACATCTACGGTCAAAAAGGATTAAATACAGAATCATTAGTCAACCCTGCTGAGACTAAAGACTTGTTCAAACCGATGAGTTAAGCCAACTAAACGTAACAGCCGGAGCCTCATACTTAAAGATCATTTATGGCGAATTAGGCGGAGTAAACGAAGACATTAAACACGATCTCAGAGTATAAAACAAGGACAAGGGTAAGGAGCCAAGGACCAGATTCCAACTCTCGACACCACTCTCAACTACAATTTAGCTCTAGACTCAAAAACTTGTCTTTTCTTTGTTCGTGTTCTTGTAAATCTCTCATGAGAATTGACATACTAATATAGTTTACTTCCTAAAAACCTTGTCCAAAACGCTCTTGGATCCTGTATGTTTTCATCGAGGAACAAACTCTATGTTTATTGCTTGATAGTCCATTGGTTCTTCTTTTCTTAAAGATAAGCCAAAGACCCCTCTATTTTCATTATTTACAAATTTTGACCGTTGTATTTCCAGCTACAACACTTATATTACCTTTGTTCTTTTATAAATGATATTTAAAGTTTTTGCACACAGATTAAGGAATCATTTAATTTGTTTTTTCTATACTAAAACATCATTTATTATCCATTTAAACACAAGTCACCCAATGGTAAAACAATCTGCAGAATACAAATTGTCAAAAACAATAAAAAACTAATTAATTTTGCATTGAAGTTGAAAACATCATATAATTGAAAACAAAAAATTTCCCCTAAAACATCATTTATAAAAGAACGAAAGGAGTATTAAATCGTTAATTCTCGTCTAATAGTATGCGAAATCTATAGATGGGTTGATAACAAGAGCAAGAAAATTAGAAATCTCAAAAACTAGTTTGTGGATGAGGGTTGGCCTGGCAGTTGCACATTGCGTTCTAACTTCTAAGCACCAGCAGGTTCAATACTTAGTTGATGTTTGGTCTACTCTCTTTTTACTTGCTTTCTAAAAGAAGAGATGATTAAGATTACACTCTAAAATGTGTATAGGTGTTATAAATTTATGGAACGATCGTATTGATCAATATTTTGCTTTCTTATGGTTTATCAGATTACAAATATAATCATGAAAGGGAGAGCATTATTCTATGATTTGGAGTATCTTTATTTTCCAGTAGAAGGTGGTTCGATCCTCCAATGTTACTTTGTATAGTTACTTAGCACTAATACACCATTTTGAAATGCTTAGACGTAAATTTTGTTTAACATTTTGAAAAATATTTATATGCCTCAGGAATAGGTACAGCAAAAGTATTTCAAAAACTCTAAGGCGAGAACGAGTATAACCTAATGATTCGACCTTTAATTTCCATGAATATAATATATCATGAAAATGAAGTCCTTAACACGGAGGGTGGTCTAGAAGAAGCTCTTGTTATTCATGATTTTTGGATGGTAGGAGATTTGGTTGATTGGTGGAAGGACCAATGTTATTGGTCTGGGACAGTTCTTGAAGTGAGAGAAGATGAATCAGTACAGGTATGTAAAAATCGAACTTGTTGAAATGATGGTTGAACAATTACAATAAGGTCATATCCAATGTGTTAGCGATTTTGAAAAAAAAAACTTTTCTCTTTGTTTCTAATTTGTCTTTTATTTTGTGGTATTAGACAGAGGCCTTTGAACTTTGTAGATTGTGCACTTCTTTACGATACTGTCACTACAAGAAAATAGTCTATTACCAACGAAATTTTACGACGATTTCAAATCGATGCAAATTTACATCGAAATTTCGACGGAATTACGACGAATTATGTATTCGTTGTAAATTCGTCGTACAAATTTGTTGTCGTAATATCGTCGTAATTTGATGACGACATTACGACGAGGATACGACGATTTTGAAATTCGTCGTAATATCTATGTAACATTACGACGGATTTACGACGAATCTCACTTTTGCAAATTACGTTGTAAAGTCGATGTAATTTTACATCGATATTACAACGATCGAAATTCGATGTAAATAAACGACGAGTTGACGTTGATTGTTTCCAGTTAGGTAGAACACGTTTTTTAATAGGTTCACTTCATCAATTTACATCGAAAATCAGATGCAAATCCGTTGTAATTCTGAAAAATTTCTATAAATCCATTCTTACGTCAATCGAAAATTTCAAAAAAAAAAAAAAAAAAAAAAAAAAAAANAAACACACTATAAAATATTTTTTATAAAATGTCTATATACGATCTACGGAGATGGATGTATACGCAAAAGGATTTGGAGGGAGCGTTGACGAACGAATTCAAAGAGGGGCTTGAAATATTCATGTATCAGGCCGGAAATATGCAAACAAACCTGGAAATCGGTAAGATGTTCTGTCCTTGTCGTAAATGCAAGAATACGAGATATGTTTTTATTGAGACGGTGTGGAAGCATTTACTAAATAGAGGGTTTATGCCGCAATATTATGTTTGGTATCAACATGGAGAGGGTTTTGAAAGGAATCAAGATGATTGTAGTAGTAATTAGCAAGGTCGTGTAGATTTTGATGAATCAAATGATCAGGGTACTAGTAGTTATCATCATCATGGTTAACATGATCAGGGTCAAGATCATGATAGGATGCATGACATGGTTACTGATGCATTTCATGAAACAAATCCTGATAATAGTGTTGAGGAACCCAACGTAGATGCGAAACGATTTTATGATATTCTAGACGCTGCAAATCAGCCACTTTACGATGGATGTAGAGAAGGTCAGTCTAAATTGTCGTTAGCAGCTAGGATGATGACAATTAAAACTGATCATAACTTAGCTGAGGTTTCCATGGATGATTGGGCTGATCTTATTTAAGAGTATTTGCCAGAGGTTAATTTAGATGTTGAAACATACTATGAGATACAGAAGTTGGTGTTTAGTCTTGGGTTACCTTCTGAGATGATAGATGTATGTGTTGACAATTGTATGCTTTTTTGGAAAGATGACGATAAGCTGCAGGAATGTCGATTTTGCCAAAAATCGAGATTTAGGCCGCAAACTTATGGGCATAGTAAGATACCGTACCAATGGATGTGGTATCTTCCTATAACTGATAGATTGAAACGATTGTATCAATCTGAAAGGACAGCTGCATCGATGAGGGGGCATGCAGAACATTCACAGAGAGAAGGAGAAGTGACTCACCCGTTAGATGCAAAAGCTTGGAAACACTTTAACACGGTACACCCAGACTTTGCTAAATCTAAGCGAAATGTGTATCTTGGTCTTTGCACTGATGGATTTAGTCCATTCGGTATGTCTGGTAGGCAATATTCTTTGTGGCCAGTTATCGTAACGCCTTATAACCTTCCCCCAGATATGAGCATGCAAAGGGAATTTATATTCCTGAATATTTTAGTCCGTGGTCCCAATCATCCAAAGAGGTCCCTTGATGTGTTTTTGCAGCCTCTCATAAATGAGTTGAAACAGTTGTGGTATACAGGAGTTCGTACATATGACTGTTCGAGGAAAATTTTTTTTACGATGCGTGCGGTGGATGCGTGCGGTGCTTATGTGGACAATAAGCGACTTCCCTGCATACGGAATGCTATCAGGTTGGACAACGCATGGGAGGTTATCTTGTCCTTATTGCCTCGATCGGACATATGCGTTTCAGCTGAAACATGGTCGAAAAACATGCTGGTTTGACTGTCACCGCCGGTTTCTACCAATCAACCATCCATATCGGAGAACCAAGCGGTTGTTTAGAAAGAACAAAATCGTGCGTGTCCCCCCCACCAGTGTATCTATCTGGAGAAGATCTAGAAGCGCAAATAGATCATTTTGGGGGACTAGAAACGGTGATTCGTGGGGGAAATTGGCACACGCCGGCTAATATGCCTGATGGATACGGGGTCAATCACAATTGGCACAAGAAAAACATTTTTTGGGAACTTCCGTACTGGAAAGATCATCTGTTGAGACACAATCTTGATGTAATGCACATTGAGAAAAACTTTTTTGATAACATCATGCATACAATGTTAAACGTGAAAGGAAGAACCAAAGACAGCGGAAAGTCAAGGTTGGACTTGCTCGATATTTGCAACAGAAATGAGTTGCACATAATGAGCAATGGGAAATCACCAGTTCCTATATTTTGGTTGGGTGCAGAAGAAAAGGCATCGTTGTTCAATTGGGTTTCATCTGACGTGAAGTTTCCCGGTGGGTATGTATCCAATCTTGTTAAATCTGCTGAGAAATGACAAAAGTTTTCAAGGATGAAGAGCCATGACTGCCACGTGTTTATGCAACGATTACTTCCTTTCGCATTTGCCGAACTCCTTCCAGGAAATGTTCATGAAGCAATTGGAGGTACGATACATCGTATCATCACATATAAAATTGTTGATATATTATAATTATATATATGTTCAAATATTACAATATATAATTTTGATTGTGCACGCATCATAGCGTTTTTCCGGGATCTTAGTACACGGACGTTGTCAGAAGATATAATTGCACAGTTGGCTGCTAATATTCCAATATTGTTATGCAATTTGGAGAAGATATTCCCCCCGGCATTTTTTGACGTTATGGAACATCTTCCCATTTATCTCCCTCATGAAGCAGAACTAGGCGGGCCTGTTCAGTTTAGGTGGATGTACCCATTCGAGCGCTTCATGAAACATTTAAAGATAAAGGCAAAAGATCTAACAAGGGTTGAAGGATCAATTGTTGCGGGAAGTTTGACAGAAGAAACTTCACACTTCACTTCATACTATTTCGCTACAAAAATCCGTACACGCAAACGGGCTCCCCAACGATATGATGATGGTGGTGTGGGAAGAACTAATGCAGTAGAGGGTGTCCCAGACATCTTCTCACCAATCGGTCGCCTTAGTGGAAAATCGAAGGAAGTTTGGTGGTCTAAGGAGAATGATAGGTACAACGCACATACGTACATCCTCCTAAACTGCGAGGAAGTGAGTCCTTACGAGAGGTACGTAACGTAACTATTCAATTATCCACTAATTAATAATCAATTATATATACTTCATTATATATTAATTATAATGTATTTTGCAGCTTATTTGTTACTCAAGTGCGAGAATGCATTGAACGCATTTCAGATGATGAAATAAACGATCGTAAAGATCGTCACTTTGCTAAGTGGTTGAAGACGCAAGTAAGTAATATATATAGTTATAAATATTTCATTTAATTAGATCGATACTCAATCTAACATGCACACTTATCGATATGCCTTTTATAGGTGGATCATGGCGACCCCATCTCCGATATTAGACCTCCGAGATTCCTTTCGATCTCATCTCCGATTATCTTCGGATTATCAGTATTACGACGATATTACGACGATTTAAGACTAATTCGTCGTAAACCCTTAAACGAGAATTAAAATTTTCTGGTTAAGGGTTTACGACGACATTACGACGAATTAGTCTTAAATCGTCGTAAACTGTAAACCGGGAATTAAAATTTTCTGGTTAAGGGTTTACGACGACATTACGACGATTTAGGACTAATTCGTCGTAATGTCGTCGTAAACCCCAAGCCCTAAATTTTAGGGTTTAGGGTTTAGGGTTTAGCGTTGAAATATGTTGTATAGGTTTGGTTTTTCATCGTTTAGCTTGTTTTACATAAGATCTCTACTCATTGTATAAAAATATTTAAGTTATCACAAAAATCAATTACATTATATACTTTATCCATGTTTCGAATAAACTTATAAGAACAACCGCTATACATTATTATGTAAGATAAGAAATTTTTTCATAAATTAGATTCAATCGTCTTTATTGATTTTTTTGTTTAGTTTGAGAAGTCTTGGATGCACAAATATACTTCGTTAATACACGACGGATTTGTATATTGTAATTTAGGGTTTAGGGTTTAGGGTTTAAATTTCTTGAGATTGTTTTCGCTTATTCCTGGATAAGTCGTAATCATCATGACCCGGTGCGGACCCAGAATCCGGAACCGCGGCCGGTGTGGCAGAAGATGACGACGGGACCTCCGACGGTCCCGAATCACCCCCCCCCCCATAAACTGGCGATAGTGAGTTCTACGTGGCGCCATGTATATCTACAAAATTATATAAAATTAATTAACGAAAATTAAAAATATAATCTAATAATTTCCGCAACTATCTAATTCCAATCCTATCTAACTCCAATCCTATCTATAATAATTACAGTTCTATATATAACTAAAAAAAAAACCTTAGAGAGAGAGAGGGCTTGTAGAGAGAGAGGGAGATTGTGAGATTATGAGCGAGGAAGAGAAATCTGTGATCGTATATATAGAGTTTGTTACCGTCGTAAATTCGATGGTAATTTACGACGGATCTGTCGTAAAATCGTCGTAATGAAAAATTAATTTTACAGCGTATGGGGAAAATTTCCCGCGTGGTTTCAATATTACGACGATTTTACGACTGATCCGTCGTAAAATCATCGTAAATTACCATCGAATTTACGACGACAACAAACTCTATATATACGATCACAGATTTATCTTCCTCGCTCATAATCTCACAATCTCCCCCTCTCTCTACAAGCCCTCTCTCTCTCTCTCTAAGGTTTTTTTTTAGTTATATATAGAATTGTAATTATTATAGATAGGATTGGAATTAGATAGTTGCGGAAATTATTAGATTATATTTTTAATATTCGTTAATTATTTTTATATAATTTTGTAGATATACATGGCGCCACGTAGAACTCACAATCGCCAGTTTATGGGGGGTGATTCGGGACCGTCGGAGGTCCCGTCGTCATCTTCTGCCACACCGGCCGCGGTTCCAAATTCTGGGTCCGCACCGGGTCATGATGATTACGACTTATCCAGGAATAAGCGAAAACAATCTCAATGAGCTTAAAGATAAGAAATATTCAAGCTGGTTAAAAAAACATGTAAGTTTTTTTTTTAAGTAATCTTTTGGTAAATCTTTGATAATCTTATATTATAATATGTATTGTATACATGCAATTTTTAAAATAGGTGGAGGATACTTGGAAGGAAAATTCATATCCACAGTGGTTGTTGTCTCTCGTTCATGGTCCAATGGTTAAAGTTACTTGTTGGCCAATGTATTTTTGTTGTGGATATGTATTTCATACATATGATCATGGAAAAGACAAAAAGAATGCCAATTATGGAGTTTGTGTCAAAGGTACAACATCCTCTGCCTCAAGTGAAGAACATGGCTTTTATGGAATATTGAAAGAGATTTTTGAACTTCATTATCCTGGCTCAGTTGATCTTTAAGTCGTGGTCTTCAAATGTGATTGGTATGATTCAACCATTGGGAAAGGTATACGAATAAACAAGTCAGGGATTATCGATATTAATGCTAAAGGACGTTATGAAAAATATGATCTTTTTGTATTGGCTTCACAAGCAGATCAAGTATGTTATGTTTCATATCCACGAATGACTCAGCCAAAAAAAGATCAACACTGGAAAGAAACAATTATGATACCACCGAGGGAGAAAGTATTGGTCAACCAAAATTTGGATTTCTCTGCAATGCAACATGAAAATGCTGATTCTATTGTTCAGGCTGATTCATTGCACATCGAGACACTAACATGTCTACATGGCCAAGTAGAAGATCTTGATGATCCAGAAGTAGTAGCAGAAATTGGATCAGACGCTGAAGATGGAAATTCTGATATCGAATTATCTAGTGAAGAATCTGATACTTAGTGTTGTCTCCGATCTCCTTTCTATCGCCACTCAGTCCTTGTAAGCTCTCTATATTTTTGCTTTAATTTTATTCCTTATGATACATTGTTTACTTGGTTTTATATTTCAGTTTTTGTGATTGAGTTGTAATATGTTAATCATCTTGTATTGTTTTCAGATCTTGGATACATGTTTTTTAGATCGCTGCTGTGTTTTTTTTTGGAACTTCTGATTAATTAATTCTTTTTTTTTGTTTATTTTATGTAGGTCACATTCATATCAAGAGCTAGTGTCACGTTCACAATTTTTTTGTTGTAACATATTATGTCATTTATACTCTTTTTAGTTATTATGTATTTTTTGGTGTTTTTTTCAGAATTGAAGCGATTTTTTTTAAAAAAAAATTCACATGTGATTTTACTCTTGTCACAAATTCGTAACAACTATGTCACATTCTATGACCAAATGCAAATGTCACTAAAATGGTGGCAAAATGTGACGATTTATTTACAAAATATGTGTAGCTATAAGTGACTTCAGTTTAGTCACAAAAATCGTATAATTTAGTTACTTGATCTGGTCGCAAATTCGTAACAATATTTATGACAATATATTTTGTAACAATTATGTCTCCATTAGTGACATAAGTTTATTACCTTCAATTTGGTCACAATTTTATGACGAAATGGTAACGCTTTATCACTAAATAATTTCGTCACGGTTTCGTATGAATTTTGTCACAAAATTGTTACCAAATAAAGTAGTCACAATTATTTTGTAACAATATTCACTTTTTTGTAGTGTATGCAGAATTGACGATCGGGAATATTTTGCAGTCACCGGGTCATGATGGTTTACCCCGGTTAGATCCGCAACGGCCGCCTAACACTTTTTGGTACGTAATATTATATTTTTTTCTTCTTTTTTTTGTAATTATTTTTTTTACTGATAATTGTAGTTTTATTTCTCATGTTTAAAGAAGATAACAAAATCGGACAGAGTGTGTCTGACACCATTAAAGCCTATTTCGAGGAGCCTCACTACAACTAGTCTGCGGTTCCGGATGACGTTATCGAGACGTGGTTCAAATGTTTCGCGGTAATTTATTCGCTTCTATTTTTTTTTTGAAAATTAATTATTTTTATTTAATGATATCGTTTCTAATTTTTTTGTCGGTTTTTTATAGCAAAAATGGCACTGGGACATTGGGATCAACGAGATGGTGAAGACGCAGTTTAAGAAGAAGGGAAAATTGCGGCTCAACAATACCGTCTCCGATTGGAAGACGAAGTGGGAGGTTAATGGCGATGAGACGAAGCCCCCATACATGTCTTCCAAAGTTTGGAACGGTCTGAAAACCTACTGGATGAATCCGCATTCGCAGGAAGTGGCCGCTAAGTGTTCGGCTTCTCGGAACACTGTCGGTCCAGACGGTCTTCCAGCGGTTATGCCGCATACTTCGGGTCAAACGTCTTTTGCAGGAAGGCGCCTTCAAATGGTAATTGTTTTCCGTTAATTTCTATTTTTGTGATTTTAATTATTATTAATTAAAATTAACCATTAACCGTTTATTTTTTTTTGGAATGTCGTTTGGTTAGGCAAACGGAGGCGAACTTCCTCCAATGACCAGAGTTTTTGAGGAAACTCACAAAAAGAAAGACGGCTCTTCTGTGGATCCTCGAGCGGAGAAGGTCTACAATGACGTCCAAGCAAGGATTGCCGAGCGTCAAACTCAATTCTCTCAGTAGCTATCACATGACGGTAGCTCGGTCCAATCCACTGCGGCTTTGACCACAGCCCAGATGGACGAGATATACGAAGAGGTAATAATAATCAAATTATATTTTTACTGAAATATTTTGTATTTAATTTATTAAATTTAACGTTTCTTTTTTTAAGGTTGCCCCGAAGAAAAAAGGCAGAATTTTAGAGATGGGATCGATCAGCGAAAGTGTCGTCGCCTCGTCTTCCTCACGTCTTCTGTTCGACGATCCGGTTGAGTTGCGGAACGAGTTGAACACCGCCCACTCCAAGATCAACACTTTGCGGGCGAAGCAGGTGGTATACAATGAGAAGATCCAAGTCTACGATAAGACGATCAACTCGTACAACTCGCTCTTCGATATTCTTGCCGCGAGTAACCCCACTTTGGCGGCCGCACTGAGGAACCAGCAGCAGCAGTAGCAGCAACAAGCATCGACATCGGCCCATATTGATCCGCTCGCGCAACACCGAGCGGCATTGGAGCGGAGATCGGACGAGGAGCCTTTTAGTGATTTAGGTATTGACCTAAATGATATTTAGTATTTAGAATTTTAATTTGTATTT